>CM066031.1:533707928-534226733 GCA_033557465.1 Ichthyophis bannanicus | reverse complement strand
GTAGGGGGATGCTTAACACTACATTAGTACACACAGCCATATCTCCAGGGTGACACAGAGCCCACTTTGAATGGACTCCCTGGACCCCTGGAGGTAGGGGGATGCGTAACACTACATTAGTACACACAGCCATATCTCCAGGGTGACACAGAGCCCACTTTGAATGGACTCCGTGGACCCCTGGAGGTAGGGGATGCTTAACACTACATTAGTACACACAGCCATATCTCCAGGGGGACACAGAGCCCACTTTGAATGGACACCCTGGACCCCTGAGGTAGGGGGATGCTTAACACTACATTAGTACACACAGCCATATCTCCAGGGGGACACAGAGCCCACTTTGAATGGACACCTTGGACCCCTGGAGGTAGGGGGATGCTTAACACTACATTAGTACACACAGCCATATCTCCAGGGGACACAGAGCCCACTTTGAATGGACACCTGGACCCCTGGAGGTAGGGGGATGCTTAACACTACATTAGTACACACAGCCATATCTCCAGGGGGACACAGAGCCCACTTTGAATGGACACCTTGGACCCCTGGAGGTAGGGGGATGCTTAACACTACATTAGTACACACAGCCATATCTCCAGGGGGACACAGAGCCCACTTTGAATGGACTCCTGGACCCCTGGAGGTAGGGGATGCTTAACACTACATTAGTACACACAGCCATATCTCCAGGGGGACACAGAGCCCACTTTGAATGACTCCCCTGGACCCCTGGAGGTAGGGGGATGCTTAACACTACATTAGTACACACAGCCATATCTCCAGGGTGACACAGAGCCCACTTTGAATGGACTCCCTGGACCCCTGGAGGTAGGGGGATGCTTAACACTACATTAGTACACACAGCCATATCTCCAGGGGGACACAGAGCCCACTTTGAATGGACACCTTGGACCCCTGGAGGTAGGGGGATGCTTAACACTACATTAGTACACACAGCCATATCTCCAGGGGGACACAGAGCCCACTTTGAATGGACACCTTGGACCCCTGGAGGTAGGGGGATGCTTAACACTACATTAGTACACACAGCCATATCTCCAGGGGGACACAGAGCCCACTTTGAATGGACACCCTGGACCCCTGGAGGTAGGGGGATGCTTAACACTACATTAGTACACACAGCCATATCTCCAGGGTGACACAGAGCCCACTTTGAATGGACTCCCTGGACCCCTGGAGGTAGGGGGATGCTTAACACTACATTAGTACACACAGCCATATCTCCAGGGTGACACAGAGCCCACTTTGAATGGACTCCCTGGACCCCTGGAGGTAGGGGGATGCTTAACACTACATTAGTACACACAGCCATATCTCCAGGGGACACAGAGCCCACTTTGAATGGACTCCCTGGACCCCTATAGGTAGGGGATGCTTAACACTACATTAGTACACACAGCCATATCTCCAGGGTGACACAGAGCCCACTTTGAATGGACTCCCTGGACCCCTTGAGGTAGGGGGATGCTTAACACTACATTAGCCACACAGCCATATCTCCAGGGGGACATGGCGCCCACCTTGAATGGGATCCCTGGACTTCTGGAGGTAGGGGGATGATTAACACTACATTAGTACACACAGCCATATCTCCAGGGTGACACAGAGCCCACTTTGAATGGACTCCCTGGACCCCTGGAGGTAGGGGGATGCCTAACACTACATTAGTACACACAGCCATATCTCCAGGGTGACACAGAGCCCACTTTGAATGGACTCCCTGGACCCCTGGAGGTAGGGGGATGCTTAACACTACATTAGGCCACACAGCCATATCTCCAGGGGGACAATGAGCCCACTTTGAATGGGCTCCCTGGACCCCTGGAGGTAGGGGGATGCTTAACACTACATTAGTACACACAGCCATATCTCCAGGGGGACACAGAGCCCACTTTGAATGGACACCCTGACCCCTAGAGGTAGGGGATGCATAACACTACATTAGTACACACAGCCATATCTCCAGGGGGACACAGAGCCCACTTGAATGGACACCTTGGACCCCCTGGAGGTAGGGAGATGCTTAACACTACATTAGTACACACAGCCATATCTCCAGGGGGACACAGAGCCCACTTTGAATGGACACCTTGGACCCCTGGAGGTAGGGGGATGCTTAACACTACATTAGTACACACAGCCATATCTCCAGGGGACACAGAGCCCACTTTGAATGGACACCTTGGACCCCTGAGGTAGGGGATGCTTAACACTACATTAGGCCACACAGCCATATCTCCAGGTGACAAGGAGCCCACCTTGAATGGGCTCCCTGGACTTCTGGAGGTAGGGGGATGCTTAACACTACATTAGTACACACAGCCATATCTCCAGGGTGACACAGAGCCCACTTTGAATGGACTCACTGGACCCCTGGAGGTAGGGGGATCCTAACACTACATTAGTACACACAGCCATATCTCCAGGGTGACACAGAGCCCACTTTGAATGGACTCCCTAGACCCCTGGAGGTAGGGGGATGCTTAACACTACATTAGTACACACAGCCATATCTCCAGGGGGACACAGAGCCCACTTTGAATGGACTCCCTGGACCCCTGGAGGTAGGGGGATGCTTAACACTACATTAGGCCACACAGCCATATCTCCAGGGGGACAAGGAGCCCACCTTGAATGGGCTCCCTGGACTTCTGGAGGTAGGGGGATGCTTAACACTACATTAGTACACACAGCCATATCTCCAGGGTAACACAGAGCCCACTTTGAATGGACTCCCTGGACCCCTGGAGGTAGGGGGATGCTTAACACTACATTAGGCCACAGCCATATCTCCAGGGGGACAAGGATCCCACTTTGAATGGACTCCCTGGACCCCTGGAGGTAGGGGGATGCTTAACACTACATTAGGCCACACACCCATATCCCAGGTTGACTGGATCCCACTTTGTGGGTCTCTCTGGACCCATGGGGATAGGGGGGTTATATTTTAGAATAGTTTAACACCACCCCAGGGCACATGTGTGGCTGAGGGCCCATGTGCTCAACGTTGCACAAACCCATGGTGGTCGCCCCTATGTGTTACCCTGCAGATGCAGATACCGCCATCACCACAAGATGTTTCCTCTGGCTATTTAGCCAGATGCATGGCCTAGCTGTGTTGCTGTGTTGCTGTGCGACATCAACACCACCAGCTGTCATAAGGCCAGGGGGGCATCATGTCCTCTGTGGACACATCCGTCACCACCTGGCTAAATGGCCATCCACCCAGATGTGATACACAGTGCATATGGAATGTGTTTCACCTGCTACACTTGACCTCTCTAGACTAATAACACACAACAGCATGGACATCTGTCATCAACCCTGTCTGTGTATATGTTTGTTGTGCCATGTGTCCATTCACTTACGTCACGTTGGTGGTCTGCCTGACGATTGAATCGCCTGGTCAGCCTCTCCCATGCCCTCTGGACCTTTGCCATGTTTTTGCTCCTGGAGGGCCCTGGGAAGAGCCTCTTCTGTTTCCTGGCAATCAGGGTGGACAGGTGGCACAGCTCTCGTTGGCTGAACGCCGGTTTCCTTAATCGGGACGCCATTTTGTTTCAGGGTGTGTACACGCGCGACCGCTAACGACGCAACTTCCGCATTTGCGCGTAGCGGTTCGCGCTGGTGCACGGCGCATGGCTGCGCGAATAATCGAGGCACGCACGTGCGATCGGTATTGCTGTGTGGCAAGATGTTGCGGTTATTACCGGTACGCAGTATTCATAATAATAGTTTATAATTTTAATAACAATATGTGTCATGTGCTCAGCATACTCACATAACTACGAGGTGCCTCTCCTGTCCATTTAAATATGCGATAAATATTATGTATTACACCTGTTCACACACTCTGGTCCTGAACCTATGGACACATATCCACTGATTTCTGGGCCATTGTCAGATGAGGTGTGCTATGTGTGTCACATAGCAGGTAGTGCTTCTGACACTGATAGCAATGGGTGCAGCCAGAACATCAGCACCAGGTGTCAATCAGACTGGTGATATGGGGTTCTGTATGTTGGTGGACCATGTTCTGTGGTGTATCAGCTTGTACAGACACCAATGCTGTATTGTTTGCTGTAGGGGTCTTTATGAGATTCATATATGAGCATTGCACACATACATTATGTTGCGTGTTGGACATTATGAGGTGATGTGGTCAGCATGTCAGCACACTGCACAATAACCTTTGGTATGTGTGCCGGCATACAGTCCTGGTGGCTGTGATCTTGCACAATGTTTGCTACATGGACTGCTTAACCAGGCGTCATGGGTTACATCCTCCAGTTGGGCTCTAGTGTGCCAGTCTCAGTAAGCTCACATTATCATACTTTGTTACACCATTGGCCATGGTGCTTTCCATGTACATGTATGCTTTTGCCAGCATATATTTTCTGACATTGCAACATTATTACCTGCCACAGACCCCTTTCAGGATTACAGAGGTGATGCTAGTGGCAAGACCCTCACACTGCTGCCTACATCATGTGCGGTACACCATTCTCAAAAATGGATCACCGCACCCCTGGTAACCACAGCACACATTCTGCAGGATTGCCTCTTTAGCCAGCCAGGCATCTGTTCTTATCAATCTAGTTGTGGCCCACACCTGACCTTGCTGCATGTGGAGCCAGGGGTTCCGTGATTCCATACACAGTGGGGTGTTTGGTGAGTGCAGCCATTGACAGGTCCCTGAGTGTGAACTAGTGGTGGATGTTCGGAGATCCTCACAGTGCTGTCAGCATCAGGTGCTCCCCACGCCACCATATAGTGTGGACCTGGCTTACTGCACTGTCATGGTGTTGGGGTTGCCAGTAATACATGATATTACACACATTCCATGCGTGACAGCCCCCATGAACCTTGGAAATGATTGTTTAAATGTTACAATGGCTTGTTCTATGTATGTTAATTTCCTGCAATGTAACCAGCACTGCTGCTGACTGGTGGATTATATGGGACAATGTGAGGATCAAAAAACATTGCTTGTACAAAACACACCTCGGATTTGAACCACCAACCTTTCGATTCTGAGGTATTGCAGGCACCAGTGGACTACAGCTCTGTGGCTGTGATGAGAGGTATGGCTGCCTGCAATATGACCTCTGCAGACTTTGTGCTGCAGTAAACAGGGTGGTGTCAATCCACTCACACCCATGATGCACTGCATATGCACAGCAGCGGTCTCATGATGGCCGGACGGGAGGGTTTACAACCCCACAGCACCTAGGCCTAGTGTTGGGCACTAACCTTCAGTGTTGCAGCTACAGAGTGGGTGCACACCATCACAGTGTGTGTGGTGTGTGCTCACCCTGAGGGTGATGTGAGACACACAGCACCTATCCTGTCTGAGCTGGCTTATACATCATGACAGCTTGTCTGCCGATGTCTGATAGGTTGGCACATCAGACACACCTACACTCCACCTTGCAGCATCTGTGCCTCCCAGAGCCTTCTGGCTGCAATGCTCCTCAAAGGGTGCATATCCTGTGTGGGTGCCCTGCCTTTCATGATATATGTGCAGGGTGTGTGTGGGAAATGGAGATTTCCATACATATAGGCAGAGTGTGTCTGACCACCAAACCTTCTGTGTGGAACACAGTTTCCCCAAAATGATGATATGTACATTCTATATACCATCTAGGGTACTAGCAGCTGCCAGCAACAGCAGACGCAGTCCAGCTGTGTTAAGGACAACCTGCAGGTCACTCTGTGCAATCTGGGACAAATCCATAATTCAGGATCAGGCAGACAAACAGTGGGGCTAGGGACCCCCTACTCACCCATCACCATCTGACATTCTCCAGCAAAAGGCACAGTGTGTGCCCAGCTAATGACCCTGCAAGGTGTTGCTGCCAGACACATGCAAAACTGCAGACAGGCCACTAGCCAGTCCAAAGTGCATGCTCTCAGGTAAACTCTGTGCATCCTTAACTGGGATGTGAGCACACCCACCACGCAGTTGATTCAGTGATTGGGCACCATATACACAGAACCCATACACATCACATGTGTGAACTACTCTGTTGTGACCTAGCCATCCCATGGTCACTGATCATTCAAGGTGAGAGTGACCTCCACACAGAGCATGCTATGGACAACATGTCTGTGGAGGTGATGGCAAGGCACAACATGGTCCTGGCATGCACATTTGCCCTGTGTAGCTGCATCCTGCTCCTGCCGCCCTGTCTGTTCTGTACCCACAGTACTTTGCTCCTCATTATGCACATTGTCAGGCCAATACTGCCAACAGTGCTATCATTGTGGGCTGTGGGGGTTGTTCACAGCCAACACACACTGGATAGACAGACACACACTCCCCACACCTAGGACAGCATGTAGCTGATGCAATATTATTTGGGAGCCCTGACCAACGCAACACTAATGGGCGAGGTGCAGGCATGGCAACATTGGGGTGTACATTTAGAGATCTTTCCCAGGGTGCTAGTCTCTGCGGCAGACATGACCTGACACGCATTGCACATACATCAGAGACGTTTGTATGTTACAGATGGATGATGTGGTTGTGCTTAGCATAGGCGTTTCTATCAGTCACTGCTCATCACAGGCTTTCAATATGTGTGTGACATCTCCACATCTGTATTGTGTGATTGATCATGTATGCACATGCTAGTTTTTAGAGGGGCACACTAGGCCCAACATCCTGCCACTGCATTTGTCTTAAGATAGTGGGGCCTGCAGGTGGATGTGTTTCTGCCTCTGTTGGCCAGTGTTCTATTGCAGTTGTTTACAACTCCAGTCAATGTTGTGCAGACACAGGTTGGTTTTTCATGTTGTCCGTGATGATTATGGCTCTGATACAGCTGCATACCATGGTGGTGTTTACGTGACTTGTAGCACACCCATATTTGTTGGATACATCAGCAGAGCTGAGTGATTTGTGACCCTCCATGGCTGCATTTGGGATACTCTGCTCTGGGTGATGCCCTTGTTCATGGTGTGTGGGTGCCTGGGATGTAAAATAAAAGGCAGGTTTACCTATCCTATGCCTGTGTCATCAGCCTTAATGGATTGTGCTCAGTATCCCTGTTTATTTCTATGACAAATATGTGTTCAGGATTGGGAATAGCCCCAGCTGAGCTTTGAGCCTGTGACCTTCTGGTTTTGCATACACTGTCTGAGTGCACTGCACCACTGTGTAGCCACAGATTGGCTGAGTTCCCTGGGACATTCATGACTGTCCATCCAACAGGGCCTGTCTGTTGCAGTGTACAGTGCCATCCTGCACATGGCTAGCCAACTGCATGCTGTGGCTATGAAACACTGGCCCCACCACCACTTGTACCCGTCCGACACCATGCTGACATGTCCCTATCTTTTAAAACATGTGAACATATAGAGTTGTGCCATGCCAGACCTGCACTTGGGCGACTCGGCTGTCACTTATGCCCATTGTAATGGGGCGGGGGGGGGAGGGTAAATTATGGGGTGTTGAGACACGCTTATGTTCTCTGCAATGAAGGGGTGTCCTCACTATCTGTGTTTGATGGTGGTTAAAATATGTGTTCAGGATTGGGAATAGCCACAGCTGAGCTTTGAACCTGTGACCTTCTGGTTTTGCATACACTGTCTGAGTGCACTGCACCACTGTGTAGCCACAGATTGGCTGGGTTCCCTGGGACATTCATGACTGTCCATCCAACAGGGCCTGTCTGTTGCAGTGGACAGTGCCATCCTGCACATGGCTAGCCAACTGTATGCTGTGGCTAGCAAACACTGGCCCCACCACCACTTGTACCCGTCTGACACCATGCTGACATGTCCCTATCTTTTAAAACATGTGAACTTATGGAGTTGTGCCATTCCAGGACTGCATTTGTGCAAATCAGCTGTCAGATATGACCATTGTAATGGGGTATGTGTATATTATAAATGGGGTGTGTACATGGGGTGTGTACTGGGGTGTGTGTCAATTATAACTGTGGTGTGTAAATGGGGGATGGGGTGGGGTAAATTATGGGGTTTGGGGACACGCTTATGTTCTCTGTAATAAAGGGGTGTCCTCACTATCTGTGTCTGATGGAGGATAAAATATGTGGACTGGGTTGACAGGGGCACCAGCTGAGCTTTGCACCTGTGACCTTCTGCTCTTGCATACACTGTCTGTGTGCACTGCACCACCATGTTGCCACGGATTGGTTGTATTCCCTGGGAGGTCCATGACTGTACATCCATCAGGGCCTGTCTGTTGCAGTGGACGGGACCAGCCTGCACATGGCTTGACCACTGTCTTCTGTGGCTAGCAGGCACTTCCCCCTCCACCATCTGTATTGTTTCGCCACCATGCTGGCATGTCCTTATCTTGGCAAAGGCATATGGCAAGATTGAGTTGAGATACTCCAGGGCTGCATTTGGGTGAATCGGCTGTGGGTGATGCCCATTGTTCTGGTGTGTGTGCGGTGCAGAGTAAAATATAGGTGTTTGCTACATGCTTATGTTCTCTGTAATAAAGGGGTGTCTTTACTATCTCTGCTTGGTGGTGGGTAAAATATTCTGACTGGGCTGGCATGAGCCCCAGATGGGATTTGAACCTGTGTCCCTCTGGGCTTTGCATTCATGGCTCTGTCCACTGCCACCACACTGTTGCCACAGAAATTGTGCAGTACCTGGAGATGGTAAACCTGGCAGGATGGGGTCCCAAACCCTGCTCTGCACATTTTTACTGTGGGCTGCTTCACCCTGTCTGGTGACAGACGTGAAAATAAACCCCAGACATGACCATGGAAAAGGGGGATAATATATGACCAAGATGGGCAACAGTGATATTGATGGCCAAACATGGGGGACACTCCCAGGAAAGCTCCATAAGGGGGAAATGCTTTTTAGAGGTGTCTCCGCTCCATACACATTTCCACGCTGCATTTTTTTTTGTGACTTTCCTGCGTGTGGTTTTTCATTTGGCCCATTACTGGACCTGTTCCCGAGCTGAGCTACTATTAGTCATTTTTTCCTGTGGTCATTTTATACTTCTAATTGCATTTTTGTGCTGTGCACGGGTCTCACACTGCTAACGTTTTGCAGGTTTCCCCCGTTTTGCTGTACATTGCTGACGGAAATGGTTTCTCTTCCCTTTAAATGCCCTCTACCGCGAGTGTTTCACTCGCGCTATTTTTCCATTGTAAATTCGGGCCCGATAATGTGCGGGGAGCCTCTCCCCTCCCACTCTCCACCCATTGACCCCGTCCCTCCGCCCCTCCAGAGCCTTCCTCCGCCCTCCGTTAGACGTTCCACGCCTCTATCGGAAATTTGCGGGCCCGCACTTGTAAGGGGCCCGTTAGTGTGCCGCGCACCTCTGCGGGGGTGACACGCAAGATTGCGGGGCGTTTAAGCGCTCTTAAGTACCGCTTTTAGTGCGCTATTTTGCGGCGCGCAAATTAGCGGTTTTTAGTAAACATGCCCCCAAGTAACTAAAAGAGAGCAAAAACCAACAGCACAGTTTATAAAACTAAACTCATTTTTATTTTGTTATTATAAACTGCGTTATGGTTCTTGCTTTTTCTTTTTCAACATATATTTAGCATCCACAGTGGATGCAGAGCAGAACCAGGACATTCACCCACAGAACTCAATATTAAAAACAAAATCTGATTCTGATCATCTCACTAACAACAACAACAACCACTATTCTCCAGTACCAGGCATATTGTGAACTAATACAAAACCCTACAACAAAGAGCAAACCTAATATACCATATCATATCAGCACAAACTTCCAAAACTCACATAAAGAGCCCATCCAAAAAAAGCATCACTGTAAATACTACAGTGGGCCCTGGAACATCCATACACCTATCTGAAAAGCTGAACAAGTCAAATTACTATAGTACAGTATAGATCTTTATGTACAAACTCCATGTTAACAGAACACCTGGCCTCAGTCACACATGCACAACATCAACCCTTACCAAGTACAGAATAAGTAACCATAATCTAAAGTAAAAATAAAAATATGTAGACAAAATTTAAACTGAAACCCCCAAGAAACCAGAGTCCACATGCAGTGCAACATCAGATAAATAAGAGATGCAGTTCCCCAAAACTGTGTAAAATATAAAAATAGCACAAAGTCCAATCACTAAAATTAAATAAAATTATTTTTTATACTTTTGTTGTCTGACCATTTTATTCTCTGATCATGCTGGTCCCGTATCCGAGGCTTCTGCTTTCCTGTCTTCTCTTAGCTCTCTTTCTGTGGTCTATGGTCCATCTGCCATTTCTTATCTCTTCTTTTGTTTTCTTCACTTCTTTCCATCAGCCTATTTCCAGTCCCTGTAACCCTTCCCAGTATCAGCACCTTTCCAGTCCTCCCTCCCAGTACCTTCCAATGTCAACTTGCATTCCCATGACTGCCACTGGTGTCCATTGCCTTCCAGTCCCTTTCCTTCTCCACTGTCCAGCTCCTTCTAGTCCAAATACCATGGCAGTCCCTCTCAGCATCCACTCCCTTCCAGTCCCATTCTCCCATCCCCTCGCATTAGCCCATTGGTAGCCCTAGCCCCCAGTTTTCTTCCAAGGACAGCAGCTCTATCCTCCCCTCCCCATCATCAGCCCATTCCCAGTTGAAGCCCATCCAATCAGCTCACTTCCAGTGCTAGTCCCCCCTCAACCCCATTACCAGTGCTAGCCTCTCCTAATCAGCCCATTACCAGTCCTACCCCCCATCAGCTCATTACCAGTCATAGCTTCCACTAATCAGCCCATTTTCAGTCCTAGCCTCCCCGATCAGCTCATTTCAAGTCCTAGTCCCCCCTCAGCCCATTATCATTGTTAGCCCCCCTAATCAACCCATTAGCAGTCCCAGCCCCCCCCCTCAATCAGTCCATTCTCAGTCCTAGCCTTCCCTAATCAACCCATTACCAGTCCTAGCCACCCCCCCCCCCGATCTGCCCATTACCAGTGCTAGGCCCCCCATCAGCCCATTATAATCCTAACCTGCACTGTCTCTCCCCTCTGTCCAGCATTTATCCCCTGTCTGTCCACTATGTCCCTCTGTTTCTCCCCTTTGTCCAGCATTTGCCCCCTGTCTCTCCCCTTTGTCTAATACTTGTCCACTTGTCTCCCACTTTGTCCAGTATGTCTCCGTCTTCCCCTTTGTCCAGAATTTTCCCCCTGTCTCCCCCTTTGTCCCCCATCTCTCACCTTTGTCTCTCCTTGTCCTCCTCCTGTCCCCACTCCCTCCACCTGCACCTCTCATCCGGCAGCAGCGGGGGCACTCTGGTTGTTTTAATTTTAGATTTTGCTGCCTCTGCCTTACCGCTGCGTTTTTTCCTGAAGAATGCTTGCAGCAAAAAAAAAAAGCAGGGCAGAGGCGGCAAAATCTAAAATTAAAACAACCGGAATGCTGCCGGAATCGAACAAATCAGGCTGATTTGTTCAATGCCGGCAGCACTCCGGTTGTTCCTGCTGGATGAGAGGTACTAGAGATGATTTTAATGATATTTCACAGATCACTAATAGTATGTCTGCATTCTCATATTTCAGTTCTTTTAACACCCTTGGCTTTATCAGCCTAGGTGATTTGCTACTCTTAAGTTTAACAAATAGTTGTAATACATCTTCCCTTTTTAACAATATTTATTTCAATTCTTTTGATACATCACCTTTACATACCATTTCAGGCATGGGTAACTTTCTTCCATCTTCATCTCATTGCCAGCCTTCCTCTTTTACAGTAACCTTCTACCTTGCCAAGCATTATGTCTTTCTCCAATGATCTCTCTCTTCACATGATGTGCCCAAAGTATGAAAGTTGAAGTCTTGTCATCTGAGCTTCTAAGGAAAGCTAAGGTTTGATCTCCTCCAGTACTGACTGGTTTGTTCTTCAGGCAGTCCATGATATACACAGTATTCATTGCCAGCACCATAATTCAAAGGCATCAATTTTCTTCCTGTCTATCTTTTTCCCTGTCCAATTTTCACATCCATATGACGTTATTGAAAATACCATGGCCTGGACAAGTTGAAACATCTCTGCTCTTGAGAATCTTATCTAGGTCCTTCATAGCCATTCTACCAAGAGCAATACATCATCAGATTTCTTGACTGCTAGTCCTTTCTTTATTGATTGTTGATCCAAGTAAGTTAAAGCTGTCAACTATTTCAATTTTTTCTCCATCAATAATGAACTTATTGATTTTGCCAGCTGTCAGGATCTTTGTGTTCTTAATGTTAAGGTGAAGATCCATTTTAAGACTATATTCCTTGATCTTGAGAAGCAAATGTTTCAAATCGTCTTGACTTTCAACCAGTAATGTGGTATCATCAACATAGCGAAGGTTGTTGATGAGTCTTCCACCAATCTTCACACTTTGGTTGTCTTCATACAGTCCTGCTTCTCTGATGCTTTTTTCTGCATATAAATTAAAGAGATAGGAGGAAAATATGCAGCCTTGTCATACACCTTTGCTGTTTTTAAACCATTCTGTTTCTCCTAGTTCCATTCAAACTGTTGCTTCTTGATCAATGTAAAGGTTGTGCAAGAGAACGATCAAGTGTTCTGGTATACCCATGCTTCTTAATGTGGCCAAGAGTTGCTCATGGTTTTCACAGTCAAAGGCCTTTCTGTAGTCAATAAAACACATATGGATATCCTTTTGGTATTCCTTTATCTTTTCAAGGATCCATCTCACATCTGCGATAATGTCTCTCATTCCTCGCCCTTTCCTGAACCCTGCTTACACTTCAGGCAGTTCTTGTTCCAAGTATGGTTGTAGACTCTGCTGAATGATCTTGAGTAGAATCTTGTTGGCATGTGGGATCAGAGCGATTGTGTGATAATTTCTACAGTTAGTTGGATCACTTTTTTCATTATTGATATAAACACAGATCTTTTCCAGTCAGTTGGCCATGAATTTGTCTTCCAAATTTTCTGGCAGAGCCTGGCAAGTATGGTAACAGTTTCATCCAATTGCTGTAATACTTCACTGTGAATGCCATCAATCCCTGGTGCTTTGTTCTTTGATAAGGCTTCAATGCTGTTTCGACTTCTTTCATCACCAGTAGTTCCAGATCATAAGCTGAGCTCCAATCAAAACCTTCCATTCGCTACCTTGGAGTCACTTTTGACCAAAGCATGGATCTGAAACTACACATAACCAACGTAGTCAGAGCAATCTACCTCAAGATCCGGACTCTTCGACATCTTCGCCCCCTGCTTGATCCTGATGACTTCAGAACTATATTTCAAGCCTTAACCTTACCACACCTTGACTATGCCAATGCCATTCTCCAAGGCCTCCCACACTCCACATTAAACCCTTTGCAACTCGCCATGAATACCGCTGCTAGAGTCCTCTACGGAGCATCAAGAAGGGACCATGTAACACCCATCCTAGAGCAACTTCACTGGCTCCCCATACATGGCAGAATATTGTTCAAAACATTACTACTAACTTTCAAGGCCACTAAAAGCATCACCTCCTCCTCTCTAATAGACCTCATTCAGGCCGTCCCACCCAACAGATCCAGGAGAACGATATCAACAAATACTCTAATCATCCCTAAAGCAGCGACAAAATGCCTATCAGTGACATCTAACAGGGCCTTCAGATTCTATGCCCCTAAGTACTGGAACGCTCTAACCCCAGAGATTCGTGCTATCACTGATCTATCCCTTTTCAGAAAGGCACTCAAATCCCACCTCTTCCCCCAATATTACTTGACCAACTAACCAATCTTAATCACTACCCAAACTAAGAACAAATCCTGTTATGTATACTTGTAAATACTCTTGTAAATACTCTTGTAAATAGTTGCAGTAATGACGTCCCATGTTTTATCCAAGTTCTCTGACCTTGTTCTCTGTAAAACCTAACAGTTTGTTGTTATGGTATGTTGTTATATCGTGAACCGCGCTGATTCTGAATAGAGCGGTATATAAGAGCCTGTAATAAAATAAATAAAATAATAAATAATAAATAAATAAGGTAAAGGTTGAAATGGCTGTTGGTCCATTTGATCATTTTGGTGGTGGTGAGAAGCGAGGAGGAATGTGACAAAGCCTATCTACCCTTTTGATGTCTAGGACATCTGTACCTTGCGCACTCACAATCTTAAATGACAGAGGTGTAAGGCAGGGGTCTCCCAATACAGTACTGGAGTGCCACAAACCAGTCAGGTTGGGAGGATATCTCTAATGCATATATATCTCATGCATATTCATTAGGGCTATCCTAAAAACCTGCAGGATTGCGGCCCTCCAGGACAGGTTTGAGGACCCCTGGGATAGACAGACACACACTCCACACACCTATGCCAGCATTGTGCAACTATAGAGGTGTTTGGCAGCCCTGGCCACCACACCAGTCCTGGGCACAGTGCAGGCATGGCTATGGTACGCAATACTGTTGGGGTCACTCTGTCAGACACCAGACCTGAGGCACACTCCACAGACATCAGAAAGGTTGCTATGATGCAGCTCAATTAGCCAATTGTGCTTAACGTAGGAATTGCTATCTGCCAGTTATCATAGCAACCTTTTGATAACTGTGTACAGTTTTCCCATGTTTAGGGTGGCATTGCTAAGGTATGCAAGTGCTAGTATGGGGAGATGCACGCAGGGCCCAACATCCTGCCTCTCCAGGAGGCTTGGGATAATGGAGCCTGTGGGTGCGGGTGTGTCTGCCCCTGTTGGCCGCTGCTCTAGGGCAGAGGTTCCCAACTCCAGTCCTGGAGGGCCAAACACTGTTCGGGTTTTCATGCTGTCCCTAATGAATATGCATGAGATACATCTGCATACCATGGGGGCGGTGCATAGCAATGCAGCACAGCCACATTTATTAGAGGCAGCATGGAACCTGAATGGTGTTTGACTCTGCTCTAGGTAATGTGCATGTTTATAGTGTCTGTGCTCTGTAGGGTAAAATGTAGGTGTTTTGGGCATTTCTAAGTCATCTGCACTACAGGTTCTGTCTGTATTAGCACGTTGTAGTAGTGGGTTGGCAGGAACCACAGCTGGGACTTGAACTTGTGATTTTCTGCTCCTGAACACACTAGCTGTGTGCACTGCACCACTGTGTTACCACAGAGACAGTGCATTCCCTGGGAATGCCATGACTGTTCATCAGACAGGGCCTGTCTGTTGCAGTGCATGGCACCCACCTACACAGGGCTAGGCCACGGTCTGCTCTGGCCAGCTGCCACTGCCCCCTCCACCACCAGTACCCCTCTGCCACCATGCTGACATGCCTGTCTGCTGGTGGTGCTGGTGGAGCGCAGTCTCAGGCCATCTATTGTGTGGGTAGGCGGATGCCTATGTTGCAGGTTCTGGGGTAGGGGTGCCTGCATAGATGTCCACGCTTCCCCCCAGCACCGCCTGCCAATGTTCTGTGCCCTCGGGGGTACTGCAGTGCCAGGCCCCACAGTACCTGCTGGGTACTATCCCCTGTGACACTGTGGGAAGCACACTCGTGCCCATGCTGGGCCCTCATCAGTTGCTGTCTGGCTGCTCTACTGTTTCAGCATTCCTATGGGCCACCTAGGAGTCACCCTAGCCCGCACTGTGGCCCAGCTGCAGCACAGCATGCGCCGTCTGCAGCCCTCTGTGTCCCCTTTCCCAGCATCTGTCCAGTTGCCCATTCCGACATGCCCGCCCTGCTGTTGTGGAACATGTGCATGCCATAGGAAACCTGTCCAATGGAGAGGGAAACCCTGATCAGCGCTATTTCACTGTGGGATCATTCACCTTGTATGGGGATGGAGCGTAGATCCTTCCAAAATTCATATCATTTTTTTGGAGCTTTATTGGGACTGGTTTTCAACGTTTCCCATTAATATCACTATTGCCCAGCTTGGTTATGGTTTTTTTAATATTTTGTTGGGGTCATTTTCATTGTTTATTTGCACTTTTGTTCCGTGCACAACACATGTATCACACTTATCACTTTTTTGTAGGTTTCCCTGATTTTGCTGTACATTGCTGACAGAAATGGTTTCTCTTCCCTTTAAATCAGCTCTAACGCCAGGGTTTTTCACTGGCGTTAGTTTTCAGCCTCGGATTTCACAGCGTTAGTGTGCAGAGAGCCTCTCCCCTCCCACTTTCCGCCCATTGACCCCTTCTCTCTGCTCTCCGGGAGCCTTTCCCCGCCTTCAGCGCTTGTTTACGCCGCTGCGCACGTTATCGCACGATAAGGTACCTGTGCCCCTGATAAAGCGCCATTATCGCACGATAAGGTACCTTATCACGCGATAACGTCACAGAGCGCACATTAAGACGGTTTAGTAAACATACCCCCATATCTCTTAGAACAATTCTATAAAAATACTGATTTGGATATCATACTTTGAAATATTAAACTTTGTTTTGTAAATATATGCATAATGAGGGAGATTTCCAAAAAGCCGCTTAACTGCATATTACCAATGCTTACTGCAAATAAAAATATGCACTGATCACTTAGGGGCCTGTTTACTTAACGGCATCTAACGCGCCTTAACGTTCCCGGCTGCGTTAAGGCCAGAAAAAGGAGGAGAGAGGGCGGAGAGAAGGGGTCAATGGGCAGGGAGTGGGTGGGGAGAGGCCCTATTCACATTAACGCGGAGAAATTAAGGGCTGAATCCTAACGCAACTGAAAACCTGGCGTTAGCACACATTTGCAAGAGAGAGAAACCATTTCACTGTCAGCAATGTACAGCATAGGCAGGGAGCCCAAGAAAGGTGATAGTAGTGCTCCATTTGCAGCAACAGCATAGTTCCCTTTTATGAAAGGCCACTATGGTGATGGCACAAATGGGGCATGGGGGCTGCAGGCGGGACCTGCAGTGGGGGCTACTGGGGCATAGGGTGGACTAGGCGGTTGCCTAGGTGGCACATAGGAATGCAGAAAATGGGAACCAGCAAGACAGCAACTGGCCAGGGTCAGACATGCCCATGAGTCTGTGTCCCACAGTGTCCCATCCAGGGGATATCACCCAGCAGGCACCCCAAGGGGGTGCATAACATTGACAGGCGGTGCCGGGGGAAGCGTGGACATCTATGTAGGCACCCCCACCCCAGAACCCACACCTTAGGCAGCTGCCTACCTCACCCCTGGATGGCCTGGGATTGTGCACCACCAGCACCCACAGCATATGGTCATGGCGGCATGGCAGAGGGGGTGGGTGATTGTGCTGGAGGGAGCACTGGCACTCGCCTGCAGTGGACCTAGGCCATCCCCTATACCAGTACATGGTGTGCAGTGCAACTGAAGAGGTCTGGCTGAGGAACGTAAGGGTAGCCCCAGGGACCACTGTGCTGCTGTGGCAACAGTGTGGTGCAGTACACCCAGCCAGCCTATCCAAGAGCAGAGGGTCAGAGGTTCAGGTCCCATCTGTGGATCCTGCAGAGCATCTCCCCATAGTTTTAGCCCACAATGCAGCCACAACAACAACATGGGCAAATCCCAATGCAGTGGGGCACAGGGGTACGGACACTCACTCACAAGGGCTCCACTATCCACAGCTTCATGGAGTGTCAGGCTGTTGGCCCCAGCACAGAGCTGCAGTTATCACCAGAGCACTACTACTACTCCCTGCACAGATTAGCAATGTCGGCACTGTAATCAGGACCAGTGCAAGGGGTAGGGTTGGCAACCACCACCATCTCTGCACAATGCTGAGATAGGGGTGGGAGTGTGTGTATATCTCTCCATTGTTTTGTGTCTGCCAACACCTCACTGAGCCCACATTGCTCACATGGCTTCCAGCATTAGCCTGCAAATGTGCATAATGAGCAGCAAGGTATTGTGGGTATGGCCAAGACAGGGCGGACTGGCCAGAATGCATCTGCACAGGGTGGAGGGCAATGGCTGGGACACTGTTGTGCCTGACCACCATGGACAGGGTGGCCACAGCATGTCACGCTGGGGGGGGGGGGGGGGGTGTCACTCTCACTCTGACCAAGCAGTGACCATGGCATGTCTATGTTCCCACATAGTAGCACACATTATTTGTTTCCAGTGATGCCTGTGTGTTCCTGGTTTTGGCACCCAATCACAGAGATACCTGCTTGGTGTCTGTGCTGTGCATCCCACTTCTGGGTGCACAGGGTTCCCCTGTGAGCATGCATTATGGACTGGTTAGTGGGCTGTCTGCAGTTTGCCTGTGCATAGTGGGAACACCTTGTAGGATGGTGCAGTCTGACTGTGCTGTTTGTTGATGGACGGCAGACTGTGGTGTGGGGCAGTTGGGCCTACCCCAAGCACCATTGTTGGTCTGCAATGGTCACAGGTATGGCACTAGCCCAACAGCCTGGAGGGCTATCATCCGGCAGCAGGACTATGGTTACTAGTACTATGGCCATTCTGCAGGGTGCAGCCACCTGTCCCACCACACTTTCATCTACAACCAGGGTGATTGAGGCCCCTTGGGGTATATAGTGCGTACTACTTAGACCCACAGTGGCAGTGCTACATAGCTCTCATGCGAGTCTGGACTCCCGATGTGCAGCAAAACCTATCTCTAGCACCGCATGTACTGTGGACCTAGTGCTGGACACCCATCCTATTCCTCAGGGTGAACACAGAACCTGCACAATGGTATGGTCTGTAGCTATTCTGTGCCAGTATCACGAACTGTCAGTGCATCTTACCACGCTGCAGCCCCGGAGAGCTGCTGACCCCATTTGGTGGTCAGCTGTAGGCCGCTGTTCTGCATTTGCAATGCATCATGGGTGCTGGTGGGGTTACCCTATCCTGGCGCATGGAGCAGACGGTTTGTGCAGTGACCTGCAGTCCTTCTGTACCCAGCCATTGCTATGCAACAAGCCATAGAGGTATAGCCTACTGGTTAGTACGCTGATGTTCTAGACAGAGGTCATGGGTCTGATTCCTTGTTGTTCCGTCCTGTCCAAGGCATATATTTTGCTTCCTGTGACAGTCATATCTTTGCTGATCTGTGCTGCCAGCCCATTGTACCCTCACCACAGTTGGCAACAATCCTTATAAGGCATAAGAACATAAGATATGCCATACTGGGTCAGACCAAGGTCCATCAAGCCCAGTATTCTGTTTCCAACAGTGGCCAATCTAGGTCATATGTACCTAGCAATTTCAAAGGCGTTACAAAGCTCCTAATTAGGCACAGTACAAGGCACGTTATAAGGCACAGTACAAGGCACGTTATAAGGCACCTTATTAGGCACGTTATAAGGCACCTTATTAGGCACCTTATTAGGCACAGAACACTGCCGCTCGTCTTGTTTGTCATGTCTCTCTTCGGGATCACGTCACACCTTTGCTTTTTCATCTCCACTGGTTACCCTTTCCTTACCGCTCTCAATTCAAGCTGCTCACTCTGGTTCACAAGGCTCTCCACACTGGCACCCCTCAATATCTTGCTGACCTTCTTTCCTTTCACTCTCCCCGGTACACCCCTCGTTCTTTTCACCTCAACCGTCTCACTCTTCCTTCCCCCTCCCGTGCCCACCTTCAATCCACATGCTCCTCTGCTTTCTTCTTTATTGGCCCTGCCCTTTGGAATTCTCTACCCTCCTCCCTCCGCTTAGAACCTCACCACCCCACTTTCAAAAAACACTTGAAAACCCACCTTTTCTCCCTTGCTTATGATGTGCCCTCCCCTTTTGTATGACCTCCACTCCCCTTGCCCCTACCCTCCTTTTGTTCCCTTTCCTATCCCTTTTCTGTCTCTCCTGTCTATACTATGGTTTTTATAAAGAAATTATAATTGTCCTCTTTTCTATCCTTTTTCTCTCTCTCCTGTCTATACTATGGTTTTCATAAAGAAATTGTAATTTCCTTTTCCTTTTCCTTTCCATGGCTTTGGCCATTTTAATATTGATTTTTAATTGTACATCGCTCTGATTTTTGGAGAAGGGCGATTTTATCAAGAAACAATAAACATAAACATAAACACAGTACAAGGCACATTAAGGCACGTGCCTTGTACTGCGCCTAATAAGGTGCCTTATAACGTGCCTTGTACTGCACCTCATAGGGTGTCTTGTACTGCGCCTCATAAGGTGCCTTATAACGCGCCTTATAACGCACCTTATCTGACACAGCTTTAATGCTGCCCCGCCCACTCCTTTAATGGGCATCTGTATCATCAACGCGGATCCTAACGCGAATGACATTACCGCAGTTTAGTAAACATACCCCTGAGTTTGTATGGCTGCCAGGACACATTGCTTTGCTTTAACTCAGCTGCTCTTTGCTACCCCCCCCCCAACCCACAAAAAACCCTGTTGCTCTAAGTGACCGTCTAGTTTGCCAAGTGATTGGGTTGGAGCTGCCGATAATCCCCACCAACAGCCTATAGTTGACGTCTCACAAACAACAAAAACAAAAACCGAGAACCACAGCACACGGCCTTTACAGAAAATCTACCATTCCACAACTGCATTAATTTCCAAAGCTTCTAAAACTCACACAACAAGGTGCATATACACAAAAGGGCAGCACAAAAATATTGCACTGGAAGTTAGAACATCCATATACTGGGAAAAGTGAAGAAACCAGATTCCTACAGTACATAGAAACTCCATGCTAACAGAACACCTGTCCTCAGTAACACCCTTAGAACATAGATAGAGCCTCACTAGGGATAGAATAAATGAACACAAACTAAAAATAGAAATATGTAGACAAAATTAAACTGAACAGTGCAAGTCCAGAGAAATAGAAAGATGCATATAAATATAAAACATGTAAATTATAAAAATTGACATATTACATAGAAACATAGAAACATGATGACAGAAAAAGACCACATGGCCTATCTAGTCTGTCCTTCCATTACAATCACTAAATTGAAAATAAAATACTTTCTGCTACCTATGTTGTCTGGCCATTGTAATTTTTCTAATCAGTTCCAGTTTCTGCTTTCCTTACTCTTCTCTTAATTATTTCCAGGATCTCAAGTCCATCTACTACTTCATCTCTCCCCTGCATCCATCTCTGACATTGATCTTCTTCCTTTCAGCTTTCTTCCATATATTTTTCTATTTCTCTATGGATTCAAATTTCTCTCCTTCTTCTTACCATCTTATCCTCAATATACCTAACACTCAGTGGTGGGATTCGGCCAGTTTGGCCCAGCTTGGGCAAACCAGTTCCAGACTCGGGCCGCGTTCACTGAACCGGGCCAAAAATAGCATCCTGATGCTGGCGCTGCACTGGTGGGACTCCACCCACCCACTAGTGGTTTGACAACATCATGGAACCGAGGCATCGCAGGAAGCCCCCGATGCCGTAAAACCACTGGCAGGTGGGGGGATCGGGCTGCTGGGCCACCAGGGAGTTGCTGCCCTTTGATGACTGCCAGCAGCCCAAGCGTGCGGTGCAGGCAATGCAAACATGTGCTGTGCTGCCACCCGCTTGGTTCTGGCAGGGGCAGGATTGATCCAAACCGGTTCTTGTTTGGATTGTATCCTGCCACTGCTACCACTTTCAACTCCAACCCTCCCATTCCCCATCTCTCTCTCCTTCTCCAGCATGGTATTCCCCAGTCTTTCACTAACTCTCCTCTTTCTCGTCCCCGCAATTACCAGCATATTTCCCTTTTCTCTCCCCACTGTCCAGCATCCCCCCCATTCAACATATGCCTACTCTTTCTCTCCCCCTATCTAGCATTTCCCCCCTCTCTTAGGCACCATATCCACCTCTCCCATATACAGAATCTTTCTGTCTCTCCTGTTTCCAGCATTCCAGCCCTTTTCCCTATTCCTCCTATGTCAAGCATCTCCTGTCTCTCTATGACCTCTCCTCTATGTCCAGCATCTCCCCTCCATCTCCCTAGCCCCTCCTTCCCTATGTTGGACATCTTCTCTCCATTTCTGTATGCCCCATGTCCAGCATCTCCCCTCCGTCTTACTATCTCTCCCGTGTCCAACATTTTTCTTCCTTTTCCCTATTCCCTCTGGGTCCAATTCCATTACATGCATGTCTTGGCCATGGGCACATCTAAATCATAAACGTGTCCGATTTAAATGGGATTCTGCATTAGATGCACACGTGATTTCGGAATAGGGACATACATGCTTTTGGTGCTGCATGAACAAGCACTATAGAGTACAGACCATGGCTATATGCAGCAAATGGCTGTGTACGTCCCCACGCCCACCATATTTTGAAAGGTTAGATGTTCATGAACCCGCCCATCTCCGTGGTAGACCCACACAAAGCCACACCTCTGTGTAAAACGTGCATCTCCTAAGCTGCTCCACTCACTGACAGTGTTGTGCTGATGCAAACCACACATGAATACTGATGATACAGAAATGGTGATGCAAACTAGACTATCTATACCAGTTTTTGCATGCCCAGAACACTGCAGAGATAGCTCTGTGCACTCTACGATAGTTTAAAAGCAGGTAGAAAGTGATTTGTTTGACATAACATACCTTGCATCACAATATATATGGCAGTAGAAGGCATCCTTAGTTATGCTTGCATTTGTCATCTCAGAAAACAGTCTGTGCAATATTCTGTATGGCACAGACGAAATCAGCGAAATGCCAGAACATATCCCTGTCACTGATAAAGGACCCACAGAATGGGACTATTCAACAGTGCAAACAGCAATAATAAATGACCAAAAGCATCAACCTTGCTCTCTATAATTGTACACATTTCTAGAGACCTATGATGGTGCCCCTGGGCATGTCTTAGTGCTGTTTGCACTGTTGGCTGCTCTCATTCTGTGGAGCCATTAGTGATAGGGATATGTTGTGATGTTTTGCTATAGAGAATCTCCTCTAATTTAACCTCCCCAATCATACTGGCACCTGGTGACACTGTGGTCATCCCTACGGTCCGGATACCGGCCAGACATTTGTGTCCTCCCAGATTAGCAGATGAGCACAACCGATCCTCCTGTGCAACACTCAGACCACACACACATCCTTTCACTTGCAGTCACAACTACCATCCTCTGCAAAAATCACACCCTACACCCATATACAAATGCTATGAGACCATGATGGCATGGCGTCTCAGGACTCCATAGCTGATCTGCATTTCTCAGGCAAAAATGATTCTGCTTCCTGCTACCTCACATACCAGCCCTACATCTTCATTCACATTCTTCTGGACACTGGAATTATTAGGAAAGAATAGCCACTTTGGCACAAGCAGCAAATGTTGGCATAGCCAGAAGAAAGTTTATTGCAGTGCTGTATATTTCTCTAGGGGTGCTTTTTATTGTTCCTTAACCTTACAAACCAAGTGATTTGATTTTACTTACAAACCAGTCAGTACTAGAGGAGATCAAACCTAAGCTTTTAGAAGCTCAGATGACAAGACTTTGACTTTCAAACTTTGGACACATCATGCGAAGAGAGATCATTAGAGAAAAACATCATGCCTGGCAAGGTAGAAGGTCAACGCAAAAGAGGAAGGCCAGCAATGAGATGGATCAATACAATAACAGCAGCTACGGGTGCCAGTCTGTCAACAATGAGCTGCCTGACTGAAGATCGAACACAATTTAGGACAACTATCCGGAGGGTTGCCATGAGTCGACACTGACTTGATGGCACTTAACAACAATAACCTTACAAATGTCCCTCACCTGTGCATTCCATTCTGTACAACTGCATCTTGTGCACATCCAGACAGCAGACACATCAGTGCAGTACAGACGTGTCACAGTCATTCCTCTCAATGGGATGCATTGGGGATCAGAGCAGAATATTTCTAAATCCTGGCCTTATTCCACGTTTCTGCAGGTATAACTTGGACATCCACGGGTAATGCTGAAGATGTACATGGGCCTTTACTGAATACACTTTATACGTCTTCACAGCTGATCATGCACCCATTCCAACCCCTCCCGCCCATGTTCAGAGATCCCTGTGCTATTGCTGTATATGTGCAGGTATGAGTGTTTTCGTAATATGGTTCTAGATGCATTCACAAGAAAAATGTCTAGCCCATACCCCCCCCCCCCCTCTGTGTGCAACATTCCCTTCCCTCTTTCCTTCATTTTTAGCATCTCCCTTCTCTCTCCCTATGGTCCCCATGTCTAGCATCTCCCTCTATCTCCCTAAGACCTCATGTGTCCAGAATCTCTCTTCCCTCTCCCTTTTCCCCTATGTCCAGCATCTCCTGTTCCTCTCCCTATTTTCACTCTGCTGTGCAGCATCTCTCTTCCTTTTCCCTATTGCCCCCCATGTCTAGCATCTCTCTTCTATCTCCCTATGATCTCATGGCTCCAGCATATCCCCCCCCTCTCCCTAAGACCCTTCCATGTCCAGCATCTCTCCTCCCTCTCCCTATGAACCCCCATGTCCATATTCCAATTTCCCCCTCCCCTGTGCCCAGCATCCCCTCCCTCTCTCTATGACCGTCTCATATCCTGTATTTCCCCTCACTCTTGCTATGATCTTGTGTCCAGCATATTTTCCTCTCTCTAGATATTCCTCCTTTCCCATGTCCAGGAACACCTGTGTCTTTTCCCTTCCCATGCCACATTTATTTATTTCAGGATTTTATATACCACCTTTCTGTAAAAACAAAGCCGTTTACAGATATCTATTTAAACATTACATATAACAGGTTTCAACATAAAACAATGAGGATATTGCCATATAGCAATATAACATGATCCACTGTGTCCAGGGCCGGCCCGAGTTAGTTCAAGGTGTTCGCATCCTAATGAAACCATAAGCCTTATGCCTTGGCTGCAAGAATCTGTAGTTTAGATTCGAATGCCTTGCTCTTGGCCAACCCCCAGAAGCTTCTACCCTAGGTAACTACCTAGTTTGCCTAGTGGTTAGGCTGGCCCTGTATGTGTTCCTTTCACCCCAACCCCCCAAGCAGCACCTCCCTTTCAACACTTCCTCCTCCAGCACCACTGCCAAATTTCCTCAGTCCTAAAGTGGCAGCAACAGTGGTGGAGCCTGTGAGACTCTTGTGCATCTAAAGCCCTGCGAATCTTGGCCCATCTGGCATGAAAAGTATGCACCAGAGGGGGCATGAGCAGCAGGATATTGGAGGCATGCATACATCTTAGAGGTCTCATGCCATGCTCCTGTGTTATTGCCACTGCCGCTGCAAGGCTGAGTTGCGGTGGCTGTGACTGGAGGGAGGATGGATGCTATTCATATTTTTTCAGCTGTGTTTAAGAATAGGGCTTATGGTGGAATGGTGCAATCTGCGGGCAACATGCCAAAACATGCTTAGGGCTGGCCCCAAACAGTGAACATAGAGTGCACTCTATTCCTCTTCTGAAATGTGAGCTTCTAGCCCTAAGTGGCATCCACTCATAATTGAAGCCCCATCATAACACTCTCCCTCTCAAATAGCTAAGAAATAATCTCAGTTGTAGAAGATATATTTGATATAATGAAGTATAGATTCATTGTCCATTTTTGGCAAAGACCAGAATCTAAGAAATCTCTCTTTCACAATGGACTGAGGAGCAAACTCTCATCAGCATCTTCCATTACTGATGCCATAGGTGGATCCAGTCTCAAGGAAACTCCATCCATTTTCAACATTTAAACCCTTCAAGTCAGACGCTTGTACACACAGCTTTCACTTAACCTCTAAACCTTATTGTCCAAATCATAGATACATCCCTGGAACCATTTTACAAATGGCTTTTAAAGATATCTCCAGTGCAGGGATGGCCAAGTAGGTAGGCAGCATGACAGGGACTTGGTGCAATGGACTTGGGCATCCCCATTTGTTTTCAGAAATGCCCAGGACATCTGCGACTGCATCCAAGTTTAGACCTGCTTCAGGCATGAATAGGCTTTGGGAAAGGGCTTTTATTGGCCTTAAAACATCCAGAGGATGTAGAGAAGATGGCACTCCACTATCCCCTACACTCTCTATGATCACAATGATAGCAGCTAGTCGGATCTGAATGCTGGCATCCCTGGTCCTAGCCCACTACTCTAAGCAGTAGGCTATTCCTAGACATCCCTGTATTTAATACTATTCTGGGGAGGTCTATTGAGACCTCCTGAAGATGTCCATATCAGGAATGCCCATGGTTGATATTGTGCCTGAACTTGGACATACCTGCTTATTTTTCAGACATTCTTGCTTGGATGTCATTTGTAAAATGTGCCTTTAACTGTCTTTAAGATCATAAATCCAACGCTGTTCAAAAACGTTATGTTTTTTCTGTTGATCATCTCCTCTTCACCATTTGGGGACATGATCTATACTTCATCAATGGAGTTTGTGTAATGTATGCCCTGCTTCTTCACAATGAAGTACCATTAATGCAGATTTTGTGTGAGTTCTCAATCTTAATTTGTGTTCAGCAAGGTGTACTTTCATAGCTCTACTAGTTCTTCCAATATTTTAGGATAGTCACATTTAATAGCATGTATTAGCCTGTATGATTTTTTTGCCCTAAATAATCTTTGAGAAATTGGGTCCTGCCATTCCATTCCTTCAATTGTTTGATCACAGTACATGCTTGATAAACATTTATAATTAACTACAGGGTTCTGAACCAATTCGCTATTTGCCCTAGTACTACTCCATTTGTTGGGGGCTGTCTTAATTACCCAATCTGCTATATTTCTACCTTGAGTAAAGGACATCAGAATGGATTCTTTAAATACTAGTGTGTAGTCAATATCTCCTTGTGACCAAAGATAATCTTCATGACCTCCATTGCCCTTGTAGAAAAATCACACAGGTCACCTGTTCCTCCTTAATATTCTGCTGATATGACAGAAGCCATGGTCAAACAAAGCAGGTCACAAGCAATAGAGCATTCTCATACGTTGCACCCATTCTAAGGAACGCCATGCCAGACACACTACGATCCATTAAAGACTTACAAACATTCAGAAAGGAAATAAAAAAAACTATTCATCAAACTCTATGGTAAAAACTATGGCAATAATGGCATATATCCATCTCAGGATCATATACACTGAATCCCTCAAATATTACTGTAGCTATATTCAAGACAAATGTAAAATGTAATTCTGTAAAACCTGTAAATAGTTCCATATGTAAATAGTTTTGTTCAATTTTTAATGTTCAACTTATGACACTTTTCTATGTAATTTGTTTGATCTTGGGAAGGGGCAGTTTAGAAAAATAATGAAATAAATAAATAAATTGTTTATGGGCATATAGAGCCCATTTATGGGCCTTACATATCACTGATTCCTGATAACTTCTACATCTCAACATGGAAGATAATTCCACTGCGTCAGTAATAGAAGATGCTGATGAGAATATGCTCCTCATTAAAGTAAACAGTATTCATGGTTAAAACAGGTGGAGAATGAAAAATATTTTTGATTATGTTGTTGATATTTTTAAGGGGCAATCTCTGTTGGATGTTTGGATGAGGAAGCAGAATTTCAGTGGCATATGCTGAGCAATATGAATGAAGATAACTTTTTTACTTATCTGGTTTATATAGCTTTAACACCTGAAGAACATGCCTATCTTAAATTCCAGGCATGTCACAGAAATATATTCATAATTCACACATCTTACAGTTATTACAGACAGCATACACATATCGCCCTATTCGTGCTTTGGACATCTGAAAATGGGCTTAGAGATGTCCAAAGCACAGAGACGTCTCCAGAGCCATTTTAGAAGTTGGCTCTGGGGACATCTGAGTCCAAGAAAGGGGTATGAACGAGGCATGGCCAGGGTATTCCCAGGAATCTGGAGGCATTGCTATGGTATTCCTGGATGTCCCTGCCTGATTACAGAAACATCATGGACATTTGGCATTGCATCTAACGTTAGACCTGCTCCAGGCAGTAATGAGCATCTGAAAGTACTTGTTTTACCTGAAAAATATCCAGAGGGGTGTAGATAGGAAAGCACTACATCATCCCCAGTATTCAGCATAATGCCAATAGTAGTGGAAGTTGAGCCCTGGCTGCTCTGTTCCTAACCCACTACACTAACTATTAGGCTATCATAGACATCCAGAGTCTCAAATACAGTTCTGGGGACATCTATGTAGATGCCCCCTGCAGTTGTCTACATTGGACAAATTCCCATTTGTGAAATCATGTCTGCACCTGGATGTGCCCACTTTTTTTTCAGATGTTCTGGCTTGGATGTCCCAGCTTACACTTGGACATCCCTTCTAAAATTCCCATCATAATAAATCATAATAACATCAGTAAAACGTTTGCTGAAAATACACTTTTAACTGCTTCCGAAAATCATTATCAAAGTGGCACTGACAGCTTATTCCCTTCTTTCAGCCCTGCTATAGAGAAAAGCCTATTCCTGTGTTCATTCAAGTGTACATCACAAATAGATGGGACATTTGAGTTGTTGACTATCCCTGGACCTCAAGGCACAAGCAGATTTAGAAATTTGTATAACTGAATTACAGTAAATGGGTGCCAATCTACTCAATGCCTTATGTATCAAAGCCAGGACATATATGTAAAGTATTATCTTGACGATCCAAAACACAACTATCTTGGGGCTAATTACTTGAGTTGGTTTTCATAACAAAAACAGTGCTGACTTCTGAAATGGAACTGGAATTTTGAGAATTCTTTTTAAATGTCAGTATTTGCACTTTTTTAAATATATCTTAGTATATACTGAGTCTGTGGTTTAGCAAATATTGATTTAAGGATAATAAATAAATAAAGATTAAAAGGACTCAGGTGACTGAGTGAGATCACAGATCTGGGTAGTCTTCAGAGCAGTCTAATAAAATTATTTTTTGAATGCTTGAGTATGCTTGAATAAGAGTATTATAATGAGCTCTTCAGACAAGGAAGCCATTAAAAGACTGAGCATCAGTTATAGGAAATGCTTAGTTGAAGTTATTCCTGTCTAGTGTTTCCTCTCCATATTGCCCCTTATTTCTTGTATTGTACTTTATGTTTGTCTTCTAGATTGTAATCTCTACGAGCAGGGATTGTCTACTTGTGTGTCTGTACAGTGCTGCGTACACCTTGTAGCACTCTATAGATGATTAATAAAAATAATAATGAGGGACCACCAGTTACTAAATGTAGGGTTCACATATTTTTCACAAAAGGATACTTAGGTGCTCTTGCCACCTTGCTGGGCAGACAAGATGGATCATACTGGTCTTTATCTGCTGTTATATTCTATGTAGGTGTTGATATAACACCATGTGTTAGAGCTGTCTGCTGAATGGAGGTGCACAGTTTCCTAACATATGTGTAACCCCCTCCCCCCCTTTCTGTATGGTCCCTGCAGTTACTTCAGAAACTGCATGGCAAACAAGAAAGAACATCAATCCCATGAGGTTTTTTTTTTCTCAGTCTTTACTTTGGAACTCATCGATTTTAAATATCAGGGTTCTTTAGTGGGGACTGGCTTAAACCAGGAGGCCATTGGCACTTTCACACCATTTCCTTCTCAAATAATTGAGTCCAGGCCAGAAATTGTGTTCTGATCCATCTCGCTTCCTTCTATTACTTTGTCCCAGTGTATCTGAATCTGTAGGTGAGGCAAAGTTCTCCACTGCTGTGTTGGATGTCACACGTGACTCTGGTATCACTGATGTAGGATGGTTTCTTTGGTTCCTTTTCTTCCTGAGAGCTGGTGGCTTCTTTAGATGCAGGTCCCTGGAACTGCTCTGCAGGGCTCCTGGCTCTGATGATCTGGAAAGCTGGGTTGCTGGTTAAACTCTTGGAACCTCTTTCCCAGGCAGAGCTACTTTTCTTCTGAGACAGTGGGGTGTTGAGCAGGCTGCTCTCAACTCCTAGGCAGATGCAGTAAGTTTGCTGCACACTGGATAATATGGGTGGCTGGGTACAAAAAATATATATTTTCTCCATTATGGTGCTATGGCATGGTGCCAAAGACACCTGCCCCTTAAGGGAAGAGACCCTACGCCTTCTTGGTGCAGTGGCTGTGTACCAAGACAGAGTTTTACCTTTGGGAGTGGCTTATATACAAAATGGGATTTTCCCTCGCAGAGGAGTCTCCTCCCAGTATGAAATGACTAGCAGCAAGCACTTCCCCTCTTCTGGAAAATGACAAAAATTTTCTCTTTAGCCTGCCTTGCAATATTTAGTAGGGACACTGGATGGTGCCATTGCTGTTAAAGCAACATCAAAACAGTCTCTACATATGTGTAAAAAAACATGTGTACACCTAATGCAGTACATAAATCATATGCAAATAATGACTGCAAAAATTTGTGTGCAAGCATGAGAAAGCATGCTGATTGCCAGAGAAACATGCATGCATTCTAGTGTGTTGGGCATATATTAGCAAGAGAATCAATATTTTGCATAGAGATTGTACCAGGACCTGGAGAAACATTGCCCACACACAAATTGCAATATGAAAATATCAGATTATGAGCAATAGGTGTGCATATTTGAAATGCCAAATACATATTCCATATATAAATATATATATAATTTTTTTTTGTGCCATCAAGTCAGTGTTGACTCATAGTGACCTCTGGGTTTTCTTGGCAATGTATCAATGGAAGTAGATTGCCAGCCTTTTCTTCTAAGGCAATGGAGGGTAAAGTGACTTGCCCAAAGTCACAAGGAGTGCCAGTGGGAATTGAACCCTTGATCTTCTGGGTACTAGGCAGTTGCTCTAACCACTAGGCTACTCCTTCACTATATATCTATCTATTTATCTATCTATCTATATATTTTATTGGTATGATATTTATTTAACAACACGTTTATACCGCCGTATCTACCAGTCGTGGCCGTTTACATGGAACAAGTGTAACAAGGAATGTTAACTTTACATGGCTATCAAGTGGAGGAGTAGCCTGGTGGTTAAAGCAACACTCTAACACCCAGGCAATTGGGGTTTGATTCCCATTGACCCTCCTTGTGACCTTAGACAAGTCACTTTACTCTTCCTTGCCTTGGAAGAAAAGGCCTGGCAATCTACTTCTGATCATACTTTGCCAAAGGGGCTGCTGGGTTGCCAGAAATCAGCAGTGACTTAAGGGCACTTAAAAATAGTACCATAGAAATTTCTAGTGGACCACACTGCTTATTTACAGCTCCCATGCGAGTGTGTCTGAGGGTGTGCATGTATGCCAGGGTGTGTGTGGGAGAGTGGCGATGTAGTAGGTGGTTGTATGTATGTGTATATAGTGGGAGGATGCACTTTCCCCTGTCCTTTTGCACTCATTCCTTGCCTCTCTCATCTTCTTGCATTATTCCCCATTCCTATAGTTTACTGCTCTCTTCTCTCCACCCACCCATGCATTCTCTCAAGCATCACACTCCCTTCTCTTGTCCCTTTATGCTCTCACCATCTCTTTTATTTTTCTCTAACCCGGCTCCTTCCCTTATGTTCCAGCCTTCTTCTCCTTTCCTCTCCTAACACAGCTCCTTCCCTTATGTCCTGCCCTTTTCTTTCCTCCTCATCCCACTCCTTCCTTTAGGCTCCAATCCCTCACCCACCCCTTCTCGAGCTCCTCCTCCTCTGACGCCAGCAGGACCCAGGGACTCTGCCGGCCTTTGCAGGCTACAACCCCGCTCTTCTGATGGCTGGACCCAGGGTGTCCTGCTGGCCTTTGCAGGTCTGATTCCCCCTCTTCTGGCAAGCAGGACCTGGCATCTCCACCTAGCATTTGCATACCACATTCCCACTCTTCTGATCAGTGGGACCTGAGGTCTTCCAGCCACAGCCACGCTCTTTATTCTAGGAAGGACCGGGACTCTCGTGGGCTCTTTTTCATGCTTTCTTGGGGGGGGGGGGGGGGTGCAAGCATACGTTTGTTTGAGCATGCTTATGCATATATAAACAGGCATACAGACAAGGGGGTGCTAACGCACCCATTGCAAGATGGATGCTCAAACCTTTAGTTCTGCTTCCCCTTGGATATCAGGGAGCTTGGCCAAAACCCGCTGCACTGCAACAATGTGAATTTGGTGGTGGATGTTTTGTTAGATCTGCCCAGAGATTGCAAAGCTGTTGTTGGATGGTTTGTGAAAGACTGAGGAATGGAATGTGCATGTGTGCTGCTGTTTTAGGGCCTGTCTGGCAAGTGGATGCCCTTCTGTTTTGCCTTATTTTCCCCCAGTGGGAAGGTGAGGATTTCTGCTGAACAGAGTAAATGTGCAAAGGTGACCTTACCGGGAGCGTATGAAGTAAAGGTAGGTGCTTATTCTGCTCAGCACCCCTGCTCCATTTCCACAGTGATCACTGCCAGTAACCTGGATCATCCATGTAATAGACAAGCCTGACCTTGCTTAGCTCCAAGATCAGTCTCATTACATGAGATTGCAGACCTACTATTATTAATCTGTGAACTATCATTAAAATCATCTGTAATACCTGAAGATTGGCGAATGGCCATGTATAACGCCAGATTTTAAAAAGGGTTCCAGGGGAGATCTGGGAAACTACAGAACAGTGAGCCTGACGTCAGTACCAGGCAAAATGGTAGAAAACATTATAAAGAACAAAATTACTGAACATGTAGATAGTCATGGCTTACTAATCTGTTATATTTTTTTGAAGGTGTGAATAAACTGGTAGACAAAGGAGAGCCAGTCGATAGAGTGTATCTGGATTTTCAGAAAGCCTTTGATAAAAGGTCCCCCATAAAAGACTCTTGGAGAAATTAAAAAGTCATGGGATAGAAGGCAGTGTAGAATTGTGGCTCAGGAACTGGTTAAAAGAAAGAAAGCAGAGGACATGGCTAAATGGCTAATTTTCCAAATGGAGAAAAGTGAATAGTGAAGCATCGCAGGGATATGTGCTGGATCCACTGCTTTTTAACATATTCATAAATGACCTGGAAATAGGAATGACAAAAGAGGTAATCAAATTTTCAGATGACACAAAATTATTCAAAGTTGTTAAAACCCAAGAGCATAGTGAAAATTGCAAGAGAACCTTGATAAATTGGAAGACTGTATGTTCAAATGGCAGATGAAAATTAATGTGGACAAGTGCAAAGTTGTGCACCCAGGAAATCCAAACTACGGTTACATGATGCAGGGTTCCACATTAGGAACCACCACACAGGAAAAAGATTTAGACGTCATCATGGATAACGCGTTGAAACCCTCTGCCCAGTGTGCAGCGAAGGCCAATAGAATGCTAGAAATCATAAGGAGTAAAACAAATGATATTATAATGCCTCTGTATCACCGTATCTTAAAAAGGATATAATAGAATTAGAAAAGGTACAAAGAAGAGCCACCAAAGTAGAAAAGGGGATGGAAGGATACTGTGATAAGGAAGCTTGTAGTGAGCCTATGGAAATAGGAGAAACTGATGATTTTGCTTTTAAGAAAAGTGACATCCCTGCAGTGCACAGGTTTCAGCATTGGCATAAAGAAAGCAAGTAGAGAGAAACCAAACCTAGGCTGCCACACCCAAGCTCTGCTGACGTAGTTGCAGGTTTGGAAGATAATTGCAAGCACCTGTCCAGAGAGGGAGAGACACTGCCCGGGAAGCAGGGATATAAACCTTGGCTAGAGAGAAAGCAGGGAGGAGAGCCCGGAAGGAGAGAGCAGAGAAGGCTTCAAACCCCAGTTCCTGATCAGAAGGTTCAGAAAGTTCAGAGGTGGGAGCCCAGGACTCAGCACAGGAGTCAAAGGAGCCAAGCCTGGAACAGGGAGCCGTGGCAGAGCTCCAGGAAAGAACTCAGGGAAGTGAACCAGCGACTGTTTCCCAGAAGCTGGAGGGAGACTGGTGAACACAGTCAGGGAGAAGGGTCCACAGCTTCAGGTACAAATTTATCCTTACCGGGTGGAGCTGTGCTCAAGAGAGACACAGGGATCCTCAGAGAGAGTATACCCTGAGACATACGTTAAAAGCTCAGAGCAGGGCACTGCATTACTGGAGCCAGAGGAAATGCAGTTTGAGCCTATTGAGCAGGATTTATTGCTTTCAGAAATACTCATGGACTGTACTCTATGTCAAGCTGTTAGCATTGAGTCCCTTTGCTAAAGAATAGCTGAAAAGCTAAAGTCTCCTGAAAAGTAGAGTATTGAAACCTAGCCTGAACTGAAGGTAGGAACTTGCTCTTTTAAGGGGAAGATACCTGTTGCATGTACATTTGAATGCTTAATGAAGACAAAGGTAAAAAGAAGATATTTTTACTTTGTTGAATGAAGAAGCTGTGTTTTCTTTATCCGTTATATTGATAAGCAGCTGCATATAATTAATGACTGTGAAGTTCATCCAGCCTAAGTTGTAAATAACCTTAAGCGAATGAATGGAGACGTATCCTGTTACAGTCTACATGGACTTTGTTTGCGTTTGGGGAATAAATTTTGTCATTTGCCTTTACTTTCGGTTTCATGACTACACTTCATCTTAGAAGGACAAAACTACAACTCCCAGCATGCTTCACTGGAGGAAAATAGTTTATTCAACCTTTTATAAGAGAAGTTAATGACAACCCTACCCCTCTAAGCCTTAGGCAGAGGGCTGGGGCGTGACAATACGTATGAGAGGCTTAAAAGGTTAGGGCTCTTAAACCTGGAAAAGAAACGGCTGAAGGGAGATATGATAGAGGTCTATACATTAATGAATGGAATGGGTAAAAGTACGAGGGTTATTTTTAAAGTAAGGTCCGATTGGCTGTAGCTTTGTAAAAAATTTTCCCCCTGTAGAAACAAGCATGCGTGCTGGCTCTCGGCATGCCTTGTGCAAAAGCAGATGCCATTTGCAGTCGCAGCGTCACTTTGTACGGTTTATACTAAGACGTTAAAATGCTTAAGACAATTGAGTGGCCCTCCGACTGTGAAATACGGTCTGTGATTCGGTTTTTGAAAGCAAGGACCATGTCATCAGCGGACATTCATCGCAATATATGAGGTGTATGGCCCCAATGCGATGAGTAACAGTAAAGTGCGTAAATGGGTGAAATTGTTCAAAGACAGGTGGGACAATGTCCATGATGAACCGCGAAAGGGTTGACCTTCAGTAATCACAGATTTGGTGCGCACAGTTGACGCAAAAATCCATGAAGAACGGCGATTCACGATTTCCACTTTGTCACTGAAATTTCCAGGTCAGTGCTATAAATTGTTTCTGAAAAATTGCAGTTCAGAAAACTGTGCTCGTGATGGGTTCCCAGGCTGCTTTCCGAGGAACACAGCTGCCATAATCTTGCGTGTTGAGATTGAATGTTTGGCTTTCACTTTGACTGGAGATGACGTGTGTCTCCATTCCATCGACTGCCGCTTTGATTCTGGAGTCATGTGAGAAACCCATGTCTTGTCCCCTGTGACAATGTGGTCCAAACATTCATCTCCTTCCTCATTGTATTGGATCAAAAATGTCAAAGCACTAGCCATTCTCCTTTTTTGGTATTCCTCGGAAAGCAGCCTGGGAACCCAAGGTGAGCACAGTTTGTCATGCCCATCCTTGAACAATCTCACCCATTTTTGTACTTTGCTGTCACTCATCGCATTGGGGTTGTACACCTCACATATCTGGTGATGAATGTCTGCTGATGACACGGTCCTTGCTGTCAAAAACCGAATCACAGACCATATTTCACAGACCGAGGGCCGCTCAATTGTCTTAAACATTTTAACGTCTCAGTATAAACCATACAACGTGATGCTATGACTGCAAATGGCATCTGCTTTTGTACAAGGCATGCCAGGAGCCGGCATGCATGCTTGTTTCTACAGGGGGAAAAAATTTATAAAAGCTACAGCCAATAGGACCGTACTTTAAAAATAACCCTCAGAGATTGATTGTTTAATCCATCAAAAAAATAGAAAGGCTAGAGGACATGCAATAAAGTTACAATGTAACCTGTTTAAGAATATTTTTTCACGCAATGCATAATCAACTCTGGAATTCGTTACCGGAGGACATAGTAAAAGCTGTTAGTGTAGCTGGGTTTTAAAAAGATTTGGGCAGGTTCCTGGAGGAAAAGTCCATAAACCATTATTAAAGCAGACCTAGGAAATCCACTGCTTGCCCCAATACAAGCATTGTGGAATCTGTGTCTTTTTAGGTACCTGCTAGGTACTTGGGACCTGGATTGGCCAGTGTTGGAAACAGGATACTGGGCTTGATGGACCTTGTTCTGACCCAGTATGGCACTTCTTATGTTTTCATGTTCTACGGAATGCGGCCGGAGGATCCACCCTCTTTGGACACAACTTTGTTCTGGCTTCAGCACAGCAGCTCCTTCTATGACCGGTTCACCGTGCCAATGAGGAGGCTGCTGCAGTTGCAGATCCTTGGAATGCCGATCCTGCTGCATCATGCATAGGGCCTCTCCAATCTACAGCCCATTGTGGAAGTGTGCACTCGATTACTGCACATAACTTTTCTCCCAATCATTATCCCAGAGCTGAAGCGGCTGTGGTGGTGCAGGGACAGCGAGGTTACTTACCTGTAACAGGGGTTCTCCGTGGACAGCAGGATAAGTCAGCCACACCTGGTGACGTCCTCCGGGTGGCGCCATAGATAAGGAAGTGCTTGCCAGAGCTCAGAAAGGTGAACCTTTCTGAGCATGCCCAGGTAGCCCACCTTACCGGCCCGCCCCCTAGCCTGGCCAGTGTGTTCCTAGCTAGTCCTACTGGCTAGGGAGTGGCCTCGTCAGGCTTACCTCCTCCAGGGGAGGTGGGTGGGATTGTGTGGCTGACTTATCCTACTGTCCACAGAGAACCCCTGTTACAGGTAAGTAACCTCGCTTTCTCCATGGACTAGCAGGATTGCGTCAGCCACACCTGGTGCCTCCCGAGCTGCAGGTGTTCGCTGAGGAGGAGGAGGTAAGTGTGCTAAGAGACGACAGTGGAGACCGTGAGTGAGTGCAAGTAACTTTACTGAAAAACATGCAATTGTAAACTGTGCAAACAGCGAAACCATATGCAACATGGACAGAAGTGCAATAATGCGCAACAGGCAGCAATAACATTGCAATAAGATAGGCAGCAATAACATAGCAATAACAACATAGTACCACGATAACCGACATACTATCGCTATACGGCATAGTGTAATAGTGCAATCATTCGCAGTCTGGAGCAAACAAGTACAGTATGGAACAAGGTGCAAGAGTCAATAACTTTAGCAATCTTTGGAAGTCCCGAACTGCAGTGAGGACTCGGTTCCTCTGCTGCGGTGGAGAGGACGGCCGTGCCCAGGGCGCAGTCCTCCTGAGACCTGAGCTCGAGGCAGTAGTGCCTCTGAAACGTTTGCGGGGAGGACCAAGTGGCCGCTCTGCAGACATCGAGCAGCGGGACAGAGCAAAGGTTGGCAATAGAGGCCGCCATCGCTCTGAGGTGGTGAGGGGCCCACCCTCGGTTGTGTCTGGGTGGCTGTAGGGTCGAGGCAATAGGAGACGCAGGCGGTCACCCAGTGGGAGAGAGTCCTTTTGGTGACGGGCCTACTGGGCCTGTTCAAGTTGAACGATACAAGCAGTTGTTCGTCCTTCCGGAAGGACTGTGCAGGTAGATTCTGAGGGCCCGGAGACAGTCGAGGGTGTGCCAGCGTCGCTCTTCGGCAGATGCATGAGGCTCCAGAAAAAATGAAGGGAGCTCGATGGATTGACTGATATGGAAAGAAGAAGGCACTTTGGGCACAAACCTTGGGTTGGTCCTCAGGGATGTGCGGTCTTGGTGTAGTTGCGTATAAGGGGGGTGCGAGACCAGCGCTTGCAGTTCACCGATTCTCCTGGCAGAAGTGATGGTTACCAGGAAAAGCGTTTTCCAGGAAGCGAACTTCATGTTGGCGGGCTGGAGGGGCTCGAAGAGCTCCGTGTTAAGCGGTTGAGGACCGTGTTGAGGTCCCAAGGCGGAACCGGGTCCCTGACCGGTGGTTTGAGGTTCGTCAGCCCTTTCATAAAGCGGGTTGTCAGGGGAGCGCCGCAATGGAGTTTGCGCCATTAGGCGGAGCACGAAACGCCGCTATCGCAGAGAGGTGGACCCGGATGGATTGTGTCTTCAGGCCAAGGTTGGATAGAGAACTGAGATACTGCAGGATGTTGGGGAGTGGACACGTGGTGGGCTCTAGCCCCTGTGAGGCACACCAGATGCTAAATCTCTTCCACTTGAGGCCATAGGACTTTCTGGTGGAGGGTCTTCTGCCGCTAAAACTACCTCCTGCACCTCTGTGGGTAGTTGTAGCATAGAGAGGCTCATCCGTTCGACCTCCAAGCAGTGAGAGCTAGGGCTTTGAGGTTGGGGTGCCTCGTGTTGCCTCCGTTCTGCGTTAATAGATCCGGTCGGAGGGGCAGGCGTTTTGGGGCCCTGTGCGCCAGGCGTAGGAGAAGGGCAAACCACATCTGGCGTGGCCAGTGGGGAACTACCAGGATGGCACGAGCTCTGTCGCGCACAATCCGTTGAAGTGTCGCAGGGATGAGGGGGGTCGGTGGGAAGGCATACACCAGAGACCACTCCCCCCAGCACACGTCAAATGTATCCGCTGCCAACCTCCTGGCTGACGGATGTCTGGAACAGAACAGGGGGCATTTGGCATTCTGTTCCATGGCGAAGAGGTCGATATTCGGCACTCCCCAGTGGCGGAAGAGATTGTCGGAGACCTCCGGGAGAAAAGTCCATGCGTGCGGTTGCAACTGCCTGCTTAGTTTGTCCGCCAAGGCGTTTTGATCTCCCGGAAGATAGGAAGCACGAAGATTGCACATATTCTTTGACGCCAGTGACCATGTCTGTAGCGCTTCCCTGCATAGGAAGCGAGAGCCGGTTCCTCCTTGTTTGTTGATGTAGAACATGGCTACCTGACTGTCCGTCTGTATAAGGATGGACTTGCCGCCAAGTGTGGTAAGAACGCTCTGAGAGCGAATCTGATGGCCCTCAGCTCAAGGAGGTTGATGTGCAAGAGTCTCTCCTGTGGAGACCACGCTCCCTGGGTGCTGAACTGCAGGAGGTGAGCGCCCCAGCCTGTGCTGGATGTGTCCGTGGTGAGGATCATTTGGTGCTCCTGCGCCTGGATGTCCTTGCCACCTGACAGGTTTGTCGGCATCGTCCACCAGAGTAGTTGATTCACGATTTTGGGAGTCATCGGGATGCGGGTGGAGAGGGGTTGAGAGTGTTGGTTCCAGTGGATGCGCAAATGCCACTGGAGTGCGTGCATCTTCAATTTCGCGATGGAAAGGACTGATGTTGTGGCAGACATGTGGCCCAGGAGATGTAGCATGGACCGAGCTGAGGAACTCTGTAGTGGTCAAATTGGACGCCAGGGAGGTGATGGCTAGCAGTCTGCATTCAGGGAGATAGGCTTTCGAGACCCGAGTGTCGATCTCCGCTCCAATGAATTCCAGCCTCTGGGAAGGCGTGAGGTGCGACTTGCTGACAAACCCCAAGGAGGAAATTAGAGACGTGGTTTTACGCAGGGACTCCTGTAGTTCTGCGGCCGAGGGGGCTGTGAGGAGCCAGTCGTCCAGGTAGGGAAAAATGGAGATGTTTTGTTTGCGGAGATGTGCCGCTGCAACGGCCACGCACTTCGTGAAGACACGTGGAGCTGGCGACAGGCCGAAGGGGAGGACTCTGTACTGGTAGTATTGTCCTAGTACCTGGAAGCGTAGGTACTTCCTGTGGGATATGTGGATGCAGATGTGGGTGTAGGCTTCCTGCAGATCTAGGGATGCCATCCAGTTGCCGGCCTGGATCAGAGGGAGGATAGAGCTGAGAGAGTACATTCTGAACTTCTCCTTGATGATAAATTTGTTCAGTCTGCAGAGATCCAGGATGGGGCGAACACCCCCTGATCTTTTGGGAATGAGGAGGTATCTTGAGTAGAAGCCAGAGTTCCTTTCGGTAGGGGGTACCTCCTCTATCGCGTGGGAGGTCAGCAGATGTATTAGCTCTGTGGCCATGGGCAGTTGCAGGTGTGGAGGGGTGTTGCTGGCGGGGTGATTGCATTGGCGAGGTGGTGTCGCAAAACACATGTGGTACACCCTCTCGGATGATCTGTAGAACCCAGGAGATCTGTGCCCATTCTTATAGGAAGTGTCAGGCGACCCCCGATCCGGGTGGTTGCCTGTAACTCACCGTCAAAAGGAGGGGACACTCTTGTTAGCGGGTGTGTTGGTGCTCTTCCTCTGCTTGCGGTCCCTCTGGGAGTTGCGCTGGTGCGAAGGTCCGTGGTAGGAGTTGCTCTTGTACCTGTGATTCTGCCATTTCCGGTTAGAGGGGTACCTTTTGTTGGAGGTGTAATAAGGTTTCCTCTGAAAGTTGTTTCTCTGGGTGCCGTTGTGGCGCTCAAAACCGTCCTCCGCCAAGGTTTGCAGTGTGGTACAATGTTCTTTCATGTCATTAACGGAATCCTTGACTTTTTCACCAAAGAGTGACTCGCCCATACAGGGTGCATTCTCAATCCTATCGTGGGTGTCGTCACGTAGGCTGGAGGCTCTCAGCCATGCCCACCTTCTTGCCGAGATGGCCGTGCCGGCCGTTCGCAGCGCTGTGTCAAAAGAGTCAAAGGTTGTGCTGGCCAGATGCTTGCTGCACTCGGACATATCCATGAGCGCGCTGGATACCAATGCCTGAGATTCCTTAGGGAGGGATGCGATGGCGGCTTTTAAGTTCACCATGCAGGTGTCTTGGAAAAGAACTTGCTGGAACTGATGCGCCGCAATCCTTGCTTTGAGCATAGCTCCCTGGAAGACTTTTTCCCCCAATGTCATTGAGGAGCTTGTGGTCTCGACCCGGTGGGCTGTTGGCGTGAGTGCATGAGGACTTTATCTGCTTGAGGGCTGAAGACACCACGATGGATTGGTGTGCCAGTTGGGGCTTTGAGAACCCTGGCACAGGTTGCACTTGATACTTTGAGTCGAGTCGCCTGGGAAATGATCGGCCGGAAGCCAGGGTCTGCCACAGTCTCAAGTGCTTGTCCCGCAGTGTTTGGTGTATAAGCAGCGCGAAGGCTGGCTTCGGAGCTGCGAGGTATTTTAGAACCTCCGGGACTGGTTCCCCTTTGTCCTCCGAGACCTTCAGTGCCAAGGCAAGTTTGTTCAGGAACTTGGGGTACGTGAGAGCCTCTGGATGGGGGGGGATCTTCCGGCTCCGGGGACTGCCTCTTCTCTGAAGTAGTGCGCTCAGGGGACGCAGATCCCACAACCGCTGCCTCGATGTCACGCTCCTCCGCGGTGCTGTCTGGGGATGGATTACCCGGGTCTGGATCCGGCGAGGGCCCCTGGGCGAGATCCCTAACCCTCTTGTCCGGAGTGGATGTCTGGTGGTCCAACTGGACTCCTGCAGTGGACGCAGATTGGATGGGAGGAGAAATGGGGGTCATGGGAGTAGTAGTGGCGGACTGCCTTACTAGCTGAGTCAGTAAGTTAATGATTGCAGAGGAACCTGTGTGAATGGATCTGCTGCGGTGGTGGCTGATAGGGCTGGAGGAGCTTGAAGGACTCCGGTGCTTGGTTCTGCGGCTCCGGTGATGACCTCCATGGCTTCTGCGGTGCTGGGAGCGGTGGCAGAGTTTAGAGCGTTTGGGGCTTTGCCCTCTGTAGCTGGATGCACTGCTGCTGCAGCTGGAGCCCTTGCGCCCGCTGCCCTTGCTCTGTTTGCTGGTGTGATGTGTCCTCCGGCCCGATCTGCTTCTGCTGCACCTGTGTGCGCGGCGCAGAGGTACTCCGGCGCCGAGAGGGCTCACTGGGGCCGCAAGTTGAGGGGGCAGACTCTGGGCGGAGCCTGAGGGACGGTGCCGATGGCAGAGTTCCTGGCTGCTGCGTGCCTCTGTGCGTTCTATGACGAGAGGCCTGCCCCGTAAGTGGACGGAGTTGGAGGACTGAGGCACGGAGGTGGAGGACTGAAGCCCGTCGCCATCTTTACGGGCCGCATGGCTGTGCGGGGAGGAGATCGCGGGCCGGGATCTAGCCACAGCCGTAGCAAGCCCCAAGGAGTCAACAGGTGTGGCGGGAGACCTCTGAGGCAACGATGGAGGCACAGAAGAGGGCGCCTCCGTGACACGGCAGGGGATGGAGGCCCCCACAGGCACATCCGGAGCCGTTGCAAGCAGAGAAAAAACAGCCGGGGCAGTTGAAGTACCTGCATTTGAGGTGAGACAGTCTTGCAGAGCGTGGTTTCTGGCTATTCGGGCTCTTGGGGACATTTTACCACAATGATAACAGTCCTCCACATTGTGGTCTGGGCCCAAACAGATATCATCGGTGTCTGCGCTGCTCATCTTTCTCTTGCAGTGGTGGCATTTTTTAAAACCGGGTTTCAGCATTGTGGAATCCTCTGTAGGCTGAATCCTCTGTAGAGCTTGTGTAGTAGATCTTAACTTGCATTGGAAATTATATTTTGGATCTTATGGTGTATAGGAGAGCAGGGTCCGTCTTGCTGGCAAGGCAGAAGGAAGAATACAGGCCGGGCTAGGGGGCGGGCCGGTAAGGTGGGCTACCTGGTCATGCTCAGAAAGGTTCACCTTTCTGAGCTCTGGAGAGCACTTCCGTATCTATGGCACCGCCTGGAGGATGTCACCAGGTGTGGCTGACTTAATCCTGCTAGTCCATTGAGAACTGTTGCTCTGCCCTTTCCTCTTTTTAAGGAGAACTGTTGCTCTGCCCCATCCTCTTTTTAAGGAACAGTCGCTGTGAGGTATGATGAAAACAAAGCATAAAATTGTTGATTATACATCCATGGTAAAATCATAATACTTCAAAAATGAGGAAAATGGAATATATATTGCAAATGACACAGCTACAGTGTACCATAAGCAGGGGATGGTTATTGAGAAATCCTAAAAAAAGCTTAAGAAATCTTAAAAAACAGATGTATCATGAGAATGTTTTTATCATCAACAGAAGAAAACCATAAGAAGTTAGACGCTAACCTAGAGTCTCAACAAGTACAAACTACTGAGTCAATGTGGGCCAGAATATAAAAAAACAAAATGAAAATTCATAAGCCTATAGTTAGAGCCAAAGCCCGAGTTATTGCGTCTGACTCTAAAGCATATGAAAACTAATGCGGACCAGGAACCATTAGAGAGGAACTATCAAAGCTGATTATAAAGCTGAGAGAAATATCCGAAAAAAAACATTATGTAAGTGATTATGCAATGCCCGTGCCTATAGAAGCAGCTGAACCAAGACAATAAAGAAGAAGAGGGAACCTAGTGAATAAGTATAAGACCAAAGTAGCTCTACTAGGGATATACTAGAACCTTGTTTGTAATACCAGTCAACAGTCACCGGATCAGTGAATATGTCAAACACATCGAGCACGAATAACTTAAATATGAATTAGAAAAGGGGTAAAGAAAAGCAAACGCGTAAAAAAGTCCTTGCCAAGTTCACTCTCCACCACCTCATGGGGCATGCCCCGTCTGCAATGTTGAAACCACGTGGGCCACGTGGACTCAGTGGCACCCGGGAAGGGGGGGATGTCTTGCCACCAGACCACGCTATGATTCCCCCGGTTTCTTCCCAGATGGCAAGGAAAGTTTTATGCTTCTCCTCCCCAGCCTCACGATGGGAAGGAACCCGATTGCTGAGGTTCGGCGGCATTTTAAGGACCGTGGCGAGAGGACTCGCCCTCTTTGAACGTGATGTTGCCTAACCCTCCCATTTTTAAAGTGTACTGCTCATCTAGTCATCAACGCTGGTTAGTTCCCATGACCGAAGTTCTGTATATGATCAGATAACAGACACTTCTCCCCACTTGTTGCAGCTTGTGCGGGCACCCAAGCCCAAAACACAAACAAACCCAAACTGAAACAGTCGGCAGAGCAGCGAGAGATGAGGCAGTCTAGCTATCTGAAAGGCGCAGCGCCCCGGCGAGCTCTCTCTTGCAGCGGGCGGCCCAGCTCGAGGCAGTCGCTCCATGGCGTGAGGAAAATCGATCCAGATAGGCACAGACTGCGCAGTAGTGCCTGGCGGCAATGAGGTGCGGCTTGGGTCGAGTAAACCCAGGGACCCCATCCCTCTCTTCTGTGACAGTAAGGCTGCGGCCTTGTCCTACTCACACGAGTTCTATTAGCCTTGTCCAGTTCATGTCCCGCCTGCCAGTGTTGAGACACTAACTCCTGAGTAGTGCAGTTTTTCAATTAAGAACATAAGAACATAAGATATGCCATACTGGGTCAGACCAAGGTCCATCAAGCCCAGTATTCTGTTTCCAACAGTGGCCAATCTAGGTCATATGTACCTAGCAGTTTCCCCAAGAGACACAAGTTCCACAATGCTTGTACTGGGTCAAGCATTGATATCTTCGGTCACTTCTTAATAATGGTTTATGGACCTTTCCTCCAGGAACTTGTCCAAACCTTTTTTAAACCCAGCTACACTAACAGCCTTTACTACATCCTCCGGTAACAAATTCCAGAGTTTGATTACACGTTGAGTGAAAAAATATTTTCTTTTATTAGTCTTAAATAGTTTACCCTGTAGCTTCATTGCATGTCCCCTAGTCTTTCTATATTCTGATAAGGTAAACAATCGATCTACGTTTACCTGTTCCACTCCGTTCATTAATTTATAGACGTCTATCATATCTCCCCTCAGCCGTCTCTTTTCCAGGTTAAAGAGCCCTAACCTTTTTAGCCTTTCTTCTTAGGAGTATTCATGCACACGGACCTGTTGCTCATATTTTCACTGCAATGAAGATATTTTTACAGCAAACTCGCTTAAATTTCCCATTTTGGGTTTCCAATTCCCCACAGCAGTTGGAAACTATCACGCAAATCAATACTGTGCAGCTGCAGACTTTTCAGAAGGCACATCGAGCAGGTCCGTCCGTAAACCCTCTGAACCTGTATGAGATGATTGAGAATCAGCAGCAGGAAGTAAAACGGCAAAATCCGAACATGCTTGCTTCGGCTCTTTCCACCCACCCACCCCTTTTCCTCTTGGCAGCTCATAGAATTTTTCAAGCACCTTCCGTTAAAAGAGCTGTCCCCCTCTTACTGCACCGCTAGGTAGCGCGCTTCAAGCCGCCTAGGGTAGAAGACCCAGGAAGCAGAGGCGGGGCTAAGGAGAACGGGCGAACAGGTGCACGCCTTCTGTGACATTGTGCGCGTGCGCGGGACGCATTCTTCTGACGTCACCCAGGCAGGCTGTATTGCTAACGGAATGGAGTTCGCTGATGAGCGTGGAAGCACCGGCAGAGTGCAGCCGGCCGGGGGATCGTTGCTGCCGCAGAGCCTAGAGGTGCCGTCTTTCGCGGCCGCCTGCGCCCTGCTGAATCGCCGTGGCTCGTGCCTGGTACTACACAGGCACCGTCGGCACCTGGCGCTGCCACCCCGGCACCTGCACACCAAGCGGACGGGCGTGCGGCAGGAGTTGGACGCGGAGTTGCTGCGCTACTCGGAAGGGTAGGGCGGGAGAGAGTGCCCGAGCGCCTTCGGTCTGCGTTACATCCCGAGCATCGAGCCGGGTGGGAGGAGGGCAGTTAACTGCATTCTTCTGCGTTGACAGGCTGATCCAGGCCTAGTTTTACACCATTGGTATGTATGCATTTGTAGTTTTCCCTAAAATAAAATAAGGCAGGACTTTGATGCATGTCCTGCAGTGGCATAAAACCAGTACTGGATCAGCGTGGAAGGCAAAGATAGACATAACTAGTTGCCCTGATTTTAATGCCTAATTGGGCTGGCCTAATGTTGGTGCCCTAGGCATACCTTAAGCTTTATGACATCCTCCCCCTCCTCATCTGTTGTTTGGTTTTGGCTACCTTGCCCAATGCTGCACTGCTCCTCCCCCCCTTAGTTGATGCCCCAGGCGACCGCTTGGTTTATCTAATGGTTGGACCGACCCTGACAGGAACTATGGTCTTACCAATATTTTGCCTCACACAGAATTGGCAACTAGAGCAGAGCTGCCAAGTTATCCACTTCCAGGGGAATATTAAAGGCCAGGTCTTGATTTTCAAAGTTGCCAAGTTACCCAGTTTTAGAAGTGAGATTTTAAGTTACAATAACATAATACATGGAAGAGGCAGAGTGGTTCCTGAGTACATGTAATTGATTCCCAATCACATGTTATACATTCAGTCTTTCCTTCCTGTTACAACCCTATATGAAACGTTTTGAATAAGTCCCTTTAAGGAATAGCAATGTTTTAATATGTTTAGGAGGTTTTTTTTGATCCATGATATATAACGATTGAGCCATTGTATTGGCATGAACTTAAATACGCCTGGTGATTTATATATTGCCTCTTATTATGCCGAGGTGTTTTTCCTTTTAAGACCCTACAACACTTAATATAAAATAGAACTCCGTATTGTTTGGACTGAGATCGATCATTCATTCTTTTTTTGTTACATAGTAACAGTGCATAATGACAGATAAAGACCAGTATAGTCCATCTAGTCTGCCCAGAAGGTGGCTAGAATAGGTGTAGCCACTGCTCTGTGATGGTCACCTTCTGCTATGTCTTTGTTTAAGGTTGTACCCATCACTCCTTGCTGGTCACCCCCTTCTATTTGTTGAAGTATAAAAGATATTTAACTTTATTTTGATTTTATCTTGCTATAAAGAGATCCACTGTGTCTGTCCCATGCCATTTTGAAATCCATCATTCTGTTTGCCCCTGCCACCTCCATCGGGAGGGCATTCCAAGCATCTACCATCCTTTTAGTGAAAAAGTATTTTCTGACGTTACTTTTAAGTTTACCTCCTTGCAGCTTCATTTTATGCCCTCTAGTTTTACAGCTTCCACTTCCTTGAAAAAGGTTTGTTCAATAATACCCTTTAAATATTTAAAGGTCTGTATCATATCTCCCCTGTCACTCCTCTCCTGTAGGCTGAAGCCAGTTCCATTTTTGCACATCCTGCCCCTTTATGGCTGGTTAGAATTGGGGCGTTAAGCGGTAGCACCCGATTCTTTTCCTGCGGGGGCTAGATGTGCCCATGGGATTAGAATCTGGTCTGACGGCCTGGACATGCAGGCCGGGCCCCGATTCTGATCGGCTGCACACCCAGCTACATACTCGGCTAACTTAGCCAGGCTCCTGAACAGAGTTTAATTGCTTGGCACCGCGGCTCCATTCAGGAGCCATGATCCCCGGCCGCAGAAAATAAACTTCTTTCCCTGCAGCCTGACCCCTGATCTGGCCTTCCATGGCTAGAGTCAGGCTGCTGGGGAACTTCTTTGAATTCGCCTGACTCTGCGGTCCCCTGGCATTCAGGGGAACTCATTCCATCTCCAAGGTGGAATAGGTCTCCCGTCTACATGGCTGACCCCCGGATGTACCTCAGAATTGGCCCTGTATGCCGGGGTTGCGTTCCCACCTGCCCTCGCTCCTCCCTGGCCCACCCCCTCCCTCCCATGAGCACAGCTCCCCGCACAAGTCAGCTATACATGCGGGGAGTTCTGTAGCTGCCAACGCAATCCGGATATTTAGTGGGTTTAGATGTCCAGACCAGTTAAAAGAGAATTGGAATGACCCCATAAGCATATTTAGGTCTTGAAGTCTCTTCTCATATGTCTTCTGGTGCAGGCTTCAAATAATTTTGGTTGCCTTCCTCTGAACAGTTTCAAGTCTTTTTATATCCTTTGTGAGATATGGTCTTCAAAACTGAACACAGTATTCCAGGTGAAGCCTTACCAATGATTTGTACAGGCACATTAATACCTCTTCCTTTCTGCTGGTTATTCCTCTCTGTATGTAACCCAGCATCCTTCTGGCTTTGGCTGCTGCCATGTTGCACTGTTTTGCTATGTTGAGATCCTCAGACACTATCACTCCAAGGTCCTTCCCCTGGTCCGTGCACACCAACCTCTAGCCCCCTATCGCATACAGTTCCTTTGGATTTCTGCATCCCAAATGCATGTCTCTGCACCTTTTCACATTCATTCTTAATTGCTAAGCATTAGACCATTCTTCTAGTTTTTGTAGAGCTTTCCTCAGAGTCTGCACTATTGCATATAGTCATGTCGTCTGCAAAAAGACACTTTTCCCTTCAGTCCTTCAGAAATGTCATTGACAAATACATTGAACAGTACTGGTCCCAGGACCGATCCCTGGGGTACGCCACTAATCACCTTCTTTTCATCCAAGTGAGTTCTGTTTACCATCATCTTCTGTCGTCTGTCAGTCAACAAATTTGTGATCCAGTTCACCACCTAGGGACCCATCCCCAAGCTGCTCAGTTTATTGATAAGCCTCCTATGAGGACAGTATCAAAGGCTTTGCTGAAATCTAGGTAGATCACATCCATCACATGTCCTTGATCTAGTTCTCTGGCCACCCAGTCCTCTTGTAAAACCATGTTGCCTCTGTCTGAAATCTAGGACTGGGTTCCATGATCAATCTCATTCTGATGCATTATGGGACCTGCAGCTCTGATTCCAATGGATAATATCAGAGACTACAAATATACTGCACTGCAGTGCAAATCTAAACCAGAACTAGCTTAAAATCTCACTCCTGGAATTTGGTAACTCTGGATTTCCTACAACCCCAAAAAACACAAAGTGTGAGAAAGTAAAAATAGTTCTTTATTCACAGGGGTCAGTGAATAAAGGACTGTTTTTACTTTCTTGCCCTTTGTGTGTTTTGCGATTTTCTGCATGTTAGTACGAGTGTTTTTTGTGGATTTCCTATAACTCCACCATGCATGGATTATGGTACCTGCAGCACCGATTTGGATCGCTAGGACTAGCAGCTACAAATGTTATGCTGCTTTGGGATGCAAGTTCAAAACCAGGACTGGCCAAAAAGTCTTCTGACTGGAGCCAATAACTTGGTAGATCTGCTAGATAGCTGAGGGCAAGGGGGGGATAGGTTCATTTTTAATTTTCTTTTTACATACATTTTAACAATATATTCAGGAATATACTTGAATGAGAAAGAAACATGGGGAAACAGGAAAAAAACATTATCAGAAAATTGACCAAGAAACAAAATATTAACCAAACTTAGACCACAATCCAGGAATTGAGAGGCAACAGGAAATTACAGAGGAAACCATACACATGGCATATATTCAATCATGGTGGAATATGAATCATGTGTCAGCCGGAGTAGATACAACCATAACAGCCATAGGTTCCTTAGCCAAAAGTAACTCCAAGAATTGTTCATTTGTTTGACCCTTCCAACCAAAAAATGTTTTCTGCCGTCCCTGACTAGATCATTTAAAAAATATTCCAAAAGCTTTCTTTAGATGTTTAGAAGGGATCTGTGGTGCTTGCCAAGTTTATCTATTGTGATGTTTAGGTAATTGTTACATGAGTGCAGTAAAATGTATCTGAACCTACAAGAAGTTCATTTTTCTGCAGGGCTAGTGCAATGACTAGGTGTTTTTTTTATTGTGCTATCAGGGTACTCAGTATTGTTTATAAGCATTCTAAAAATCAGTGGTGTCTAGTGTCAGCAGTAGCTTGACACACTGTACAGTGGTCCCTGACAAATTTTGTTCGAATTTAGGAATCGCTGACTGAAGAGTTTCATGTCCTCCCCATGTTGTCTCCACTAGGAAGTGGAGGGATTCTCTGTGAGGTCTACCTTAGTTTCTTTAAAGCTTAATTTACTAAGGGGCATGTTTACTAAGCTGGGCTGATGGTTAGCACAGACTATTGGTAGCTAGGTCCCATTGAAAAACATGCGAGCTAGTTATATATAGCATGAAGGGGCATGTTCACTATGTGTCTTTTTCCATTCTGTGTCTAAGATTAAATCAAGTTTTTAGTAAATCTGGTTTTTAATGCACCGTTTTAAGGCTACTGTTAGCAGCTTCCCATTCCTACTCAGTCAGTCTTTCATTCCCGCACCCTGTTACCTAGTCCTTTCTCTTTCACACCGTCTCCCTCCTCTGTCAACCACCCTCAAACCTCTAACCCATGTAACCAGCTAAATACCCTTTCATTTAGTGTCACCAATCAGTCAGCCACTTCCAAGTTTCCTTCTTCCCTTGGTTACTAGTTACATATACACTCCTCTACTTGCCTTATCGCCCAAGAAACCAGTCAGCCACCTAGAAAGCCTCTACCCCTGTTTTCCCCCTCCTATTCCTCAATGTAGCAAGTTAAATCCCCCTCCAGCTGGAGACTCCTTGCAGCCGGGTAGCTCCCCTCCACTCTTAGGCCAGCTTTACTTATTTTGAGTTTGTCACTGTTGATGGAGCAGGTGCTTGCTGTTCTGTGAGTCTCATAGTTCTCTGTGAGATTTTGCCTTGCAGTGCAGGAACAAGTGAGCTGGGCTCATGAGACTCCAAAACCAGCGCAGGAGTTCCTGTACAGTATCGCTTAACCTTGCAAAGATCTGCATATTGCAGGGAATAGGAAAGTTACGTTTCACAGTGGTAACAAAAAAAAAATCACAGGCGTCGGGGACAAATTTCTGGTTGCCAGGCACCTGGTATTTGTCAAGCCCTTTGTGCTCTTGAAAACAAAAGTGAGTCAAACCAAAGTGTGTGTTTGTTTATTTATTTATTTATTTAACATTTCTTATATACCGCGCTATTTGTCATCAGCGCGGTTTACATCAAAACAATAGAACACTTGACCAGATACATTGGCCGTCGTTTACATAAAACGGGGAGTTAACATGGAGGAGAACTTGGGGAACTATTTACATTCAAGTTTATAGCAAACTTAGGAAACTATGTACAAATCGGTTGTATTACATATTAGGTATGATTACAGTGTTGTTTTACGTCATGTAGCGGCTGTATGATATAGTGGGGGTGTGTGGGAGGTAATGGGGTATCAGGATGGGTATAATGTAAGAGAAAAAGGTGGTGGTTGAGGGCTTTTCTAAATTGAATAAGGTCTCTAATAGCTCTAATGTGTGGGGGGAGATTTTTACAGCAATCGGGTTCATAGTTCCTGAAAGCCCTATTGGTGGTGATCTGGTTGAGTTTTGTGGATTCAATTGGTATAAGTAGCATGTTGGCAGCCTGGGATCTCCTGGATCTGTTGTCCGGAGAATGCGTTATGAGGTCGGAAATGGATGGGGGAGCTATCATGTTGAAGGCCTTGAAGGTAATGAGGAGGGTTTTGTACAGGATTCTACTGCTTATGGGAAGCCAGTGTAGTTCCTTTAGAATGGGGGAGATGTGGTCGACCCTTGAGGTTCCGTAGAGCACACGGGCTGCCGCATTCATGGCTAGCTGTAATGGTTTGAGGGAGCTCTTTGGAAGGCCATGTAGAACTATGTTGGCATAGTCGAAGTGCGGTGTGACTAGTGCTTGGAAGATGGTGCGGAAATCCGCGGATTCCATCATTGGCCTAAGATGCCGTAGGGTTTTTATCTTGAAATAGATGGTCTTGACAGTGCGTTTGATATGTTCCTTGAAGTTGAGTTGTTGATCAAGTATTACCCCGAGATATCGTATGTTGGATTTGATTGGAAGTTCCGCGTCTCTGACTTTGAGTGTTGGTGGCGGAGAGAAGGCTTTATTCCTTGTGATCATTAGTACTTCCGTTTTCTTGAAGTTTATCCGGAGGTTCTGAGTGAGTAGCCAGTCAGTTATTGTGTTGAAGCAGTCAACTAGCACTGTATAGTCGGGACAATTGATGGCAATGGGTGTGAATAGCAGGACATCATCGGCATACATAAGACATGATATGCCAAATGAACGGGCGATGTCACAGATTGGTTGCATATAGATGTTAAAGAGCAACGCGGAGAGGGAGGAACCTTGGGGTACACCTTGGTGCTGTTGGAAAGGTTCGGAGGTGGTGCTTTGAATCCGGACTTGTTGACATCTGCCTTCGAGGTAGGATTTACACCAGTCCCACGCTTGATTTCGGATTCCCTTCTCATGTAGCCGGGTGAGAAGCTGCAGGTGGTCTACGGAGTCAAACGCTGCTGATATATCAAGGAAGATTAGTGCGAAGCCCTTCTTTATACTGTCAATTCCATTGATCAGTGAACTGGTTAATGTTGTCAGTAGGGTTTCGATACCGTGTGCTTCTCTGAATCCATGTTGAGAGGGATCCAGTGGTGAGGAGTCAACATGCTGCTGGATCTGTCTAAGGGTTATTTTCTCTAGGATCTTAGCCAGTAAAGGGATACTGGAGATTGGTCTGTAAGATTCTTCTTTCTTTGGGTCAAGTTGATTGTTTTTTAGTAGTGGGCGGATGGATGTGTGCTTGAGCGCATCTGGGAAGACTCCTGTTTCGAATGACAACTTGGTGATGTTGGCTATGATAGGGCTGAACTCCGTGCGCATTGTCTTGATCCAGTGCGCTGGGCAGGGGTCGGTCGGTCGGTGCGGTCGTGGCGTTGATTGATGCAATTACTTCTTCAATGGTCTTTGTTGATGGCGGTGAGAGTTTGGTGAGTGTGGACTGGGAAAGAGTGGTTTTGGAATTTGTGGTATGGTTAAGATGAGGTGATGATGCCGTTGTAGTTACCTTTATTGATTTTGATTGGATGTAATTCGCATATGCTTGTGGCTGAATACCTTCTTGTTGAGGAGGGGAGGGTTGGTTGGTAAGGGATTTCACCAGCTGGAAAAGGTCTCTTGGCTTATTTAGTGAGCGGCTGAGAATTTCTGCATGGAATTGTTTCCTTTTGGCCCACGTTGATTCGCGATGGGTCTTCAGATATTGTTGATAGATGGCTTGGTCTGAGGTATTTCTAGTAGCTCTCCATTTCCTTTCGAGTTTTCTGAGTCGGAGTAGGGACGCTCGTAGTTCTGGGGAAAACCATGGGGCGGCGTGTTTCTTGGTGTCTCTTCTGTCCGATGCGGTTTTTTTTGTTGTTGGCAGGCTGTTGAGCGTAATGGGAGAGGGTCTCGTTCCAGTTGGACATCATGTCATTCAGGTTGGTTGCTGGTTGATCAAGTTTTGGGAGAACGTCACTAACGATTGTTTCCCTGTTGAGTTGCTTGAAGCGTGTGGTTCCTGATGTTTCCGTTGCACTTGGGCGGTGGCACGTAGAATGTTGCGTTGGTAACTGGAACGTTATTAGATTGTGGTCTGACCAGGGGACTGGTGAGATATTAAGGTCAAATTGGTTTGATGTACTCATGGCTGTGTGTGGGATGAATATTAGGTCAAGGGGGTTTCCTCCTTGGTGGGTGGGATCAGTTATAGCCTGCTTGTAGTTGAGGTCAGCCATTGCTTCGAGGAAGGCTTTGGCTAGGGTGGGTTGAGTGGAAGCGAGATTAAGGTCTCCTAGTAGCCAGTTAGGTTTGGAGGGGTCTTCTGGATTACATGCTAGGTCAATGATGTCTGAGAGCTCATCTGATCCAATTCCTGGGGTTCTGTAAATGAGATTAATAGTATTGTATTTGCTGGTGATGGTTAGTGTATTCAGGAGTTGCGTGCTCTTGGTAAGGCTAGTCCGGTATTGTAACATTGTTTTTGCAAGGATCAGTACACCTCCTCCTCTTTTGTTTTCCCTATTACAGGTATAGATCGAAAAGTTAGGTGGTGTAAGGTGATTTAATATGACATTGTCTGATTCAGAGATCCATGTTTCTGTGACCATTAGCATGTCTAGATTGTGCATAGTGATTAGGTCAGTGATTACCGGCCATTTATTACGGACCGAACGTGCGTTGATAAGGGCGCACCTTAGTTCTTGTTGATGCTTTGTGTTTTTATGTTTTGTGGAGTTTGAGGTCTCTATGGCTATATATATTAAGTGTGACAGTCTTCTGTGTGAAGGGTTTGAGTGCCGGTGGTATTGGTTGTTGTATGTTTTACCGTTTGCACTCTTTAGTAGTTGGATGGGGTTGCATCCATCTGCCAATACAACTGATTCATAGTGTGTGCTGACCAGTGTATAGAGTAGGGCAAAAGTAAGTAATGGGTAAGCCATTTAAGTTTCCGGAATGAGGCGTTTCTAGGTTAATGGGTGTTTTGTGATGTTGTCTGTGTTTTTCTAGTGATGTGTTGTGTTAGTGGAGGTGTTTAGCACTTCAGTGTAGTGATTCAGTAGAGCAGTACAGTGTAGCAATATAGTATAGCAATATAGTGTGGCAATGAGGTATATCAATTCGGTATAGCAATACAGTGCAGCAATATAATGTATCAATACAGTGTAGCAATGAGGTATAGCAGTTTAGTAGTGCAGCAATATAGTGTGGCAATGCAGTATACCTCAAGTAGAGGAGTAGCCTGGTGGTTAGAGCAACAGCCTAGTCCCCAAGAGATCAAGGTTCAATTCCCACTGGCACTCTTGTGACCTTGAGCAAGTAAGTCACTTTACCCACCATTGCCTCAGAAGAAAAAGCCTGGCTGTGTGTGTGTGTGTGTGTAACATCAGGGATGTATTTAGCAGTTTATAGATACATGTAATAGTCCCTGACTCTTTAAGCTTACTGTCTAATAGGATGTACAGTGAAAAACACAGACACGACAGTAGTAGGCCTGTTGCATGGAGGAAAGCACAATGAGAGTTTCTTTAAAGGAGTCATCTGCAGATAAGAAAAGGAAGCCATGTATAGAATTAATTTTCAGGCTGGATTTGAACCTGGCAAGAGCACATGGTCATTTTGGAATGCTATTACATTTACATTTGTTTGTTTTGATATATACCTCTAATCTTTGGAAATCTGTTCTAAACAATTAGCAGAGCAAGCCAGAAGGCACAAGTGGAGATTTAGCAGTGGGGGAAAGGCATGAACTGTAGCCAGTTGCCTTTTGAGGAAAGTCAGGAAGAGAATAATGAAGTGCCGCAGATTGAATACATTTGTATATCAGGGCAAGTAGTTTGAATTCTATGCAGAATTGGACAGGAAGCCAATTTAGTGATTGAGGAAGATGTGTTAGAGGAAAATAAGTTGTACAGCTGAGTTTGGAATAGACTACAGTGGAGAGAAAGCATTTATATTCTATTTATTAATATCTAAGCCGATTCCAATAAAACATCATAAAGTTTAAAATAACATATAAAGACTAAACAGTGGCTAGAGCCACAAGACTACTGGCAGAAGATGGAGCCATCATTGGAGAGCTAGTTACTAGGCGTGCCCAAAGTGCTGCCCAAGAGCCGAATGCAGTGACTGCCAAGCTTTTGTTAAGGCGGACCATGACCCTCCAAAACTGAGACTTCTCACGTGCATCACCTCCCTCCATTGGGATGATAGTGTGCTTAGTCAGAGCTATGGACTCTCATCTCAAGGGGCCCGAATGGTTGATCTCATTCAACTTGGAATTGAGGATATCAACGAAGATAGGACACTGAGGGGCACAGTTCGGCAGTTTCTTCCCCAAAACCTTATGTGCTGCTGCATAGGATCAGGGAGAAAGATGAATGCAACAGTATTTCACTTGTTTTGATTTATGGTTTATTAAAATTTTGATATACTGCCCTTCGTATGCTAGGGAGATAAAGTTCCTAGATGAAATAAATAACTGCTTCTTGGAGCAGCTGGTTCATGAACCGACCAGAGGGGAAGCCTTATTAGACCTAGTCCTTAGTGGAACACCAGATCTAGTGCAAGAGATAAGAGTGTTGGGGCCACTTGGCAATAGTGATCATAGCATGATGGCGTTTGATTTAATTAGTGGAGGAGGGATAGTAAGGAAATCCACAGTACTACCTTTTAAATTTCGAAAGGGAGACTATGAGAAAATGAGGAAAATAGTTAAGAAAAAACTAAAAGGAGCAGTTGCAAAGGTTAAGGACTTACATCAAGCTTGGGTGTTGTTGAAAAATAATATCTTGGAAGCCAAGACCAGCTGTATACCACACTTTAAGAAAAGTGGAAGGAAGTCCAAAAAACTGCCGGCATGGTTTAAAGGTGAGGTCAGAGAGGCGGCTGTTGCCAAAAAAGCATCTTTCAGGAAATGGAAAAAAGAGCCAAATGACGAAACCTGGAAACAGCACAAGCACTGGCAAGTCAAATGCAAGGCATTGATAAGGCAGGCAAAGGGAGAATTTGAGAAGAAGCTTGCTGCGGAAGCAAAAACGCGAAATAAAGACTTTTTCAAGTACATTCATAGCAAAAAAACCTGTGAGAGTCATTTGGTCCATTAGATGATAGAGGGGTTAAAGGGGCACTAAGAGGCGACAAGGCGATAGCGGAGAGACTGAATGAATTCTTTGCTTCGGTCTTTACTGAGGAAGATGTAGGGATATTACCCATGACTGAAGTGGTATTTAAAGGTGCTCAAGAATTGAAGGGAAGATGTATTACAACTATTAGATAAACTGAAGAGTAGCAAATCACCTGGGCTGGCTGGTATACATCCAAGAGTGTTGAAAGAACTGAAATATGAGATTGCAGACCTAGTATTAGTAATCTGTGAATTTTCATTAAAATTATCTGTAATACCTGAAGATTGGAGGATCGCCAATGTAACGACAATTTTTAAAAAGGGTTCCAGGGTTGATGGGAAATTACAGACTGGTGAGCCTGACGTCAGTACCGGGAAAAAAGGTAGAAACCATCATAAAGAACAAAATTACTCAGCATATAGATAGTCATGGCCTAATGGGTGACAGCCAACATGGCTTTAGACAAGGAAGATCTTGTCTTACTAATCTGTTATGTTTTTTTGATGGTGTGAATAAACAGGTGGACAAAGGTGAGTCGGTTGATATAGTGTATCTGGACTTTCAGAGCGCCTTTGACAAGGTCCCTCATCAGAGACTTTTGGCAAAACTAAAGAGTCATGGGATAGGAGGCAGTGTACTATTGTGGATCAGGAACTGGTTAAAAGATAGAAAGCAGAGGGTAGGGCTAAATGGCCAATTCTCCCAATGGAGAAAGGTGAATAGTGGTGTACCCCAGGGATCTGTGCTGGGTCCGCTGCTTTTTGACATATTCATAAATGACCTGGAAAAGGGAATAACGAGTGAGGATATCAAATTTGCAGATGACACAAAACTATTTAAAGTTGTTAAAATCCAAGAGGATTGTGGAAAATTGCAAGAGGATCTTGATAAATTGGAAGACTGGGCATCAAAATGGTAGATGAAATTTAATGTGGACAAGTGCAAAGTTTTGCACCTAGGGAAGAACAACCCAAACTATGGTTACACGATGCAAGGTTCCACATTAGGAACCACCACCCAGGAAAAAGATTTAGGCGTCATGTTGGATAACATGTTAAAACCCTCGGCCCAGTGTGCAGCGGCGGCCAAGAGAGCAAATAGAATGCTAGGTATCATAAGGAAAATAAAACAAAAGATATTATAATGCCTCTATATCGTTCCATGGTGAGACCGTACCTTGAATATTGTGTGCAGTTCTGGTCGCCGTATCTTAAAAAGGATATAGCATTATTAGAAAAGGTTCAGAGAAGAGCCACCAAAATGGTAAAGGGGATGGAAGGATACTTCTCTGAAGAAAGGCTAAAAAGGTTATGGCTCTTTAACCTGGAAAAGATACGGCTGAGGGGAGATATGATAGAAGTCTATAAATTAATGAACGGAGTAGAATGGGTAAACGTAGATCAATTGTTTACGTTATCAGAATATAGAAAGACTAGGAGACATGCAATGAAGCTACAGGGTAAACTATTTAAGACTAATAAAAGAAAATTATTTTTTCACTCAACGTGTAATCAAACTCTGGAATTTGTTACCGGAGGATGTAGTAAAGGCTGTTAGTGTAGCTGGGTTTAAAGAAGGTTTGGACAAGTTCCTGGAGGAAAGGTCCCTAAACCATTATTAAGAAGGGACCCAGGATATCAGTGCTTGACCCAGTACAAGCATTGTGAAACCTGTGTCTTTTGGGGAAACTGCTAGGTACGTATGACCTAGATTGGCCACTGTTGGAAACAGGATACTGGGCTTGAATGACCTTGGTCTGACCCAGTAAGGCATATCTTATGTTATGTACTAGCAGAGCAGTGTACAATAGACACGTTAAAAACAAAAGGAAAGTAAAAGGAACTCTATTAAAATTACAGAAAAGTCAAGAAAAAGAGGTAAAGAAGGGTTGAGGGATCAGAATTCTGAGTGATCTAAGGGGGAAGATCAAAAGTCAGTTGAAACAGGTGCGTTTTCAGGGAGGATTTGAATTTGGAATAGGTAGGCTCAAGGCAAAGGTTGGCAGGGAGGGAATTCCAAAGCCTAGGTCCTAGAAATAGAAAGCCGAGTGCTGGGTGGATTCGAAGCAGGCCTGAGATGATGAGGGGAGATAAAGGCGATTTGCATGGATTGAGCGGAGGATCCTGCATGATAATGCAGGAGGACAAATAAATGGGGGAACAGGCGTGCAGGATCTTGTGACTGAGGTTGAGGAGCTTAAACTTGATCCAGAATGTCATAGGATGCCAGTGTGATTTAATGAGCAAAAGGGTGACCTGGTCGAATTTTGTGGTGTCATGAAGTCTTTCAGCCTCTAAGAGATAAGGTTGGGCTCATGGAACAGAGGACTCTGCAAGGTTGAAGAGGAGACTGTAGCTCCTCTAGCTGCCCTTGGCCAGAATCGGTTGCAGGCCTTGCATTCCCAGAGTGGGGATGGTAGGGCCTTGGGCTCTCGTGAAGGGGACTGCCAGGAAGCTAGCCTGTATAGCTTGTGAGCTGTTGTAGGAGGTGTAGTGCAAGCTAGTTAAAAAGGTGAGCCTTCAGACCCCTGGGGCCAACAGGCTTGTGGCTAAAGCCACCCTGCCAGGCTCCACCTCTGTCGGACCTAAACTTCCATCCAAAATAGATGCAGTGCCCACCGGTGGGGGGAAAAAAGCAAAGGAGTAGCAAGGTCCACAGAAATGGCATTGGGTCCTGGGTGGTGTTGTGGCCCCCCCCCCCCCCCCCGTGAAGGAAATGTTGGAAAAAAGGGTGCACCAGGCTTTGCAAAAATAAGTAGCTGCAGATAAAACCACTGTGGGTTGCAGGTTGCTTTTGGGCTGCGTGTCTTAAACACTGCAGAGGCAAAGTTTAAAAAAGACCATGAACAAACCACGCTGAAAAAGGGCCCTGGCGAAAAGGGAAGCGTGAAATTGGAAATGCAGCACGTGTTGGGCTAAATGGGGAAACCTGAGTAGGAAATCCCCGGATGCTCATTCTGGCCTGGGAGCCCAGCTGCTGAACAAAGGCCTTGGTATTTTTTAAAATTGGGTTTGTATTATTGAAAGCAGCAGAGAACCAAATACTGTTCATTGAAATCTATGGAAAAAATAAACCTGAAAAGAATACAAAGCATGCCTCTGATGAAGCTTTGGGGACCATATATATTTACAGGCACTTATTATACCACCTTTTAGGCTTGAAGGCACTTCAAGGTAATGTAGAAACAAAAATAAAAAGGCCACAAGAAATTAGGGAAGGGAAAATAAGAGGAGAAGGGGAGGCATCAGGGAAGGGAAGCTGGAAGAGCCAGGTTTTAACTGCTTTTTTTTTTTTTTTTTAAATTCTTTATTTTCGTTTTATAACAACAAAGGAAAAGGAAGACATACAACTAAAAGACAGATACATAAAGTGTAATACATACACCAAAGTAAACCCCTGCCACCCCCCTCCCCCCTGCTTCTTCTCTAGAAAACTAATCATTCCCGAAGCGGGCGTGTACTTACATTATTGTGTTACAAAACCTAACGGTGATCTGAAACATGATGAGTGCACATTATACAGGCATGTTGGAACAATGAGCAGATTGTACATAATCATTAAGCATCTGCCATTTAGACAAGCGAGAGTGAGTTTGGGCATGGGGAATAGCTCTCCGAGGTATCTGCTCATATTTACTATATAAGCAGACAAGGTTCCACCATTCATTGACAGTAAGTCGAGAGCTATCCTTCCAATTCCTCGTGATTAAGCATATGGCTATACCCAGCATGAAATCAAGGAGAAAGCGACCCTTCTTAGGAAGAGAGGGGACCTCCGCCACAGAGCGGAGTCCCACGATCTTCCAAGAGAGAGGTTCGTGAAGGTGTAAGATAAATTGAATACAACCCCAAACCCGCCCCCAATAAACCTGTAGTTGAGGACATTCATAAATAACATGAGCGAAGGTTCCCACAGCAGTATGGCAAGACCAACACTGGTCCCTAGCAGTTGTGTTCCATTTGGCTATTTTTTCTGGGGTATAAAAGCATCTGTGTGCAAAAAAGAAGAGAGTTTGGGTAACAGAGGCAGACCGGGAAACCCGCACTACTTTGCTCCAGAAAACGCTCCATTGCACAGGGGTTAAAGTGGTTTGCAGTTCGCGCTCCCAGGCTTGTTGGGCTCTAAAAGTGGCCGTGTCTGTACCCTGACATAATATTTTATAAAAGTTAGAGGCTACCCCATGTGTACTACTAATAGAGTGAACTATCTCTAATAGCCCGTCCTCAGTAGGGGCAGAGGGCGGCATGATTCGAGCACTTTTGAGGCAGTGTTGAAGCTGCATCAATTGGAAGTAGTGTTTCGCTGGTAACGCAAATTCCTTTTGTAAATCAGAAAAGGTTTTCCAACGAGCTGCAGAGAAAAGCTGTTGGGGTGTCCAGATCCCCCTTGAGTACCAGGGTTTCCATGCTATCGTTCTATTTAGGACTTGAATTCTGGGGTTATTCCATAGCGGGAGTCCATCCTGAGGACATACGTTCGGGCCCAGTGATAGAATGAGAGTGTTAAAGGCCGCAAGAGTATCGACAATCATTGGTGGATGGCGGGTGTCTACTTGATAGGACATACCGGGGAGATGGGTCAACGGAATTGGGCTACTAAGCTCCTCTTCTATGTCAAGCCAAACTGGTCTGCTGTCTGTTGAGGCATCTAGCCATCGGGCACCTTGCTTAAGTAGGAATGCTTGATGATATCTAAGAAAATCAGGAAATCTGGTACCCCCTCTTTCCTTTGCAGACTGTAGTTTTTGTTTAGCTATCCTTGGTGGCTTGCCCTGCCAGAGATAACGGACGAGAAGGCCCTCAATATCTTTATAAGTATGTAGCGGGAGTAAGCATGGCAGCATTTCTAAAATGTAGTTCACTTTGGGGACTATCATCATTTTCACAGTTTCTAGGCGGCCCCACCATGTAAGAGATAAGGGAGACCAACGATTCGTGAGCTCACGGACTTTGAAGACTACCTCTTTGGCATTAAAACTGATAGTGTCTTCTAAAGGAGAACAGTAATGGACCCCGAGATACTTCACCATGCGGGATTGCCAAAGGAAGGGAAAGGCCTGCATGTCAGCCTCATGTACCCAGCGGTTCAGTGGGAATGCTACAGATTTGGTCCAGTTAATTTTATAGCCCGATTAATTGTGAGTATCCGTCAATCAGATCCAAGACAGCTGGAACCGAATCGAGGGATACGAAAAGCATAAGGTCATCTGCATATGCAGAGAGTTTAATCTCCCTATGACGGAAGGGGACACCTCAAATACGTGCGGACTGTCTAATAAGGAGGGCTAGGGGTTCAAGAGCTAGATCAAAGAGCATTGGTGATAGGGGGCAACCTTGACGCGTGCCTCTTTGGAGATTAAATGGCTGAGACTTGATGGCATTTACACAAATACTGGCGACAGGTTGAGTATACATGACTTGGAGATATCGGAGGAAACCCTCCCCAAAGCCATACCATCGGAGAACTGCAAATAAGAAGGGCCATTCTTGGCGATCAAAGGCTTTTTCGGCATCCAGGGAAAGACCCACCCATGGATGATCTAGATTGGCAGCACTGGATAGCACATGGCACAAGGTCCGAGCATTGTCAGCAGTTGATCTGCCGGGTATAAAACCGCATTGGTCGGGGTGAATTAGGGTGGCCATCCTGTCAGATAGCCGGGTGGCCAAGATCGTTGCGAAGATCTTATAATCGGCATTAAGTAGGGAGATTGGACGGTAGTTGGCGGTTAGCAGCGGGTCTCTGCCTTCTTTCTCAAATACTACCACATTAGCTGCAGAAAAGGATCCCAAAGAGGATGTATCTACCGCAAGGGCAGTAAAATAGAGTTTTAAATAGGGAACTAAATCTGCACTGAACGTTCTGTAGAATTCGGTCGGGAGACCATCGGGCCCTACGGCACGGCCCGAGGCTGTTCGTTTTAGGGCAGATTGGATCTCTGAAGTAGAGAAGGGTTCATCCATCGCATCCCTATCATCTTCAGAGAGGGTCGGCCGCTGAATGCCAGAAAGCAATCGCTCGAATGTCTCTGACGAGAACTCACATTCAGATTGATATAGGCGGGTATAGAAATCCCGAAAGAGTTCTACAATGTCGGAGTCTGTGGTCACTATGCCCCCTCCCTGTGGAGCTCGAAGGGCCGCTACGCGTTTGGCTTCTTTTTGACCTTTCAAGGCGTTGGCTAAGAGTCGACCGGCTCGGTTATTTTCACGATAATATGTCCCTCGCTGAAGCTCAATACTCTTAGAAGCTGCAGTTGAGAGGATTGAATTATATTGAAAACGGAGACGCTGTAATCGAATTAATACACATGGATCAGTACGTGAAGTTAGAACTCGTTCGCCTGCTTTTATTTGTTGGTCTAGTATGAGTAGCTGCTGTTTGCGTTGTTTCCGCAGGCGGATTTGATAGCTAGTGATCGTTGCTCGAATGGCCGCTTTGAAGCCCTCCCACCAAGCCCAATTCGCAGTATCCTGGGGTAGATTAAAATGGAAGTAATCCTGTATGGCTGCTCGAATTTCTAACTGGAACTCTGGCTGAGTTAGCAGGGCTCTATCAAAGAACCAGGCCCCCGAATTCCCTTGGGGTGCAGTAGTGTGTAATTGAAAGGAAATAGCAGCATGATCTGAAATATGTTGGGAGTGAATCTTTGCAGTGTCCACCTGAGGAACTAACAGTTTTGATATTAGAAAGAAGTCTATGCGAGACTGGGATTTGTGAGGGGAAGAGAAGAAGGTGAAGTCAAGCTCATTGGGGTGTAGTAACCTCCAGAGATCAACTAAAGCAAGATCTTTGATCAGGGAGGTAAGCGTGGTGTGACTCTTGGGGGGACCACTTGTCCTAGGCGGCTGTTTGTCAATCAGGGGATCAAGGACTAGATTGAAATCCCCCCCAATTATCAATGAAGTATTAGCAGAGGCCTGCGCAACCTGAGCAATGGTAGCAAAAAAGGCAGGGTCATCCACATTAGGAGCGTAAAGGCATATACATGTAACTTCAAGGCTACCTATCTTGAGGTGAACTCTGGACCATCTACCTTCTGTATCTGAGCTAGTCGCAATAATAGTAGCATGCAAAGATTTCCTAACCAGTATGGCAACCCCACATTTCTTAGAAACGGCTGGGGAATAGGCGGCCACCATGTAAGGTTTAATATTGAGTTTAAGAGTTTCCTTCGAATTTAAATGCGTTTCTTGGAGAAAAATCAGATCCGCAGCTTCCTGACTTAGGTAGCTTAGGATTTTCTTCCGTTTTATCGGATTATTGATTCCTTTCACGTTCAATGAGACAATCTTACATGGTGCCATCAATCGGTAATAGACATTTTAGGTAAGGGCGCTTGACAACATACAATATAATCAGAATTTGTGCAACAATGACAGAATCACCGAGTATGCTGGCTAATACACCCCATATTGAAAAATATGTACCATTGTATCTTAGAGAAGAAGCAAAACCCCCAAAGAATATGGCGACCATATGTCTGCGGGAGGAGGCCCTAGAGAGGAAATAGAAAGACATGAAAAAAAAAGAAAAGAAACACCAGAGTCCATAATTAACACTGTCTCTGATACTCATCGAGGCTACTGTGGGGAGATGGAATCGGGTCACAGATATCATCAAAAGTAAGGCAAACAAACTGCCCTCGCCAGACTCTTTGCTGGGCTGCGGCAGATCCAATGTGGCAGGTACAGCGGATATAAGAATACTTGCAGGAATATTCTGGAAGTCAGCGCATCAAGTCGGCTTCTTTGGAATCCAAAAACTCCGCTAGTAGATCAGGGTCCTCAAATGTTCTTGTCTGATTGTGAAGCGTGACTCGGAGCTTGGCCGGGTACATCAGGCCATAGCGTGCTTGTAGTTGTTGAAGCCTCGGCCGGAATTCCAGAAAGCGCTTTCGGCGGTCGACCGTGGGTTTAGCCAAGTCAGGATAGAAGGAGATCTTGTGGCTCTCAAACTCCATATGGCCCTTTGCCCGAGAGGCACTTAGAATTTGCTCCACGTGTTGATATCTCAAAAGTCGAAAAATGATAGGCCGCGGGGTCTTCCTGTTGAGCGTTATGCTTGTGGGTACACGATGAGCGCGATCGATCTCCAAATCTTTGGTAAAGGTAATTTGGAGCAGGGAAGGGAGGATTTTGCATAAAAACTCTTTCATGTCTCCCGATTCCGCTCCCTCCGGTATGCCCACGAGTCGTATGTTGTTGCGGCGCGCTCTATTATTGCCATCTTCCACTTCTTTCTGCAAGGCCCTCACCTGACGTTCAACTTTGTCGAGTTTGGACAACCGGGCCGCATGGGAGTCCAATATGCTCTCCATTTTGTCCTGACGCGAAGAAAGCCCTTCTAGCTTGCTTTGCAGCACACCAAGATCTTCCCACATCGCTCGGAGTGCTTCACCGTTTGACTGCACGAGGTTTTTGACCCCTCTAATCTCTGCGAGGATTTCCTGCTGCATTTCGGGGCCCTCGCGCAAGGCCAGCCCCTTCTGCGGGGACGGGGGTTCGGTTTTGGAACGTTTGCCGTGAGAAGCCGCTGGAGATCCAAATTCCAGGCGCGTGGGTTTGGTCCCCGCCATCTCACCAATGTGCCCCGGCAAGATCAGAGTAGAAGTTCCAAGTATGTACGGTGTTAATTCAGGATTCTGAGTAGGCCTCTCGGGAGCCTCAGCGTTATGCGACCATCCCGCTGGACATCAGGCTCCGCCCCCCTTAACTGCTTTTTTTAAAACATATTAAGAGTTTTCAAAGTAGATGTATAATAGTAAAAAGTTTCCAAGAGCAGTGTCAAGATAAGAAAAAGCAGTTTAAGAGGTTTCTAAGTACAGATGAAGAGGAGGATGGTAGAGGAATGGTACATTCTGAGAGGGCAAGAGAGGTAGGTAGATATGTCGGTGTGTAGAGCAGACTTTGACAAATTGATTTTGGGGTTAGGAGCCAGTGACAGAGACCCTCCACACCATCAGCACCCAAGCCAAAAAGGAGGGTGGAGAGACCCCTTCCAAATACACTACAGGGTGCATGATCCACCAAGACTGTTCTCCTATGTTACATCCAAGAGAAAAGAGAGCTCCACAAACCCGGGCCCCGGTGCACCACTGCAGGCTGTCAGCAGCATCCCCCTCCCTGCTGCGCCTGTCTCTCCCTCCCACATACCCTAATCACGCTACCTCTCCCTTCCTCCACAGGCAACCAGCCCCACCACCCCAGTAGCAAGCTAGCCAGCCAGCCCCCTCCCCGGATCCAGCACCTGGAGGAGGACAACACTTGCTCTGGGTGCATAACTGGCAAAACTATCACTTCTCCACGAGTAGCAAATGTCCATGTGTGTGCCAGAGCTGTGGGCCAAGCCACAACAGGGACTGCTTGCACAGGACCCGAGACAGGGGGGATACATTAAAACAGAGGGGCCAAGTAGCTACAGCACTCCGAATGCCTGCGCCACATGGTGCAGGATCTTCTGCACTGCACAGCGAAATGCATAGAGAGCCGCATGGACTTGCGAACAGTCAGCTTCTGTTCCGGACTGCAGCAGCAGCCAAAAATGCATATGCATACAGGACAAGAAACTCCAGGCTCCACTGAGTGATTTCTAGTCACAATAGCAATCTGATGCCTGTGGTTTGTTGAGTCCTGGTGTAGAGTATGGTGAACCAGTGTGAGAACTTTAAACTGATGCACGCAGTAACTGGAAGCCAGTTTTCAGAAGCCAAAAGAAGTGAGACATGGTCAAAACGATGGGCATCATGCAGGTTTTAATGGTAGAATGAATTCACTGTAAACGCTTAAAGGAAGAAAGCGGGGGGGGGGGGCCATTAGAGAGAGCTACGGTAATCGATATGGGTTATAACCAAGGTCAAGAGGTGGGCATATGTCTGAATAACAGAAGAGGTTTGTACTGCAGCACATCAGGTGTGTTTAAAGAACAAACCACGATACCAAGATGAGGTTTGAAGGATTGTAGTGAATCGATGACAACTCCCAGGATGTGGGTGGAATCCTGAAATGCAAGCAGAGTGTTGTCCAGGAAAAGAGAGAGAGGAACAGAAGCACATGAAGAAAGGAAATGGATATATTCACATTTAGAGGTATTCAACAGAAGGTTATGCCAGCAGTGAGGCGGTCCTGAAGTGTGGAGGGATTGGGAGAAGAGGTTGGCAGAAAACAAAATTTAAATGCCATCGGTGTAAAGGTAAGAGCTACAGATTGGATAAGAAGGGGAAGGGGGACATGAAAATATTGAATATGGTGGAACCACACAAGGAACCTTGGGCGACACCACAGGAGAGTTGGATAAGAGAACAGGATGGAACCAGAGAGAATATAAAATGAGCAATGTGTGAGGTAGAAAGAAAACCAGTTCAAGACAAATGGTGAATGAGAAGAAGGGAATGGTCAACTGAATCAAAGGTAGAAGGCAAGTTAAGAGAAAAACAAGGAGAACTGAACTGAATTGATCAATTTGCTGTCTGCCTTGATTAACGAAATTCATACTGCTGTGTATGTCTGTGCTGTGGCCGATGCAAAAACTAGCCTGGCATGAATGCAAAGCAGGAGTCTTGTCCAGGAAGAGAGAGAATTGAAAGAGAACAAGCTTTTTAAGAATTTTAGAGAGGAAGGATAAATTAGATATGAGGTGTGTGTGTGTGGGGGGGGGGTTTTGTGTGTTTTTTTTTAAGTGCCTTCAAGTCGGTGCTGACTCCTGGTGACCCAGCAGCCCCTGAGGTTTCTTGGCAAGGTATGACTGGAAGGTTGCCAGGCCTTTTCTTCTGAGGCAGTGGGAGGGTAAAGTGACTTGCCAAGGTTACAAGGAATAGCAGTGGGTATTGAACCCTGATCTCTTGGGTACTAGGCTGTTGCTCTAACCACTAGACTATTCCTCCTGCTTTTTTTTCGTTAGAAGTGTGTTAACAGCGTGCTTCCTGGTGGTGGGCACATAGCCAAAAGATATGCTAGATTCCAAAAAGGGGGAGGAATAGAGGCAAAAAAGGAGAAGTGAACAGCTAAAAAGGCAGGTATGAGATAAGAGGAAGGGCATGAAGAGGAGAGGAGAGACATACAATTTAGACACAATTGGAAGAAAGCTGAGGAGTGAGCTGGGAGGGCAAATCATTGGGTGAAAGACGGGAAAAGGAGAGGGGAAGTGGCATGATCTGTGTTAAATAATTTCTAGCATATTGAGGAAAAATAGGTTGGTCCTTTATGAAAAGTTATTGTTTTACCAGTGCTAGTGTGCGCTCAGTTTTAAGAGTTGATGTGTTGCTATGACTTGTCTAGTTTAAACTGCTCTTTTGTTTTGCTGTCCATGTGCTACCTATGCTAGTTGTAGAGCATGTTCTAATAATGTGCCTCAAATGCCTGTGCTGGGACATGAGACCAGTGGAATAGAGCAGTGTTTTTCAGCCCTCTCCTGGAGGTACACCTAGCCAATTGAGTGTTTAGGATTACTATGAATATAAGAGGGAGTTACATTCTATTACTAATCATTTGTATAGCGCTACAAGGCATACACGGCGCTGTACATATAGATGCAAGACAGTCCCTGCTCATCAGAGCTTACAATCTAATCAAGACAAAACACATAGAAAAACTGGGGACTAGAGCATGGTAAGAGACACATAAGTGCAGGTATGCGCCACATAACGTCCGTTCGGGCAACTTCCGACCCCATATATGTCCGTGGTCCTATAAGGTTACAATAGAGTTCAGAAATCCTGATCGGAGAACGGGACGTAACAGATGTAACCGGATGTAACAAAATCAATATGGTGTTCGCACAATATCCAAATCGTATAACGTCCTATTTCACGGAATGTGTCGTGGACGTCAAGCCTCGCATAGCTGTAATGGAGAAGAGTGAGGAGCAACAGGATCCAAAAGCAGCTTCAAATAGGTGGGTAGTTAGTGCAGATTTAAAAAGGGCTAGAGAAGGAGTCGAACACACAGACTCGGGTAGTTTGTTCCAGGCATTTGGAGCACCAAGATAGAATGAACGAAGCCTGGAGTTGTTAGTGGCAGAGAAGAGCATAGATTAAAAGGGATCTGCCAGAAGGAGGAGGTGTACAATGAGATAAGAGATGAATGTTAGTGAGGAACCGCAGACTGAATGCACTTGTAGGTCAGTAGGAGAAGTTTGAACTGGACACTGAAACAGTCCAGTTCCCTTGAGAAGAGGGATTACATGAGCATAGCGACATTGGCAGAAGATAAGCCATGCAGCTCAGTTTTGAACTGATTGAAGGGAAGAGAGATGATTCAGAGGGAGACCAGCAAGGAGCAGGTTACATTAGTCAAGGTGGAAGGTAACTAGTGGATAAGGGTCTTAATGTGTGTAGAAAGGAAGAGACAGATTTTGCTGATAGATTGAGAGAGAGAGAAGCAGCAGGTTTTAGCTATCAATGGGCCTTCTGTATATGCAAATCTATCTCATGCATATTCATAGTGGTAATTCTGAAAACCCGATTGGCTGGGTATGTCTTCTGGATAGGGTTGAAAAGCACTGGAGTAGAGGAGTAGCTGAATGGTTAGAGCAGTAAGCTGTGAACCAGGGAATCCTGGGTTTGAATTGTGCTGCTCCCACTGATGCTTGTAACCTTGGTCAAGTCACGTCACCTGTTTCCTCGTGTACAAATTTATTATAAGCTGTGTGAATCCAGAAGATAATTACTGTACATGAATTGAACTGACCTTTAACTTGGGATTGGAAAAGAGTAATTAAGTCTAAATTCAAATGTGTGCTGTAATGAGCTGACGGACCAATGGGATTCTGAACATAATTTGAACTTAACTGTGGTGTTAAAGTAGGCTATAAAGAATAGTTTGTGACACAAGGCTTATGTTAAAATTGAGTGTGCTATAAAATGGTGTCTTCATGATCATTTAAGCCAGTGTTTCCCAACCCCAGATGGGGTTGCAGAATCCTCCTTTGGAGTCACGGTCACATGCTGGGTTCGGGGCAGGGATGAATCTGGCTTTTGGACATGCCCTGGAAGACCACCTCATATCAAATTCCGTCCACTGGTAATAAAGGTTGTACAGGCGTGGGGCCTTTCTGATACAAGTGTGCTCATACCTCTAGGACCCTGCCAACTCTCCCTGTCCCGCCTCCTCTGATGCAACAAGTATGAGGGAGAGACAGGGAGGGCTAGCAGGGTCTTGGAGGCGTGCACGCATGTATCAGAAAGGCCCTGCACCTGTACTACCTTTGTTACCAACGGGCTGGATTTGACGTAAGGTGGTCTCCCGTGCTTGTGCCATCTTTGATTAGAGGCAGCAAAGAGGAGGGCTTAGATTGGGACAAAGATCTGGTACATGGGTTGAGAAGTTGGAGTATCAATGCACAGCAAGGGGAAGAAGTAAAACAGGAGATCCTTGACATGGAGGTGGAGGGAGATTGAGGAGATGCTAGACATGTGGTGTAGGGGGACGTGTGACAGAGGAGTGATGCTGGACATGAGGGAGGGGACTATAGGCAGATAGGTGATGCTAGATGTGGGGAGGAAGGGCCAAGGGAAATAGAGATATTGAGGTTAGGGAGAGGGATAAGGGAGGTGACAAATGTGGGGATTAGAAAATATGGGGGAGATGCAGATGTCAAGGAGAGAGAGAAGAGGAAGACATTGGGCTGGGAGGGTTAGAGAGGAGAAAGACACTTGGTTAGGAAGGGGAGAGAAAGGGGGAAGACATTGGATATGAGAGAGATGGGGGGGGGTGTTGGGCAGAGAGCATGTAGGGGAGGGAATATGTTGGATTTTGGGGAGAGTTAGTAAATACAGGAATAAGAACTTGGGGGGAGATGGAGAAGTGGCATAAGAGAAGGTAGAACACAGAGTCTAGACATTGGGACCAAGGCAATTGGAAAAATTAAAATAGCCAGACCACAAAAGTAAAAAATTTATTTTCGGTTTAATGACTGGAATATGTCACTTTATGATTTTTTTTTAATCTTTATACATTTCACACAAATTCAAGCACAGTACTTGAAAGGAAAAAGGCTTCAAGGTTACAGAATTAAAGAAAATTGCATAAAGGAAAACATATTACACCAAAAAGCCTACTAGCTCATCAGGAGATCCAAGACAATAGGAAAATAATATAGTACAAACGTGAAAGGAAAGCAAAAACAGGCAGTTTAATCCACTTCTAGTATTGCTGCTGCGTCATATATGAAACCTAACTAGTTCCCTCCCTAGATAGAGGAGGGAGTCGCGAGTTAACAAAAGCTGCCAACTGAGTAGGGTCATAAAAAACATAACTCAGACTGCAAACGAACAAGACATTTACATGAAAATTTTAAGAAAAACAAACCCCACAGTTGGGAAACCCCAGGCTTAAGCACTAAAAAGTCCCTCCGGCACCACTGAGTCTCATGGGCCAGATCCGGATATATTGCAACCAACAGACCTTTAAAGGGAATAGAATGCTTCTTAAAGTATAATTTAAAGAGCCAGTCCCTATCAGACGATAATGCTAAGGAAATTAATAAAGTTGAAGGTATCACCGATTTAGCATCAGAAGACTCCAAAATATTAGATATATTAAGAATATTAGCATGTTGTAAATTAGACATTGAGTCCGAGTGAGTCCCCGCCACAACCTTCTTTTGAGATGGAATATAATACACCTTTGCAAGTGGAGGATGAGACTCAGGTGGGATCCGCAAAACATCTTGCATATACATTTTAAACATATCTCTGGCAGAAACTAAAGGTGAATAAGGGAAATCAACTAAACGCAAATTCATAGAGTGCACGCGGTTCTCTAAAAGTTCAGTTTTAAATCGCAAATTAGAAACATCCTTCATAATTGATGAATAATAAGTCTCATGTTTGAGTCTCAAGTTGCAAGTTCTCCATCAGGTCTTTTTTTTTTTTTTAAGACGTTTATTTTCATTTTACAACAAACAAAAGTAACAACACACCAAAAGGTACAAATACACACATACAATAAAGAAAACAACCCCAATTACCCCCCACCCCAATGCTTCTTCTCTAAGCTAATAAGAGTCATCACATAAGCGCTTACACACATCAGTTATTGTACAGCAAACAAGCAGAAATGGTATTGATGATACAGGCTGATCCTGTGACAGAAATGTATACAAAAGTAAACAGCCAAATGAGAGCAGTTAGCAGTTAGAACATAATCATAGAACACCTTCCTTTTAAACAAGCAGTGAAGGGCTTGAGTGGAAGAGATTGACATACGAGGTAGTTGCTCATAATTACAGTAAAATGGACATAATTCCACCAATCATTGAGGTTCAGATGGGAGCCAATTTCCAGTATGTCGTAATGAAGGAGATAGGAAATAGCTATGCCCAGTAAATGGGCCTCCTGAAAAAACACTAACTCAGAATAATCATGATTAAGAGAGCTAGGGAGTGTCCTTCTTTGGAATGGACTATTGATGCCTTTTACAGTCAGTAATGATAACGTACATAAAGCCATGCCAAATAGTTAAACAATCTGAAAAGAAACATAATAGCGCACAAAGGTACACAATGTCGCTCATAGTACCAGTAAATGACTGCAGAAACAACATGATAGGAGTTAAATTAAGGAAAACCATGAAGCGCCCCTTATAACAAAATAAGCACCGAAGTGCCTTAGAGAAGAAGCAAAACCCCAGAAATTACTGGCGGCCTGATGTCTGCGGGGAGAAACCCCAGAGAAGGCCTGAATTGAAACATAAATCCGACAATGCTATACAAGCTCCGAAACTGACCAAGGGTCTCATCGTGGAAAGAAAGGAGACCAATAAGGTATATATAAAGAGAAAGAAAAGTCCAGGCAGTCTCCGTTTCAAGCAGCGATCACCGCATCGGGCCATTCAAAATGGCGGACAGTTCCAGCGGATTCCATCCAAGCTGTTGGATTAGCGCATCTGGTCTGCTTCTTTAGAAGCTAGAAATGTTGCTAGCAGATCAGGATCTTCGAAGGTACGAGTTTGGTTATGGAGAGTCACTCTAAGCTTCGCAGGATATAAGATGCCGAAGCGAGCCTGTAGCTGCTGAAGTCTAGGTCGAAAAGCAAGGAGTCTCTTCCGACGGTCAGCTGTGGGCTTAGCCAAGTCAGGGAAGAAGGAGACTTTATGATTTTCAAACTCCAAATGACGATTCGCCTGGGCAGCATTTAGAATTTGCTCAACTTGCTGATATCTCAGTAGACGGAAAATGATGGGCCGGGGGGTCGTCCGATTGAGCGCCATGCTGGTAGGAACACGATGTGCTCGGTCAATTTCCAAATCTCTGTGAAAAGTAATCTTCAGCAAGGAGGGAAGAGTTTTGACCAGGAATTCTCTCATATCTCCTGCTTCCGCGCCCTCCGGTACACCGATGAGCCTTACATTGTTGCGACGGGCTCGATTATTGCTATCCTCCAACTCTTTCTGTAGACTCTGTATCTGACGCTCAGCCTCATCCAGTTTCACCAAGCGCACCACGTGCGAGTCAAGGACCCCCGCCATATTGTCCTGCCGTAATGAAAGACCCTCAAAACGATCCTGAAGCACACCAAAATCTTCTCTCATGGCTCGGAGCGCTTCTCCGTTAGACTGCACCAGTTCCTTCACACCACGTATTTCCTCCAAGATCTCCTGTTGCATTTCGGGGTTATCCCGAAATGGCACCATCTTTTGTGGGGAAGGCAGCTCTGTCTTGGAACGTTTTCCGTGTGAAGAAGAGGGAGATCCGAAGTCTAAGCGCGCTGGTTTATGGGCCGCCATCTCCCCCGAGGCACCCCGGTAAGTTCTGAGCAAAATATTAAGTTAATGTAGGTATTAAGTCAGGATTCTGAGTAGGCCCCTCGGGAGCTTCAGCGCAAAGCGTCTAACCCGCTGGACATCAGGCTCCGCCCCCCCCTCCATCAGGTCTTTAACAGCACTAATTTCCCTCATATTAGCCAAAGATGTCTGAGAGTTAGTATTAACTTGAGTAGCTAAACCATTAAACTGCTGAACCAGTACTGTACCAAGTGAAGAAATCGCCGCCAAAATCAACTCCAGAGTGAACGTTGTCGGTCGGTCCAAAGAAAATGCCTACGGAACTGCCGAACTGAACCCAGCCACAGGCTCAGCGGAAGCAGAGGAACCTCCAGCATTCTGACTTGGGGAACCACTCTGCAACTCCTCTTCCGCCTCCTTCCGCAGAATATTGCCTTCCGGAGCCAGAGAAGATGTAGAAGCCACAGACTCTACCGCCACCACCGACTCAGCTGATCTGCCCCCTTCCACATGCCAGCCTCTCCAAAAAGCGGAGCCTTGACAAGCAGAGAAAGCTGGGTGGAGATCACCAACAGGCGGGGTGGGAGGCAAACGCAGCTTCGGCTTGAGGTCACAACTGGATGAAGACGCCGCGCTCACCAGCCCTGACGTCTCCAAGCCCGAAATGCCACTGGCTTGCTGAAGTGGACCCTTCAAGCGCCGTAAAAAAGCATCCATAGGCCCAGAAGTTGAGGTAACCAGCAAGGGGGGAGTCTTAGCAAGTTGAGGAGGCTCCTTGCGAGATTCCCCTTTCTTTTTGGCATCGTGGAAACCAGCATCTGGAGATACAGCTGCCTAAGCGGCCATCTTTGATCCCTGCTACCTTTAGAATTTTATATGTGCCATCTTTCTATTTTGCACAGAACATGGGTAACTGTATTAGTTTATTCTCTGTTGTTGCACTGCATGCAGAGCCTGGCTTCTTGGTGTTTAAATTTAATTTTTGTCTACGAGATGGTGCAGGATTGGCTGAAGATGCAAGACCAGCGAGGAAGGGGAAGGAAGGTTGGATGGTGGACCACCAGGGAAGGAGAAATAGGGAGGGTACTAGACATGATGGGGGATGGAATAGGTTGTATGGCAGGGAGATTCTTGATGTGGGGGTGGTATAGGACAGGGAGGCAGAGGAGATGTTGGACATGGGGGAGGGGAAACGAGAGAGACAGAGGAGATTCTGGACAGGGAAGGGAGGGAGATAGATAGGAGATGCTTGATATGGGAGGATACTGGGCATAGAGACAGGCGATGCTTGATATGTGTGGGAAGATGACTGGTGAGACAGAGGAAATGATAGCCTTTGTCATGGAAGTTGGGGGAATAAATGAGATACTGGACATGAGAGGGTGAGACTAGAGAAATACAGGAGATAATGATCATGGGGCAAACTATGGAAACAGGAGATGATAAAATGGAAAGAGGGAAATAGATGTTTGGCATTGGGGAGAGTTACTGGGGAGGCAAGAGAGAAGAGATGCTGGACATGGAGAGTGCAACAACTGGTGAGACTGAACATAAAGGGTAGGACTAGGGAGACAAAAGATACTGATAAAGGGGGTGGGAGCTAGGGAGACAGAAGAGATGCTGGGACATATGTTGGGGGTAGTGCTATGCAAATGAGTAGTAGAAGTAGAAGGGAGCTAATGAACATGGGGGAGAGAGAGAGAGACCTTGGATGGGGAAGCTGAGAAAGGAACAAGGGAAGATGCTGGACACAGGGAGAGTTAGTAAAAGACTGGGCACTAAGAGGCTTGGGAATAGGAGGGCTGGATGAGGAAAAATGATAGAAAGCTGTGGGTAAATGCAGTAAACAGCAGGAGAATGACAACTAAAATGGTAAAAGGTGAACGAAGAAAACTGAAAAGAAAGATTTGTGGCACAGATTGATGTAGGTGATGGTGAAAACAAGATCAGAAATAGCAAGTAGACAGGTGACTCGGGGGAAAAAGAGCTAAAAGAAGACAAAAAAGCAGAAACCAGAGCCAAATGACTAGAAAAAACAAAATGGCCAGAAGACAAGATAGAAAAATTAATTTTATTTTCTATTTAGTGATTGGAATATATGAGCTTTTGGAATGTACATCTGCCAGGACTGGTGATAGATATGGATGGGGACCAACTCACTAAAAAACTTTGGGAGAGGACCTCAAAGCTCACTAGCAAGCTATGCTTTCTTCAGCTTCAGACATATGCACACTGTCCCTGGTCACCTATCCCCCTCACAGCACACACTGCCCCTGCACATAAACACACACACTCGCACTCGGCCCACACACTCAAAGCCAGTGTTAGGGGGTGGCAAACAGAACAATTATCCTGGACTTTCATGCCAAAGGGGGCCTCAAGGCTGCCTCAGGCTGACGGAGACATAGACTGCAGGTAGGCTTTGGGGCCCCCTCAGCAGTTCTGCCTGGGTCCCCTGCATGTCTAACACCAGCCCTGCCCATACTACAAATATTCAACAAGCTGTGTCATAACTTCAAAGCCCATATGTAGGACATACTGAGTACATTGAATAATTACTTTAAAAAGCATAGATTTACATATTTATACGTTTATATTTATGTTGTCTGAGTAATAATTTTATTTGATTAGTATCTGGGGTCACATTAATTTTTCTCTGCAAAAATAGGGTCACACCGGAAAAAATGTTTTTGGGAAGCACTGCTTTAAACATGTTAAAGTAGAATGGGGAAGAGTATAATGGTCTTTCATGACCATATCTCCTCCGTTTATTCGCAAATCCCTTTGCACTCTGTGCCAAATTAGAGCTGCTCTTCCTTTTCTTCCTCCTCTGCTCTAACCACCTTATTGCTCTCCCTAGTGATTTTCCAGCTGGATTATTGCAATGTCATTTTTGCAAGTCTACATCAGAATCACCTCCGTCGCCTGCAACTCATTCAAAACACTGCTGTCAGTCTCCTTGCTCATGCTTAACGCTAGGACCACGTCACCCCCTTCTGGTCCGCTATCACTGGCTTTCCCATTCCCCCCTTCTTGCATCATTCTTCACGCCCCACAGTGCTCGAACCGCCTTCATTTGCCCGCTGCCTCCCATACCAGGTATGAGTTGACACAGAATTTAGCCTTCTATTTCTTTGGCCCCCACCCATGGAACAATCTCCCCCTGTCCTTCTGGAGTCTTCCCTTGTCCGATTCAGAGCTCAACTTAAGGCCCTTCTATTTCATGGGACAATTGACATCCCCATCACCTGACCTACCGGACCCTGTGAATGACTTCCCTCTCTTCCATCTCTCTGTCAATGCCACTCTCCCTCCCCTCCTTCTCTCCCCTGTATGCAAATCTTTCCTGCCCATGATTTTGGGGTTCTTTTCACCCACTTCTCTTATGTTTTTATTGTAAACCACTCTGCCAACTTGATTTAAGGGCGCTGTATCAAATTCTAATAAACATATAGAGCATATTTGGGATTTATATTTGGAATATTTGTATTATTTTTCTTCTGAGTTTGTGTATTCTTTCAAATTATGTTCAGACTTAAAGGTGTTCCAGTTGCGTATGACGACATCAAAATAGTGGGTGAGCTTGGAGATATTTATGATGATCAGGGTTATATTCATCTCAATATTGAAGCAGATTTTGTCATCTTCTGCCCTACGAGAGGTCACAGGCTTGTGGTGAGTCATTTCTTTCTCAGTAGTGGGTTTCTTTCTAATTTTCTTTCTTATTGTGACCAGGTAATATACATTAAAGGGGAGAACTGTCATATTAAAAACTACAAATGGATAGTGTTTTTCCCAGAAAAATGGTAGCCCCAGGTGAACTCTCAATTCTGAACCCATGCTGGCCATGACCGCACCTATTCAGAAGAGGGTAATCTGCTGTGCCTGAGAGCTTCCTCCTCCTCAGTGATGCCATTGTGGATGCCATTGTGTACTGACTGTTGTAGCAGCAGAGCAGAGGTATTGGCATGTCCAGCCTTGTCAAGAGCAATGGGGTATATGTTGGCATCACTGAGTGCTGCTGCAGTTTTCAGTGTAAGGTGAATTCTGGCAGCAGGAGAAGGAAGCTGTTTACTATTGGAATATTCTGGATCAGAGGGGTGAACAAACCTGGTCATTGAAATTGGCCCAGTTTTGAGGGAAAATATATACATTCAATATTCAGCAGGCGTGTTGGAGTACATTTGGTTTGAGAGCCAGATGAATTTGTGTAGCTTGGTTGCCTGCAGTATCAGACTTGTTTGTAATCTTTCATGAACTAGGGTTATATATCTCTGCTGTTTGTTGTCCATGTGATGTGCCACTCTTAAGAATAACTCCACAAATTCCTCCTCATTATTTCCTATCTCTATTTCCATACCGTCCTGCTAGACCAATTCAGACAAGCTTTTTTTAGGTTTTTTTTTTAAACTCATAAGTGGGTTGTGTTCCCCTACCAGCAGATTGGTGGAGACAAAGAATCAATAAAAAGCTCAAGTTTCAATGACACCACTCCTGTGCCTCTATCCGCCTCAGCCACCAGAGGTTCCAGTATTTCTTTGTCTCTAGTAGATGGTGGATGGATTTCCTCCTCTCTCTAGAAAGTCTGAAGATTGAGAAGAAAAAAGATTGACCACCTTAAGTCCTAAAAAAGTGACTCTCTCACTTGAGCCTGACGTGGGAGGCTCCACTAGACTGCGTTTTTTTCAGTAGTCGGAGGAGGAGGAAAAATTTGGTTTAGCTCCATTCCCTTTTGATAAGGGCCTGTTGAGCAGCCACATATTGGAAAGATTTGGAAGAATCTGGAAGAGTATTTATTTTATTTATAAAAAAAAAAATCCCAAAGAGCAAAGGCAGGGACAAAGAAAATCATCCCCTTGTGCTGTGCTTAGCAGTCACAGTTCACCCTCATCCCCGATTGTGGAGGGGGCTTCTCCTATTTTCAGTGGGGAGCCAGATTCCATGGCAGGCCTGCCACCACATATTTTCGCGTCATCCACACAATCTATGCCATCTTCTCTATGGCTAGACTTAAATCCAACTGATAGTCAACCTTCATTCTGTCAGCCGAGAATGGGGGGTGGGTGGGAGGAAAGCAAACCGACCTTATTTCCTGGTTTATAAATTGCTGGTTTTTTACATCAGGAAACCATGGCACAACCTATACACCGGAACAACTTATCTTTTTTTTTTTTTAACTTCTTTATTTATATTTTCAAACAAATACAACAAAACCAAAAATACAATTTAAATAATACTTCTCTTTATCATACAAGCGCAAAAAAAAGGCTTTGAACAGCCTTCCCCCAACCTTAACCCACCCAACACCTTGTGAACATCAAAGGCTATGTATAACCCCCCCCCCCCCCCACAAGGCCTGAAGAGTCCTACAGGGGCTATGGCACATCAAGTAACCCTCTACTAGATAGGAAGCAAAATGGTTTGTCTAGTGACCCCTTAATTTGCATCATAACGTGCTTTGGAGATGTAATTATCCAGCGGTTTCCATTTGAGAAAAGTGGAAGGCATAAGGGTTACACCATACCGTGGCATTTGTTCATATTTTTAGCATAAACACAGGCAATTGCACCATTCGTGCCAACTAAGCTCCGCAGTATGTTTCCAATTAGAAATAACGAGATGTAGGGCCACTCCCAGCATGAAATCAAATAAAAAATTATAATCCCTCGGTAACGACGAGATGCCAAGTGCCAAAATCATTCGGACAAGACCAGCTCTCATTCCCAGCTGCCCTATCCCACTTAGCCACCTTTACCGGGGTAAAGTGAGCTCTGTGTGCAAAAAAGTATAAAGCTTGTGAAATAGAGGCAGACTTGGATACTCTATTTGTCTTGCTCCAGAAATTCACCCATGCTTCCGAAGGAGGAGCTTCCCCAGTGTCGTATTCCCAAATTTGTTGAACACCAGTGGGGTGTGGTTCTGGACGACCAATTATAGTAATAAGAAGCCACCCCAGAGGCCGTATGGGCTAAACCTATGATATTCAGCAACCCCCACTCTTCAGGCAAAGACTTAATATCATTAGGGGATTTCTCTATGCAATGTCTCAGCTGGATCCACTGGAAGTATAGGGATTTAGGCAAATCAAACTCGCGTTGTAAGGAAGTAAAAGGTTTCCACTTGCCATCCGGTATCAGTTGGCCAATAGCCCAAATGCCCCTACTGAACCACTGTTGCTATGTAAATGAACTTTGATGAATTTTTAAAAAAGAACTGTGCCATATGGGGATTAGTTTCACTAGGTATTCCTCCTTAGGAATAGCCTTTGCTAATTGTTGGAAAGCCCTTTGAGTGTCAGCTATTACCCTATGAGACTTCAGCCTCTTAAAAGGCACCATGTCAGGAAGGAGCTTTAAGGGGAACGGAGAACTTAATCTTTCTTCCAGGTCAAGCCATACTGGGCGTATCCCTATGGCCCCCTCCACCCATCTTAATCCTTGTTTTAGCAAAAAAAGCACAATGATAGGCCTGAAAGTCGGGAAAATTCACACCCCCCCTCTTCTTTTTTTTTAGCTTTAAGTTTCCTAAGAGCAATTCTAGGCGGTTTGTTTTTCCATAGAAATTGGACAAGAATCCTTTCAATTTGACGATAAATGTTACTAGTAAGACTGGTAACATTTCTAACACACAGTTCACTTTAGGAGTGATAATCATTTTTATGGCTTCAAGACGACCTCACCAAGAGAGAGAGACTGGCGACCATTTTGCTGTTATATTACGAACCGTAGAGAGGATCTCCCCTTCATTGTACTGTAAAGTTTCACTGAATGGGTAACAATAGTGAATTCCCAAATATTTTACCATCCTAGGCTCCCACACAAGGAAAATCCTCCAAATCCACCCTACACACTCTTGAGTTTAAGGGGAACACAACAGATTTTGACCAATTAATTTTATAGCCTGACAATCCTGAATACTACTTTATTAACTCTAGAATAGCCGGGATAGAGCTGGGCGTGGTGAAAAGCAGTAGATCATCAGCATGCGCAGATAATTTAATTTCCATGTCAGCTATGGATACACCTTGAACTGCGGGGCTTTGTCTTAATAATAGAGCCAAAGGCTCCAAGGCCAAATTGGAAAGGATGGGAGAGGGCAACCCTGACAGGTACCATGCCCTAAAAGAAAGTCTCTAGATTGAGTCTCATTCACAGAGATTTTAGCACTTGGGTCTCGCATACATAAGTTTGACTAGTTTACAGAAACCCTCGCCAAACCCAAACCATTTCAGAACAGCAAACAAAAAAGGCCACTCCAGCCGATCAAACGCTTTCTCTGCATCTAATGATAATCCCACAAGTGGGTCTTCTGTTTCATTCGCGCCTTCCAGTACGTGACAAAGCACTCTAGCATTGTCGGCCGTGGAGCATCCCTCTGTGAAGCCACACTGGTCCGGATGAATCAAAGAAGGGATCAATTTGGAGAGACGACCAGCTAAGATGGCCGCAAAAATTTTATAATCCTGCATTTAGCAGCGGAATTGTGCGGTAATTACTAACCAACTGAGGATCTCTCCCAGGCTTTTCCAGCACAATGATGTTTGCAGAGGCGAACGCTGCAGTCTGGGCCCCATTTTCCAAAAGATGTCTATGGTATTGTTGAAGATATGGGCCAAAGGTTTTGGAAAAGGTTTTATAAAATTCAACCGGAAGGCCATCAGGTCCGGTAGCCTTGCCCACTTGCATAGAGTCAATAGCCTGGATGATTTCCATAACTTTAAACTGCTTATCTAGTCCCGCAGCTATTTCTTGATCTAACACCAGCCTCTCTATATTGGCCAGTAAACTATCAAGCTCCTTCTCTGAGAAATCTATCTCTGGGGAGTATAATTGGGCATAAAATTGACAAAAGGTCTCTGCAATGTCAGAGTCTTTGACAATCAGTTGTTGCACCTGATGGTCTTTGAGCAGTAATGCAAGAAGCTTCCTTGCGACCCTTTAACGGGTTAGCTAGTAACCGTCCAGCTCTGCTACCTTCCAAATAGTACCGCCCTTTCTGCCCTTGAATATTCTGTGAAGCCTCGGTAATCAAAATCAAGTTATATCTAAATCTAAGGCGCTGTAACCTTATCAGAATGTTAGGATCAGTTTTCTGGCCTAAGATGCGTTCTCCCGCTTTAATCTGCTGGTCTAATGCACCAAGTTCTGCTTTACGCTGCTTGGCCTGCCATATGGCAAAACTGGTAATGGTGGCCTTCATATTAGCTTTGAAGCCTTCCCACCATGCCCACTCCGGGGTATCCTGAGGTAAATTAAACTGAAAATACTTCTGTATAGGTCTTATGGAACTCCTGGCTGGCAAGAAGGTTTCTATCAAAGTTCCAGCGTGAGTGAAATTGGCAGCTCGTTGAGTCAAATAGGGTGAATGAGATTGTAGAGTGATCAGAGATATGAGCCGCATGGATATTGGACTCGCTTATTCTAGAACAGTGTCCTTTGGAAACTAGGAAAAAGTCTATGCGTGATACCGAATTATGAGGGGGAGGGAAGAAAGTATATTCTTTGTCTGTAGGGTGCTGCAACTACCATATGTCTATCAGGCCCAATTCTTGCATTAAAGACAAAAGAACAGGGTGAGCCTTGGGAACCTTAATGGTTCTCACTGGACTCCTATCTACCAAGGGATCTAGTACGAGGTTGAAGTCTCCCCCCACAACAGTCGGATATCTGGACACCTCCTCCGCCAAGGCCGCAATGGAGCAAAAGAATGTAGGGCAATCTATATTAGGAGCATAGATATTAGTTAAGGCCAGTTCAGTGGATCCAATTTTAATGACGACCATTGCCACCACCCTTCAATATCAGATCTGGTTTGTAAAACCATGAGGGAAAGATTTCCTCACTAAAATAGCTACTCCATTTTTTTTTATGATTGACAGCTGAAAAAGCCACTAGTGAAAAGGGTTTTATATCTAGTTTTAATGACTCCTTCATATTCAAATGTGTCTCCTGCAGCAGTAAGATGTCAGCACTTTCTTTGCGACCATATAAGAGAATCTTTTTTTCCTTTTTATGGGATTGTTAATGCCTTTAACATTCAGTGAAACAATCTTAAAGAAAGACATATTGACAATATGACACAGAGTAATAATCAAATGTTACAGAAACATGGGGGGCGGAGCCTGATGTCCAGCGGGGTAGACGCTTCGTGCTGAAGCTCCCGAGGGGCCTACTCAGAATCCTGACTTAATATCTACATAAACTTAATATTTTACTCCGAACTCACCGGGGTGCCTTGGGGGGAATGGCGGCCCACAAGCCAGTGCGCTTGGACTTTGGGTCTCCCTCTTCTTCACATGGAAAACGCTCCAAAACAGAGTTGTCTTCCCCACTAAAGATGGTTCCACTTCGGGTAAGCCCCGAAATGCAGCAGGAGATCTTGGAGGAAATACGCGGTGTGAAGGAACTGGTGCAGTCCAACGGAGAAGCGCTCCGAGCCATGCGAGAAGATTTCGGTATGCTTCAGGACCGGCTTGAAGGTCTTTCACTACGGCTGGACAACATGGCGGGGGTCCTCGATTCGCACGCGGAGCGCTTGGTGAACTTGGACAAGGCTGAGCGGCAGATACAGAACCTTCAAAAAGAGTTAGAGGATTGCAATAATCGAGCCCGTCGCAACAATGTCAGGCTCATAGGAGTACCAGAGGGTGCGGAAGCAGGAGATCTTGGAGAATTTCTGGTTAGAACTCTCCCCTCCTTGCTGAAGATTACCTTCTACGGAGCTCTGGAAATTGACCGCGCATATCGTGCTCCCACCAACATCGCACTTAATCGGACGACCCCCCGGCCCATTATCTTTCGCTTACTGAGGTATCAGCAAGTTGAGCAAATTTTCGAAGCAGCCCGGGTGATTCAACATCTGCAGTTTGAAGATCATAAGGTCTCCTTCTTCCCCGACTTGGCAAAGGCCACAGCTGACCGGCGGAAGGGACTCCTTGCTTTTCGACCTAGACTTCAACAGTTACAGGCTCGCTTTGGCCTCTTATATCCGGCGAAGCTCAGAGTGACTCTCCATAACCAAACTAGCACCTTCGAAGATCCTGCTGTGCTAGCAACATTTTTAGATTCCAAAGAGGCAGACCAGATGCGCTAAGTTAGCAACTCGGATAGACTCCGCTGGAACTGCCCGTCATTTTGAATGACCCGACGTGGTGATCATTGTCTGGAATAGAGACTGCCTGGACCTTTCTTTCTTTAATATCTACCTTTCTTGGTCTCCTTTTCCTCCATGATGTGCACCTCGGTTGGATTCGGAGCACGCACAGCTATACCGCTTATCTGTCTCAATTAGGCCTTCTCTGGGGTTTCACCCCGCAGACATCAGGTCGCCAGTAATTTCTGGGGTTTTGCTTCTTCTCTAAGGCACTTCGGTGCTTCTCCTGTTATAAAGGGCGCTTCATGATTTTATTGGTTTATTTTATCAGATCGTGTGTATAGTCATTCATAGTTGATATGAGGGACATTGCGCAACTCGGTGCGCCATCATGTTTCTATCTCAGAATGTTTGACTTTGTTGTATGGCCTTTTGTATACTCTTGTCATTGAACGGAAGAGGCATTAATGGTCCAATCAAAAGAATGACCGTTCTTGTTATTTTAATCATGACCATACTGATGTAGTGTTTCTTCTGGAACCCCATTTCACCTTCGTTGCATCACTGAAACTTACTGCCACACCTTATATGATGGCTGCCTTTCTCCCGCTGTTTCTAAGCGGTGCGGGGTAGCCATCTTGGTTGAGAAATCTTTGCCACCCACTGTACTGGATACTAGTTTTGATGGGGAGGGTAGTTGGGCCTGTGTATATTCTAGGTTGGAGATTGTGAATTCCGTGTATTTGTATTTATGTTCCGAATGTGGATGACCCTGTTACTGTTACCCGGGGGTGACTTTTGCCAAGTGTTTGATCCTTTGATAGATAGATTGTTGCCTAGAACGTGTGGTCCACCCAAGAGTCTCTACACCCTGCCAGCTCTGATGACAGATCTTGTGCGAGTAGATATATGGAAGCTGCTTTGCCCATCCGACTTAGAGCTCACCTTTTCTCAGCCCCCCCCATCACTCATAAACTAGATCTGATTTTTTTTTTCTTCTTTCCTCAGTACTGCTTTTCCAAGTGGACATATACTCCCGATAGGTCAGCTAATTGGAAAGCCATCCAGAGCACTTGATGCTGGACATGCCATTTGCCTTTGGTCTATTAAATTCCTGTTCAGTATGATTGTCCCGCATCACAGTATTACTGGAGTTTGGTCTGGGGTCGTCTTCATTCTGTTTTACATTCTCCGGAACTCCTCTTTGGGGAGATTGTGGGGCTCCGCTCAGCTGCGGGGATCCCCTTTCTTCCTAAATTGGCTTACTTCCTTTTAGCCTTTATGCTGGGCCTTGCTATTTCCTGGTTCCTTACTCACGAAATATTGGGAAAACAGCTCTTTTTTGAGCTCTAATGAACGGTAATCATATCTGTTTTCATTGCAAATATGTGCAAATACCTTATATGTTAGCCTCTTCCGTTCAAACCACTCATTATTGGTCTTGCTAGAAGACGCTCCACGATTATGTTCAAACTATTCAATGCTCTCAGTTGACTGTTTGATTCTGTATTAATCTCTGTCACATGCTTATCCGGTATCATAGACTCTACTTCTGTTTGTTTGATGTACAATAATTGTTATATGTAAGCGCTTATATGATGATTCCTATCAGCTTAGAGAAGAAGCATTGGGGTGGGGGGTAATTGGGGTTGCTTTCTTTATCGTATGTGTGTGTTTGTTTCTTTTGGTGTGTTGTTACTTTTGTTTGTTGCAAAATGAAAATAAAAGTTTAAAAAAAAAAAAAAATGTTACAGAAACATACCAAAATGTAGCATACAATTTTACATTGAAGTTCCACACCCTGAACGCCCACAAGATGATAGGTTTTCTTTCTTGGGCTATAAGTGCAGCTAAGAAGAAAAGCCACAGTTTAGCCATAGCCCTTGCACATGATCGCTAGCACTAAGGACACAATTCTGAATAAGAAAATCACCAAAACCCTGGGGGGGCTATAAAAACACACAACTTATGGGTGAGCCTAAAAGGACAAGACAGGCACGGAGGACTAAGTTGCTATTGCACTTCTACTTCTTTGTCTCTTAAAGCAACGCAAACTATACATAACAAGGAAATGCCCTCTCATGGTGTCAGTCCTACTTGACTGATCGATGGCAACATGTGCCGGTCCCTCTACCTCCACACTTTTCCTACAAGAAAAAGGCGTTCCACAGGGATCATCATTGTCGGCCCTGCTTTTCAATATCTACATGCAGCCTTTATGTAATCTCATCCGCTCATTCAACGTAAACTGCCTAATTTATGCCGACGATGTTCTGTTCTACATGCCTTTCCTGCTAGACAAACCAGACCTATCACCCCTAACCACCTGTTTCGATGCAGTTGCAGATTGGTTACATTCACAAACTGAAGATAAACTTTAATAAAACGGAGGTCCTCTTCCTCACAAGAGATTCAACTTTCATACCACCCAGCTCCATCAAGGTCAGGGACGCTGAACTCCCAAGCAAGCCTACAATTCGGTACGTCGGAGTAATACTTGACCGACAGATCAATATGAAGGCCCAGATAAGCATTATGGTCAAGTCCGTATACAATAAAATAAGGTCGCTTCGTCACTTGAGACAGCTACTTGAACCTAAAGATTTTCGTACTGTGTATCAAGCTCTTGTCACCCCTCATTTTGATTACGCGAATGCCATACTACATGGGCCTCCCAAAGAACACAATAAACCCTCTGCAACTAGCCATGAACTCAGCTGCTAGAATTCTACTTGGAGCACATAGGAGGGACCATATAACCCCCATCCTAAAAAACCTACATTGGCTCCCAATCCAAAGTAGGATTGCCTTTAAAGTATTGACGATGACCCATAAAGCCATTAACAAATGCTCCTCTACTTCACTAACTGACCTCATCCAGCCTACTCCCCCTAACAGGGCAAGAAGATCAGTAGCTATCAACACCTTGATACTCCCAAGGCAGATCACGAAATGCTCACAAACAGCCAGGAGCAGAGCATTTGCGCTATATGCACCCACGTGCTGAACGCCCTACCTCCTGCCATTAGGGCTATCAAGGACCTCTACCAGTTTAGGAAAGCAATTAAACATCACCTTTTCCTGCAGCACTACGCGGACCAAGATCACCTTCCACACCTTGACACGCCCAGTAGTACATACAGACAAAACCCAAGCAATAACCATACAGGATTGAAACCGAACACACCAGATCCTGCTCCACTTGACAAATAGCATTTACCCTCACCCAAACCGTCTGCAATTCTCAGATAAGCCAACATGTAAATAGTTAGCTACTCCTCAACATAAGTTATGTGTAATATAGCTATGCTGTTAAAATTGTACATTTCTGTTATATTGTAAGTTCAGTGTAGATTGTCTTCACTGAACAGTTACTGTTACATGTAAACTGCGCTGATGCTGAATAGCGCGGTATATAAGAAAAATAAATAAATAACCCATATCAGGAACAGAGACAATATCCCCAAACCCAGAATGCCAGAACATTATGGCAGGGCTGCCCCCGTCAAAACAATTATGGTCAAAGAAGGCCCCATGGAAGTGGACAAGGGCCAACCCGCTCCTCTAAGCCCCGCTACCCTCCCAACCACCACAGACATCATAAACAACATAGAACAAAAAAGAAGAGAGAGAGAAACAGAAGACATTTTGACCAGGGTAACACCCTGGAGTTTCTCAAAGAGAGACAGAATGAATGTCCCATTGTATGACAATTCTGTATGATTGAATGTCACCTCTGCATGAATTAAGTCGCAACTACACGACCTCAGACCAATCAAACACCCATGATAGAAAGCACCGAAGAAATTCAGCAGGCCACAAAGTGCAAGGCAAATATCACCCCATCAACACTAACTCCTTGTCCTCCAAGAACACATGTAATTCCCCTGGATCATCAAAAGTCTTAGTCTGGTTATGCAGCATGACGCTCTTATGGGCAGGGTAGAGCAGCCCAAATCAGGCCTGCAGCTACAACAAACGTGGACGTAGTGCCAAAAAGCTCTTTCTCCGATCCACTGTCGCCTTCGCGAAGTCAGGGAAGAATAGGAGTTTGTGCCCCTGATATTCCAAGGTAGAGAGTGCGCTGGCTGCCTCCATTATTTGCGATACTTGCTGGAAACGAAGAACTTTCAAGATGATTGGGCATGGGCGCTTGCCATCGATCACGGACTGAGTAGGCGCTCGATCTGAAATGGCATGGCAAATTTTAGTTTCAACACACCCGGAATCATTGACTGCAAAAACGCCACCATGTCAGGACCCTCGGCTCCCTCAGGAACTCCCAGTATTCTTAACATTGTTCCTTCGAGTGCATTTGTTACCATCTTCCATCTCTCTTTGCAGTGAGCTTATCAACTTTGCCTTCCTCTCGATGGCCTTGAGCCGCTCCCCATGCGTTGCCACCATGTTCTCCACCTTCTCCAAGCGCGCCATGATTGATTCCAGAGAAATTTTCAAGGCGCTAATACCTTCCTGCATTGTGCATAGCGAGTCTCCATTGGATTTGACCAAGTCTTTAACAGCACGAATCTCAGCCAAAAGTTCCTGCAAGGCCTCAGAACAATCTCAGATGACTGCCATCTTGTGAAATGAGAGGTTCTGTTTTGGTTCTCTTTGCGCTGGTATTTTTTTTTTTTTAAACTTAATCTTTATTAATTTTTCCAAAGCAGACATAGCAAAACACGGAGCAGAGCAGAATACAAAAGAAGAATGTAAATATAAACCATCCGCCTCTCCTCCTGCAATTATAAATACCAACGATACAGGGATATAAGCTATACAATTTTTACCCCCCCACTCCCCCCCCCACCCCCTCCCCCCACCCTTTACAAATAACATCCGCATAACTGAGAAATCCCTTTCCCCCGCAATCCCCTTCAATACCCCCCCACCCACAATGAGCTCATCTCATACCTGAGGTTGCCAAGTACTCCAGCAACGGTTGCCATTGACGATCAAAGCGCTCCCCTTGATTTTTCCTTATAGCGGTCAAACGCTCCATATGCAAAACTTTATATAGTCGAGCTTCCCACTGATGAAGCCCCAGATGGTCCCCCTGCTTCCACTTCCAGGCTATTTCGCACCTCGCCGCCACTATACAAGACCGCATGGGGCGGGACCATTTCTGCGACTGATTAGCTGGCCAGACTCCCAAAAGAAACAAAGAAGGGCAAAGTTCTAACCGGACCCCAAAAATAATTGTCATCTGATCCTGGACCTGCGTCCAATATGAACGAACCCAAGTGCAATCCCACCGCATATGAAAATATGTTCCCCTATCCCCACAACCCCTCCAGCAAAGAGCCGGAACCGCTGGGAACATCTTATGATATCGTTCGGGAGTGCAGTACCAGCGCATTAAGATTTTATAAGTGTTCTCTTGAATCAAGGTACAAATAGAGGATCGGGACGCTGCTTTAAGGATAGCCTTCCACCCCTCTCCATCCCAATTCAGCCCCAAATCTTTTTCCCATTCTACCATATATTTCAATTTGGGCTCCACCTCCAGGGCCTTTCGCAAACTAGCATAATGTAAGCGTATCAACCCTCGAGAGGCATGGTGGCCCACCCACAGGGCTTCAAGATCATTAAGTCCTTCGTCAATGCGTTCACGAAGAATTTTTTGGCGCAGGTAATGTGTAACCTGCAGATAGGCGAAAAAATCGCGCTTGTCTAGCTGAAATTCCGCTTTCAATTGATCGAAGGACTTAACCTCGTCGGCCTCTATTAAATGCACAAATTGAGTCAGTCCCCGCTCCTCCCAAACCTGAAATATCCTTTCCCGGCCCAGTGCAAAGGCTGGAGTGGCTGTCAACGGCGAGAGCAAAGACGTCCCTGGTCTAACATTTACTCTCCGCCACCCTCTGGCCCATTACCCCAAAAGGTGACGTATAAAGGGATTGTACGTCCACTGACCCTGCAAAATTCCCTTCTGTAACCAAGGTAAACAATAAAGTTTATAAGAGGGTACCGCTTGCTGCTCAATAGCAAGAAACCCTTTCGACCGTACTGGTTCCCTCCACTCCATCACCTGTCGCATTTGCGCCGCTAGATAATAGTCCGTAATTGCTGGCATTCCCAACCCCCCTTTCTCCCGTGCTCTATACATGACAGTCCGGGCAATGCGCGGGGGTCTGTGTCTCCACACAAACAAAAACAACTTCCGTTGAAGCTTATGCAAGACCTTTTGAGGAACTTTGATAGGTAATACCTGAAAAAGATACAACAGTTGAGGCAACACCATCATCTTAAGCGTCGCTATCCTGCCTAACCATTAGATCCCTTCATGGTTCCATTTCTCCAGGTCCCTGCTTATCCGGTCAATCAGCACAGGATAATTAGCCCCGTACAACTGATCGAGATTACGAGTTAAATACACCCCTAGATACTTGATCTTACTGGCAGCCCAACGAAATGGAAAACACTCCTGTAAATGCGAAGTTAAATGCCCGGGCAGATTAACGTTCAGTGCCTCCGTTTTATCCCAGTTAATCTTAAATCCTGCAACCGCCCCAAAACATTTCAACTCTGCCATAAAAATAGGCAAAGCCAACAACGGACGGGTGAGAAAAAGCAACAGATCATCTGCAAACATCGCCAGCTTGTGTGCTGTCGATCCTATGGTTAGACCCGTTGCATCCGAATTCTATCGCAAATGCTGCGCCAATGGCTCCATGGTTAAAGCGAACAGCAAGGGGGAGAGTGGGCACCCTTGTCTCGTGCCCCTCGCTAAGGAGAAAAACTCAGAATGTCTACCATTTATTTTGACCGTTGCTACCGGACAGGTGTACAAGGCTTTTATCCAGGACATCATATTGGGGCCTATCCCCACCGCCTGTAATACCGCGAACATAAACCCCCATTCTACTCGATCAAATGCTTTTTCAGCATCGATCGCCAAAACAAGTAGTTCCTGCTTCTGATGCTGAGCGGTCCACATTACCTGAATTGCTCTTCGGATATTATCCCCCGTGTTCCGCCCCTGAACAAATCCCGTCTGATCAGAATGGATAATTTTGGGCAATATTTGCCCCAATCTGTTAGCTAATATCTTTGCCAGTATTTTCCCATCCGTGTTCAAAAGAGAAATGGGTCGATAGGAACCACAAACGGTGGGGTCCCGACCCGGCTTTGCTATCACCGTAATCCCCGCCTGACTCATTGAAGGCGGCAACGGTTGCCCCTGGAGAACAGCATTAAATAAGCGCTGCAACAGCGGAGCTAATGATGTCTGTAATTTTTTATAAAACAGCGTAGAGAAGCCGTCTAATCCCGGGGATTTATTCGAGGGTAAACCCTTAATTACTTGATAGATCTCTTCCAGGGAGATCTCTTTATTAAGAATATCACGATCAAATTCAGAAATTACCGGGAGACCTCCGCCTTCCTGGATATACGTGATAGCTCCTAAATGATCTCCTGCCATCTCACTAGTATATAATGTTTGATAATATTGGCGAAATTGCTCTCTAATATCTTTGGTACGAAAAAGAAGCTTATCGCCCGGACCCTTGACCTTCAAAATAATGGAACGCCGGTCTCTGTCCTGCAGCTTCCTTGCTAACAGTCTACCCGCCTTATTATGAAATTCATAATAGCGCTGATTAATGCGGCGTAATTGAAAATTAATTGTCTCCATCTGCAAGGAGGTTAATTCGGCTCGTGCATGTGCTAATTGCGCTTGAATCCGGGCTCCACCCCCCTGCTTATGCCGGCGTTCCAACTCTGTAACCTGTTGGAGCAGCTGGGCCGCCTTCTCCCCTGCAACCTTTTTTTTACAGGCTGCCCGTTGTATCAGAACTCTGCGTAACACCGCTTTTAACCCATCCCATTGAATCCCCAGGGAGACGTCCCCAGTATCGTTCACTGCACAGTAGTTTCGAATTTCATCCACTACACTCGCCACCACTGTGGGATCCTGCAGAAGACTTTCATTAAGGCGCCAAAAAGACCGTCCGCTCATATCTCTCTCGCCTCCAAACTCCACCCATATCGGGCCATGGTCCGTCCAAGACCTAGGTTCAATACCAACTTTCAAAATTTTTGAGATCCAGGAGGAATCCCCAAAAAACAAATCTATTCTGCTATAGCTATGATGGACCTGGGAATAGTATGTATAATCAATCCCTTGCGGATTCACCTGACGCCAAAGGTCCCACAGCCCATAGGTCTGCATCAGTCTCCGTAATTGTACCCGCCCGTTAGTGTCTCCTCTATGGCCCCCGAGAGATCTGTCGCATCGTGGATTCAGCACCTCGTTAAAATCGCCCCCCATCAATAAAGCCCCATGGATTTTATCGGAAAGCCAGCTAGATAGTGTGGCCCAAAAATGAGTATGGGGTCATTGGGGCCATAAACATTCAAAAATGTGACCTCTTGTCCCTGCAATTCACCCCAGATTAACAAAACTCGTCCTTTAATTCCTTTAATTACCCCCCCTAATTGAAAGGAGACGTCCTGGCGAACCATAATAGCCACTCCAGCCTTTTTATGTAAACCTTCAGCATTAAACCAAATATCTTTATAAGCACTATGGCGCAGAAGGTGCTCATCTTTCGGCAATAGATGGGTTTCTTGCACAAAGATTATTTGCCAGCGTTGCAGCCTGACTTCCTGAAATAACGCTTTCCGCTTTTGGGGAGTGTTAAGGCCTCTAACATTAATAGATCTTACCCTAAATCCCGCCATCAGACAATACCAGAAACTCTAACCTTGGCAACCCCAGGTTATGATCAATCCTAAACCTTTCCCCCCTCCCTCCATCTCCCCTCCCCCACCCAGCCCCCTCCCCTCTCCTCTCCCCCCACCCTTCTTCTGTAGACTTCCTCCCCATCCATACCCCCCCCTCCAGATATCTCTCCACAGGCCCAAATCCTGTGTCACCTCTCCAGAGGAAGAGGCACACCTTCCGAGACGCTTTATACGTCCGTTATACCGGACCTCCCCCCCCCCCCCCTGCTTTTAAACCAATAAAACAAAAAAAAAACAACCAAGAAACCCCCTTGATCATTCTACTCCATTGCCCCCACCCTCCATACCCTCTCCAACTACTAACAGAACATAACAGTAGCAACCAAACAGAGGAAAGCCATTGAGCCCCCCTTACTATAAACACATGCATTAGAAAATACTTAGCTCTGCAGACTTTTAGAACCCTATAAATGTTCATGAAAACAAGTGAGGAACCCCAGGTAGAAGTGTTGCCGTGCCTCATTATGAAAATTAAGATATAACAGCAATAACCCCCCCCCCCCCCCCACATGAATAAAGCACACATTTGGAAATCCAGCCTCCACCGACTGGAATACGACTAAGTCCAACAAGGAGGCAAATAAGAAGTGCTGAGCAGATCATCCATCGCACCCCAAACTGAGGGCCATGAAAATCACTGAGCAGACTCTCATCCCCTCACCCCCGGGGCCAAGAACCGCTCACCGAAGACGTATTCCATGTCCATAAAGTAGGTCCACAAGTTCATATCGGCTTCAATATCCCGTCCGTCTCAGAGTCCGCAGTTGAAAGGATATCTCCAGAAGTGCGGTGAAGACGATGTCCTTTCGTTGGGAGCCGTTGCCACTTCAACTTGTCCAAAAGGAGGGACTGCTCTCGATCTTGATCTGAGGGTTCCGAAACAGTCCGAATCTGAGGTAAATTTGGGGCTTTGGCCTTTTCCAAGCACTTCCAGGCTTCGGATAATGATTTAGCTCGATACGTCGCCCCTCCAACTTCAAATTGAATGCCAAATGGGAAAAGCCATTTATATTTAACTTTTTCGCTGCGTAGGTACTCAGTAACCGGCCGCATCAACTTGCGACGTTGTAAGGTCTGCGGTGCCAGATCTTGAAAGACCTCGATCGTGGAGCCATGCCATTGCAACTTTCCCCGCTTAGCCGCCGCTCTCATAATCACTTCTTTTTGGGGGAAACTAGTCAAGCAGGCAATGAAGTCCCTGGGCCTATTCCCTGGGGGAGCCCTGAGAGCTCTATGTGCCCTTTCGATGCCAATCTCCACATTAGGGGCCAACTCGGCCTGATCGTCCACAGTTAGCAGGGCCTCACAGATTTCACGTACCACTATGTCAGCTTGTTTATAGCGTTCTTCCTCGGGGACCCTTCGTATGCGAATGTTGCAACGTCGAGACCTATTTTCTAGGTCTTTGATTTTTCCCTGCAAGTCCTCCGTTGCCTCCTGCCACCGAGTAGTCATGCTGCGCACCGTCTGTGCGGCCGTGGCCATCTCGTCCACGTGCTCCTCCAGAACTTCAACACGGTGTCCTAAGGCCTGCATGTCATGGCGAAAGTCCGCTAATAATTCCTTCACCTCACTTTTAACACCAAGGACTTCCGTTTTTATCTCCCGGCACCATCGTCAAAGGTCGCCTTTAGTGCAATGCTCATCAGCGTTTTCCAATTCATCCTCCTTTTCTGTATCCTCCTTCTCGGCCCTCTCTTTCTGAGAGCGCAAGGGCGTATAGTTCGACCGAAATTTTTCCAGCTTTTTCTTGGTGGACATCATCCACTCAGTCACCGCTACCCCAAAATGCTCTTTTCGCCAGGGGGAAGACCCGATGCTAAAGAATATTGCTATTTACTCTATATCCCGAAGGGAGCTCCTACTTCAGGCTGCCATCTCGGTCGGTGACGTCACTTCCTCTTTTGCGCTGGTATTTTGAAATATTTGGTAATCCAGATGCGTCGGCTTGGGGCCAGACATATCCAAGATCGAATGATATCAAAGTAGGTAGGAACTATTTAGTTAAAGACTGCAGAAGTCAGGATTCTTGACCATTGCCCTCCAGAGCACAGCTCTTACACGTCCATCTTGTCCAAAGCCAGGCTCTGCCCCCCGGAGTGACTTATCTTAGAAATTTACGTGCACGTGAGTCCTCTAGTCTCCGTCAGCTGAATGAGAGCGCTTCCTGCAGGCTTTCCTAGTGGCTGTTACTCTATGAGAAGCAAGCATCGCTGAAGACTGGTTGCACTTCCATAAAGATCATGCCTGTTGAAAAATCGCTGGACCAACTGAGCAAGTGGCACAGAGCCCATCTAGAAGGCATCACAGCCTAGACAACAGGGCAACTTGGCTGGTATGCTGAAAAATGGGCCACAGTTTTCAGCAGGAAATAGGCTCGAAGTGAAGCACCATGGTGTGGTGGGAAAAAGTGAAAGTCTCGTTGAAGATTTGCCGCTGAGCAAAAAGATGCTGCCGATGAGCCAGAAAGTCCTGCCGAACCCTCCTGCTGACGGCTTACAGTTGCGGAAGTCATGGTGGCAGCCAACTCCTTGCTGCTTACTCTCCCCTCGAGCCTGGAGAGGGAGGGGGAGAGGAGCAGAGGCCTTAAAGAGCTGGAGCTGTGGTAGATTCCGTAACTACCCTAAGGTACCGTATTTCTCAGATTAATTAGTCACAACTTATACTAGTATTTTACATGTAAAAACGCCAAATTGTGCCACTGCAACTTATACACTGGGCAACATATGATCCAGGAAATATGGTAGTATTGTATAACAAGTGCCTCTTTTAATTTGTACCTCCCATGGGCTGGGGAGGACAACTTTTCCATCTCCCTTGGATACCCATTTTCCAAGAAACCTTTCCACAGGGACCATGGTGGTTGCGCCCACTGGGCCTCCACACATGCCATCACTCCAGCCCTGCTACGAGCAATATTCTCTGCACCCCACACTCATGGCAACCTGAAAACCAGTCTTGGAATCTGCTCAACCTCAAGATTTCTCTACCTCAGTCATGGCCAAAACCTAGTTTTCTTAAACCTACAGCAGTGTTAGTCAGGTGGCAAGGTTCCAGCAGAATTATTTGAATTCATACAATCCTTGCAGCTCTGGAGTCTCCATGTATGTGGCTGATTATATCTTGTCCAATGGAGAAAGTGGAATTACCCATAATATGGGGTTCTCTATGGATTGCGGGATAAATCGGCTACACAACCCACCTGCTTTCCCTTATGGTTGAAGTTTGCTTTAGGTTGACGGAGCTTTGTAATAGACTATAAGGAGGGGCTGGCAGTACACTGGAGGGAGCACAGCACGTGACCAGAGCTTTTCTAGATTCTTCTAGGCTCTGGAAAAATGATCAGTTCCTTTGTTCAGAGTGTGATGATGTCGCCCATGTGTGTGGCTGATCTTTCCAGCTGTCAATGGAGAACTCAACTCTCTGGGCTTGCTAGAAATGCCATAAACTCAGAACACATCTCACACATAGCCCCTCACACAAAGAAAAGGTAACACATACACATCCCCCCCTTCATCTTCATATATCTCTGCAACTTACCCTGGTTAACATTCAGGCTAGTGACTCATGCATGCAATCCCTGTAGAAACCAGGTTAATACCATTGCAAGTTGCTCAGCCAGTGCAAGCTGGAGATTGCTGCTCTGGCAGCACTATGCCTCGACCTAATATAACACATTCACACACCATGCGCTCCACCACTGGAGCCCTAAAGTAATGCAAGACACACATTTGTTATGTTGTAATTGCTTTATTGTTACAACTTGATTATTTATTATCTTGACTCTCACTTTGTCGGCTTTTGCTTCTGATGAATAATAGGTTTTAGTAAATAAATTGTTTACACGTAATGTAATAATTGATTTTCAGTGATGCTGGCATTTAAATTAATACGTATATTTAGAGTTGCTGCATACATTATCTAGCTCCTGAATTTAAGAATTTAAGAAAGCATGGCACAAACACAGAAGATCTCTAAAGGGAAAAAAAGGGACTGTAGTAGTTGATATGGAAGGGCAGAGTGGATAAGCCGTATGGTCTTTATCTGCCATCATTTTTCTGTATGATGACTTTCTGGTTGTGCAGAGCTGGATCAGGAAGGTGAGATCCTACTTTCACCACCCTCCTATTCCTCCGCTGCTTCCTACTGTCTTTACCTCTCTGCAAAAGAGCTTTTTCATTGGAAAGCCATTCTTATTAAAGCTATTGGGGAAAGAAAGTGGGCAGGGGTGGGGGGGTGGAAGAAAAAAAGATCAGAGTGCTTAATGGCGTGAATCTTCTGTGAGATGCAGATGCCTGGGGGGAATGGGAAGCTGTTGCTCCTTGGACTGGAACTATGAGGGGGCGCTGATAAGTCTCTGGCCTTGTAATGAAACAGAAAGCTACGAACACACTTTAGGACAGCAAGGAAATCCACAGTACTACCTTTTAACTTTCAAAAGGGAGACTGAAGAAATGAGGAAAATAGGAAAAAAATAAAAGGAGCAGCTGAAAAGGTTACAGATTTACATCAAGCATGGGCATTATTTAAAAATACTATCTTGGAAGCCCAGACCATATGTATTCCATGCTTTAAAAAAAGTGGAAGGAAGGGTAAAATACTGCCAGCATGGTTTAAAGGTGAAATCAGAGAGGTTGATATAGCAAAAAAGTATCTTTCAGGAAACGAAAAAAGGAGCCAAATGACAAAAACAGGAAACAACATAAGCACTGGCAAGTTAGATGCAAGGCAGGCAAAGAGAGAATTTGAAATGAAGCTTGTCGTGGAAGCAAAAACACATAATAGAAACTTTGTCAAGTACATTTGTCGCAAAAAAACTGTGAGAGACTCAGTTGGACCATTAGATGATCTCTCTTAGTGTCCCTTTTACCTCTATCAAGTTGTTCGATTCTCACTGGCACTCCTTGTGACTTTGGGCAAGTCACTTTGCCAGCCTTTTCTTCCGAGGCAATGGAGGGTAATCTACTTCCGGTGATACATTGCCAAGAAAACAAGACAAATAAGAGAAAATATTTTTTCATTCGACGTGTAATCAAACTCTGGAATTTGTTACCAGAGGATGTAGTAAGAGCTGTTAGTGTAGCTGGGTTTAAAAAAGGTTTGGACAAGTTTCTGGAGGAAAGGTCCATAAACCATTATTAAAAAGGGACCCAGGAGCGGATAATGCCTAAACGCAAGGGCAAGCACAAGACTCTGCCCGCGGAGTCTGTTCCTGCTGTTTCCTCCGGTCCTATGGATCGTTTTGTCCATTTATCTGAGCAGAAGAAAGGGTAGATTCGAGTGGGCGCTGTGACGCCAGTGGAGGTAGACCCGGCGTTACCAGCCCTTGAGGTGTCTCTCTCCCCCGACGATCGACCGCCTCCTCAGCGTTTGACCCCCCTGGAGTCTCTTCTCGCGAGTGGTGAGTCAGCTCACCTGGAAGGTGTTGGAACTGACTTGCCGGTGCGGGCCCCGCCTGTTCAGAGTGCCGGAGAGGCCCCTTCGATGTTAGGGGCAGAGGGTATGACCGGACGGCCATCATCGGAGATGGAGGTACTTTTGCGTCAACATGAGGTTTCAGCAGTTGGGAGTTCCTCGGCTTTTACCGACTTACCTCGATATATCCCTCTGCAACGCCCGAAGGTTTTCTCGTTGGAATCCATCTGGGAGGCGATTTCGCAGCTTTCGACTGTAGTGTATCAACAGATGTCAGCATCTTTTTAGCGTCTGGAGAAGTTGGAAGGTATAACAGATGAGATTAAGGGAGATTTGACTGTGCTTGGTGAGAAGACGAGTGCTGGTGATCAAAAAGTTTCTCAACTTACGGTATTGACTGACTCAGTTGTGAAGGACAATGTTGCAATCCGTGGGAAATTAGAAAACTTGGAAAATGCTGTACGGGCGTCTAATATACGGCTCTTAAATTTTCCCATGGTTAAGGGGTTTCCCCCTGTGGATTTGTTTAAAAAATATCTACATGAATCTTTGACTGTGCCTGAGGATTTAGTTCCACCAGTTGTTAAAGCGTATTTTCTCCCCTTTGGGTAAACATGGAGTTCAGGTTGACTTGGGGTCTTTCAAAGCAGACACCCTTGATGTGTCTGCTTTGTTAAGTCTCCCAATGAAGCTGATATCAAGGTTTCTTCTCTGTTAGTTACTTTCGCAATCTCCTCTGACCGGGATTGGCTGCTAAAGTTATATTTTAAGAAGCGATCTGTATTATTTATGGGTAAGAAAATAGTGATTTATCCCGATGTATCCAGAGAAACCCAGAAGAGGCAGAAAGCTCTTTTGCTTTTGAGACCTGGTGTTCTTTCTATTGATGCTACAATGTTACTTCGATTTCCTTGTAAATGTATTGTTTGTTTTAGGGATAATAAGTGTGTTTTTCTTCAGCCGGAGGACTTATCCATGTTTGTATCTTCTCATTTGCTGACCTCTTCACCTCTATGATAATTGATCGTTATATGTAATATGCTCTGATCCGTGCCTTCCTCTTGATATTAGTATTTTATTTATTTTTCCTGGATATGGTGAGAGGCTTTACCTGGCCTCGTTTCGCTGCTTTCCTTACTTCCCCCCCATATGTTGTGTGGACTACATAACCCTGTGTACAAGAAAACTTTTTCCTTTTATTAATTACACAGGTACACTAAAAAAAAATTTTTTTAAACTGCCTCTAATGTTTCGATTGATTTTTACATTTTTTGGTGCGCTGAATCCAAATCTGGTAACCAATTTGCTCCATCACGTACAGATTTTTTGCTACATTGGGTTAGCAGTTTGAGGTGAACGTTTCAGATTGAGTGCGATCGAGATAAAAGTTTCTTGGATGAATTCTTTATACTAATTGTTTAGTAGTTATTCAAATAAGAATAAAGAAAATTGTAACAAGGCAGCACATAAGAATAGAGTAATGTCAACAAAACACACTGTGATGGTAGCAAAATTGTCTGCACTTAAAACAGCCACATACATGTGCACAAACATTGAGCATATAAGAGCAAGGTTAGACACAAAGCAAAGCAAAGAAATGTGCAAAAAATGTTGTACAGGTATGTGTATGTAAGAATAGAAAACGCAAACCGCACCATTGCAATACATGAAGACAAACACCCGATGGTGTGAAAATAAAATTCTAATAAATGAGATCCGACACTGTGGTAATAACTAGCAAATTTTTATTTCAAAGTTTAGTAAAAACACGATATTTGTCAACACAGTTTAGATTTTAAAGTCATTCTTGGGTCAATCAATCTCCTGGTGGGCCCGTTTCTTCTTCCCCCGAATGCTTCTCTTGGTGCGCTGCTTGGCGTATTTTTCATCTGGGGTTTCCCGCAGCAGCAACCAGCAGAAATCAGCCATCATAGTGGTGTTCCATCTTCCTTGGTACCTTCTCTCTGCGTCCTTGATGTCCTGGTGAAACCTTTCACCTTGTTCTTCACTGTACGCCCCCAGGTTTTCGGGAAAGTAGTTCACATGGGAGTGCAAGAAATGGACTTTCAGGCTCATGTTACAGCCTTGTTCTTTGAAGGCATTGAGCATCCTGGCAACAATATCCTTATAGTTCTCATCCCGCCTGTTCCACAAGAATTTGAGAACAACATCCTTGAAGGAATCCCAGGCTTCTTTTTCCTTCTCAGACATCGTTTCAGCGAATGCTCCATCTGAAATGAGTTTCCTTATATCAGGGCCAACAAACACTCCTTCCTTTAGCTTTGCTTCAGAAAGTCGGGGGAACTTTGAGCAAAGGTACCGAAAGCACTCACCATCTTTTGGAAGGGACTTGATGAATTGCTTAATGAGACCCAACTTAATGTGGAGAGGTGGTAATAGAATTTTATCACGAGGTACCAAGCTCTCATGAAGAACATTTTTCTCACCGGGTCTCAAATACTCCCGAATTGGCCAGTCTTTTTTCCCCCAGTGTAGGTCGCGGGCCCGGCTATCCCACAAGCAAAGGAAGCAGGGATATTTGGTGAAACCGGATTGCTGCCCTAATAGCATGGATAGAATTTTAAAGTCTCCACAAATCATCCACTTATGCTCATCATAACGAATCTTCTGAAGAATCAGGGCCAAATTCTCGTATTTTTCTTGGAGAATAACAGAGTGAGCAATAGGAACTGAAGCGAATGTGTTGCCATTATGAAGAAGAACACCTTTTATGCTGTCTTTTGATGAATCAATGAACAGCCGCCATTCAGCAGGATCATACTTGAGTTTAAACTTTTCCATCACTCCGTATATATCGTTGCAAAATACCAAATCTTCCTCTTTGCTGAAATACTTCAAAAATTGTGTCTCGCGGTTGCGGTACCAATAAAAAGTTGTTCCTGGTGACAATAGATTTTTCTGTTTAAGCCGAGAACCTAGCAGTTGGGCAGCATCTTTTGGGAGTCCTAAATCCCGGACTAAATCATTCAATTCAGCTTGAGAGAAAAGTTCAGGTTTCGGATCTGGTTCAGTTTCAAACTCGGAAGTACTGGACTCATCGGGAAAAGCCGTCTGATGAGTCTCATCATGATCAGAACCGTCCACACAAATATGATCCAAAGATTTTGGTGGTTCAGGCACAGGTACTTCGTTGCTATGAGGCATAGGCCTAATTGCTGAGGGAAGGTTGGGGTAACTTATTACGTTCTTATTTTTTAAGTTGTATCCCTTCACAATGCAAGAGCAAAAATAGCAGTCACTGCTGTAGTCTCTTTGTTCACGCCACATCATAGGTATTCCGAAACGAAATGCTTGTTTTTTACCTTTCATCCATAAGCGTAGATCTTCCTCACATGTCTTGCACACTTTGTGAGGAGCCCACGGTTTGTCTTGATCGCCTAACTTCAAACCGAAATAGGCGAAATATACTTTTTTAATAAATGCAGAAATGTTCCTCTGCCGCTTTTTTACGGTATATTCCCCACAAATAAAACAAAAACTGTCCGGAGAGTTGACGCAACCTCTGGCTCTGTGAGCCATCACAAATACACAGCACTGCAAACTACAACTGTAGTGAACCACTTCGGAATAAAGCTGGATTACGACTGAGCAAACAAAAGGTAATAATGAACTTGCAAGAAACTGAAATTTGACAGGAACGTTCATGTCGCAACCACCGTGTTTGAGCGAGCGCGAACGAGGCGAGGCGAACAGGAAAGAACATGCGCCAGCGCGAGTACTGGATTTAGCCCCCCGCCTCCCAATTGTCCTGTTAATGTATAAAATGAATACAAAACACTCTAAAATATCATGAGGGAGTGTTTCTAGTTAGTTAACCATTACAACCTCTATTTTGGGCCAAGAAAATAAACTGCAGTCGGTTAAAAAGAAATTATGTGAACATTCCTTATATGGGTAAGAAATCTAATTTTGCAAGAAAACGTGACGTGATGGAACATTTTGGCTATTTTTCCTGTATTCAGCACCCCAAAATCTATAGGAATCAGTTGCAAAACTGGAGGCAGTTTTTTGGTAGTGTACCTGTGTTATTGGTGATTTTGTGGAATTTCTTTTTTCTGTTTTCCTTTGTGCGCAGTGGTGTATTTCTGTACAAGCTTTGCTTGATTGTTGTTGTAAAATTTGCATAAATAAAATTTTTTTTTAAAAAAAGGGACCCAGGATATCAATGCTTGACCCAATACAAGCGTTGTGGAACCTGTGTCTTTTGGGGATACTGCTAGGTACGTATGACCTAGATTGGCCACTGTTGGAAACAGGATACTGGGCTTGATGGACCTTGGTCTGACCCAGTATGGCATATCTTATGTTCTTATGTAGTTCTGGTGGTCCATATGAGTGGAGGAGTAGCCTAGTGGTTGGGGCAAGGTACTTCAGGCCGGAAGGTCGGTGGTTCAAATCCCACTAGAGGACAGCAACCTTGGGCCGGAAGGACTGGGGTTTCTAGTCCCACAGGTTCTCCTTGTGGTCTTGGGCAAGCCACTTAACCCTCCATAGCCCATGTTCCCTGTAAAATAGTTATCTCCAAGTTATAATACCCTATTCAATGTAATTTCAGTTTGTTCAATGTAAACCGCACTGATGCAGAATAGCGCGGTATATAAGAGAATGTAAGTAAATAAAAAAATTAATAAATATGATCTCTGTGGTTTTGTTTTATTTGGTACGAAATAAAACAACTACAGAGTTCTTCTGTCAGGTAGTAGTTTTCTGAGTCTGGAAGGCTTGACCTTCCTGTGTGGGGAAGCAGCTCATAAATGGGGACACACCAGATTTATTTATTTATTTATTTAACAATTCTTATATACCGCACTATTTGTTATCAGTGCGGTTTACATTTAACAAAGAGTATTCAGATCAGAGAAGACTGATTGAATTTACATTATAACAGGGAATAAAACTTGGAGAACATGGGAAACTATTTACATATTGACATATATCAGGATGGATGAGGAATACATGAAACTATATACATAAAGATATGGCATAATAGTTGAAACTTGATCTGAAAGTACATAAGATGCTTAAGGGCTTACAAGAGAGTGCTTGGGGCTTGAGCGTTATGTTGTGTAGGGGTGAGTTTTATATGGTAGAGGCAAGTGATGTTGAGGAGTTCCTTTTGTTTGATGCCTCAGGGACCTTGTCCCATTCTTCTGTGGGGGATTACAACCAGAGTTCTTGGGAGATTCCTCTCCACCACCACCACCATGAAGCACTGGTTGCTAATTACTTGGTCTTGTTGAGTAGTTTTCCTCCCAGTCTCGGGGGCTACTGCTTTTTGGGGAAGTCTTGGGCATTTTCCTGAGCTAGGAGTTTTCTGACCAGGCACCTCCCTCCCTTCTCTCAGGAAGGTAACCCGATATTTAAAGCAATCAACGCAGTTAGCAGACCTGCTAATTTTGTTAATCGCGTTGACCAGGATATTCAGCCAAGCTAATGCTATTGGTGCCACTAAATATCCATGGGTGCCACCGCTATCCGCCCCGATGATAACAGACTGGCATCGGGGCGTTCTGGGAGTGGCATCTGTGATAACTGGGAAGTGGCAGTATTCAGTAAAGGCTGTTCCTTATCGCCTCTCCAGTCTAGTCCCGGACCTCTGGGGTTTAAGCACTTCCTCCTGCAGCCTTGGAGACTGAGCACATCACCCATTTGGTGACACCAGCATAAATAGATGAGGAACCGCCTCCTTGCTCCAGTAAGCTCAGTCTCCAGACAGCTGAAGGGGGGTGTGAGCCTTAGAGGTTGGGAGCTCACTTGAGGAACGATTGAGGAGTTTGGTAGGGTAGTGATTAGAGAGAGTTCAAAGTAGGTATTAAAAAAAAAAAAAGTACTGCTACTTTAAAATTGACGGCAAGTTTCTCTGCCGGGTTGCTGCGAGGCTAAGGCTGAAACTTCCCCCCACTCCCAGGAGGTACTGTCTCTCAGGGTAGAGTGTGGGAGCTGCTGCTGGGGCCTCCGTCTCCCGAACCCGCAGATCGGGTGAGGAGATGTTGAGGGGCGGATGCGCGAGCAGGCAGAGCCATGGCAGCTGGTGAATTTGCAGTCGCGGCGGCGAGCGAAGAGCAGTAGAGATGCCAGTCTTCGCCAAGAAACAGGAGGTGAGAGGCGCATGGCGCAGGCTCTCGAGGCAGAGAGTGTTTTGTGGGGAGAGCAGGCAGAGAGAGAGGCGACTTAGGCCGCGCAGGGGCTCCGAAAGTAAAGCGTGGCAAATTTTCGCGGCTCAGGCATTGGCAGGCCTTCGCCACGCGGTGTCTGCGCTGGAAGCCATGTGGGGGCTATAAGCAGAGACTAGATCGATTGAAGGCTTCTCTACTGGGGTGCACCTTTTGGGGGAGCAGCCTCGGTTAGCGGAGTATGGTGTCTGTGTTTAGGGGAAAAAAAAAGAGAAAGAAATAGTTCTTGTTCAGCAGAGTCAGGCCAGACGTTTGGTGTCTTGCCAATATGCCCTCTAGGCCTCAATGTGTAATGTGTGGGGCCAGGAAGGGGTCAGTGTCGGAGGTGGGTGTCTGTAAGGGCTGTGTGCAAGAAGCTGCAGCAAAGGAGATGGATAAGGAGGAGGAAACGCAGAGGGAAGAAGCGTCGGGTTCTCTGGAACCCCTCTCCTCTCTCCAGTCGTGCCGCCACCAGTACCAGCACAAGGACCGTCCACGGCTCCGGAGCCCTCCATGTCCCAGCCTGTCTTGCAGGGAGGACTAGCAGCAATCTTCTCTCAGGACTTTATGTGCCTACTCCAGTAGGCCCTGGGAGGAAAGCAGGGGGCTGCGGAGGCGGATGTAGATCTAGGTCTGAAGCGTACTGGAACTTTTCTGACCGTGGGGGTGGGCGGCGCCCCATGTAAAAAGCCTAGGTTGGAGAAGGACAAGGTAGAGGCCGTGGTCTCGGAAGATATCTCGGAAGAAGAGGACTCAGACATGGATCTAGACCTGGAAGAAGGGAGAGATCGTGGTGCAGGAAGATCAAGCAAGGGTGGTTAGAGTCTTCAGGTGGGAGGAGTTGGCAGCGCTTATCTCAGAGACGCTGAAAGCTCTTAACATGCCTGCGGCGGACCAGGAGGCGGATTCCTCTTTGCAGGATCCGTTACTTCAGGCAACTCGAAAGTCCCAGAGAGCATTCCCAATGCATAGCATCTTTAGGGAAATGATCCAGGAGGAATGGGACACACCAGAAGCAGGGATGAAAGGCTTCAGGGTAATGGCACGCCTTTAACCGTTGCAGGAACAGGACAAGGATCTTTTCAATTCTCCTAAGGTGGATGCGGCAGTATCTGTGGTCACCAAAAAGACGACAATTCCGGTAGAGGGAAGTGTGACCCTTAAGGGTGTGCAAGACAGGAGGCTAGATACTCTACTAAAACAGGTTTTTGATGTCAATGCACTTTCAATGCAGGCTTCCGTCTGTGGGGCGTGGGTAGCAAGAGGTTGTCTACAATGGTCCCAAAGGATGAAGGTGAAACGTGCAGAGGAGGCGGTAGAAGAAGCAGCCTGAATAGAGTTGGGGGCGGCTTATTTGGTGGATGTGCAGTATGATGTTATTTGGGGTCTTGCGATAGCAGCGTGCAGGTATCTGTGGCTGCGTAATTGGGCGGCAGATGGAGCCTCTAAAGCAAGGCTAGGAAAAGCTCCCCTTTCGAGGCAAGCTCCTTTTTGGAGAAGATTTTGGACAAGTTGGTAAAAGACCTCGGGGAGTCTAAGGGAGGAAGGCTGCCGGAGGATAAGCAGAAGCAGAATCGTCCTCTGGCACCCTCCAGGAGCCAGCAAAGGGAATTTTGGAGATTTTGAACGCCGAGATTTGGTCAGTTTCAGAGAAGACGTTTTCAGTATAGATCCCAGGGATTTTGAGGGTTTAGGGAAGCGGGTAGAGGTTTTGGAGCCGCCTCTTCCTCAACCCTCAAGAAGTCGCAATGAAGCGAGGGGGACCCAGGCAGGATTGGTATCTGTGGGGGATCGGCTAAGAGAATTTTATCCTGCCTGGGTCCAAATTACGACGGATCGTTGCTTGTTGGAGGTCATTCAAAAGGGGTATGCTCTGGAGTTCCAATGGCCAGTTTTCGACGCCTTCGTCCAATCTCCCTGCAGAACGAAGTCAAAACAGCAGGCAGTGCTAGAGACTTTGCAGAGGTTGCTGGAGCTCAAAGCGGTGGTGCTGGTACCAGCAAACCAGTGCGGATGCAGTCGGTACTCAATATATTTTGTGGTGCCCAATAAGAAGGATCTTGGTGACCAATCCTGGACCTCAAAGGAGTAAACAGGTGCCTCGGAGTGTCACACTTTTTTGCATGGAAACTCTGAGGTCCATCATAGTGACAGTGCGGCAAGGAGAATATCTCACATCGTTAGATCTCTCCGAAGCGTATCTGCACATTCCTATCCAATTGGAGCATCAGCAGTACTTTCGGTTTGCAGTTCTGATGGGGCATTTTCAGTTCCAGGCATTACCGTTTGGATTGGCGACAGCGCCACAGGCCTTTACCAAGGTGATGGTAGTAGTGGCGGCAGTGTTACGCAGGGAGGGAGTATTGGTTCACCCGTACCTGGACGAATGGTTGATCTGAGCAAAGACAAAGAGCAAAAGCGAGGAAGCTACCCGCCGGGTGGTGCAGTTTCTGCAGAGCTTAGGATGGGTAGTAAATGTAGCGAAGAGCAAGTTGGAGCCATCTCAGGAATTGGAGAACTTGGGAGCCCGCTTCGACACGAAAAGAGGCAGGGTGTTCCTGCCGCACAACAGGGCCCAAGAGCTAAGGCAGCTCATTCGAGAATTCTTGGAGAAAAGAGCTCCCTCAGCGTGGCATTACCTGCAGCTCTTGGGTACAATGGCGGCCACGCTCGAGTTAGTGCCTTGGGCTAATGCACACATGAGGCCGTTGCAGAGAGCACTGCTCAGAAGGTGGTCCCATCAGTCAGATCAGTTGTCGCAAAAGCTGATCTGTCCGGTGCAGACCAGGCAGTCTCTGCAGTGGTGGCTGGATTCCATAAATCTGGAGCACGGCATGACGCTGGAGTCGCCGATTTGGAAACCCTTGACAACAGATGCCAGTCTGTTCGGCTGGGGGGCGCACTTCGAGTGTCAGTTTGCCCAAGGTCAGTGGACAGATATGGAAAATCAGTGGTCAATCAACAGGTTAGAGCTAAGAGCAGTCAAGCCAGCACTAAGAACTTTCCAGCAGCAGTTGCAAGGGAACGCGATTCGAGTACTGTCAGACAATGCCACGGCAGTAGCATATATCAATCGGCAAGGGGGCACAAGCAGTGTAGCTCTGGAGGCAGAGGAGGAGGAGCTACTAGGTTGGGCCGAGTTGCATCTGGAAGCCCTATCGGCAGGGCATGTGGCAGGAATAGACAATGTGACCGCCGATTTTTTTTATTTTTTTTTTTTGAGTCGAGTCGCGGTGGACTCAGGAGAGTGTATTCTCCATCAGGAGGTTTTCGAGATGCTAGTGGGTCGCAGGGGAATTCCGGTGATGGATCTCATGGCAACATTCTCATCGGCGAAGGTAGAAAGGTTTTACAGCAGAAGGGGAGAGAGAATGTCCGAAGGTTTGGATGCCCTGATGCAGAGGTTGCCGGAGGAGCAGCTTCTATACGTGTTTCTACCATGGGTCTTAATAGGTCGGGTACTTCAGAGGATAGAGAGACACAAGGGTCAGGTGATTCTTTTTGTGCCGGATTGGCCAAGAAGGCCGTGGTATGCCGACCTGGTTCGGCTCCTGGTGGAGCCACCGTGGAAACTACCGGTCAGGGAAGACCTGCTACTGCAGGGACCATTGAAGAAGCCTCAACGTGGATCGGTTCTCGCTTACAGCCTGGCTATTGAAAGGACGAGGTTAACGGCCAGGGGTTATTCGTCAGCGGTAATTTCCACGTTGTTAAGGTCCAGACTTAGGTCTACCTCGGTGGCATATATCCGTGTATGGCGACTCTTTGAGTCTTGGTGCAAAGATAGGCGACTGGCGCTGAAAGCCTCCATTCCGCAGATTTTGGCGTTTTTACAGGATGGTTTTGATAAAGGGCTAGTGGAAGCGTCTTTACGGGTCCAGTTGGCGGCACTTTCTTGTTGTTGGGAAAAGGTGCAAGGAATAGTGCTTGGGTCTCACCCGGACGTGAGGTGGTTCTTGAGGGCGACGTCTCTATTGAGGCCGCCATGCTGGAAACCGGTACCGACATGGGATCTCAACTTGGTTCTAGAGGCTTTGATAGGTAAGCCATTCGAGCCATTGGCTAAGGCAACTTTGAAGGATCTAACGCTGAAGGTAGTCTTTTTTAGTGGCGATTTCTTCGGCAAGGAGGATTTCGGAGTTACAGGCTTTGTCGTGTAGGGAGCCTTTTCTGGTCTTCTATGACAAAAAGGTAGTGTTGAGAACAGTGCCTTTGTTCTTGCTGAAGGTGATGTCAGTGTTTCATATGAATCAGGCTGTGTCTTTGCTAGTGTTTTAGAAGGGTGTCAAGGACAAATCCAAGAGTTGGTTACATCGGTTGGATGTGAGTCGAGGTTTGAAGACGTATTTGCAAAGAGCGGCTGTCTTCTGCGAGACGGACAGATTGTTTTGTCTTATTTGGGGGACCAAAACAAGGAGAGCCGCCGTCAAAGTCTTCCATTGCAAGGTGGCTTAAGGAGGCTGTTGCGTTGGTGTATATTTTGAAAGGCAATTCAGTGCCGAATGGTTTGAGAGCTCGTTCAACTAGGGCACAGGTGGCTTCCTGGACGGAGTTCAGTTTGGTGCCGGCAGCAGAGATTTGTAAGGTGGCGACGTGGTCGTCGTCACATTCCTTTGTCAGACGTTACAGGATTGATCTGTAAGCGGAAGGGGACGCTAGGCTTCGTTCAGCGGTTCTTCAGGCTGGTCTAGCAGGTCCCTCCCGTTAAAGTGCTCACTGCTCTGTTACATCCCCAGAGGTCCCGGACTAGACTGGAGAGACGATAAGGAAGGTGAAATTAGACTTACCTGCTAATTGTTGTTCCTTGAGGAACTCCATTCTAGTCCCGTATCCCTCCCTGCTGTAGTAGATTGGACCATAGCCGGAAGTAAGGTAAAAGAGTATTTAGTCCTGTGGCTGCAGCAGCGGCAGGATTGGCTGTGGTGTTTTTGGGGAGGAAGTGGAAAACAACTACAGGGCAGTATTAACAGTACCTGCTAGGAGGTCCTAGGGAGAGGGTGAAGCAGGCCTAAGCAGAAGCGTACATCGACCTTTCCTGGTAAATTGCTGGGTATTAGTGTTAGGCAAATTTATACAGTTCTTATAGTTATCACATCCTTAAACTTTATATAACTATATATCTACTTACTTATTGCTCTGGTGAGTCTGCTTTTGTCAATAGGTTACTGGAGCAAGGAGGCGGTTTCTCATCTATTTAGGCTGGTGTCACCAAAAGGGTGACGTGCTCAGTCTCCAAGGCTGCTGGAGGAAGTACTTAAACCCCAGAGGTCCGGGACTATACTGGAGTTCCTCAAGGAACATCAATTAGCAGGTAAGTCTAAGTTCGCCTTCTAACTTTAGCTGCTGAAGCTAACCAGGCAGCGACTGAATATCGCTGCTGCTCAGTTAGCTTCTGTGCTATCCGTCTGACCTGGATATATGCTGGTGGTTGGATATGGCCTCTGCATAGAATATCTGGGTCTAAGGTTCAGCAGTGATGGCTAACTGCTGCTGCTAAATATCGGACCTAATATTTTTAACCTTTAGTTGGTGTTAGGGCGGTCCATGTAGTGAAGTTTTCATGGGTTCAGTTAGAGGCAGTTTCTTTAAATGGCATAGGTTTGCACTTACAATGATGGTCAGAAGCTTCCCTCCTACGCAAGGGTATATGGAGTTCAATCTCAGTGGCTCAAATTTGCCGCTAATGCTCACTATAGTATTTCCATCATGCTGAAGAGAGCATCCTTCTGGAGTTCATAAAATGTTACAAGTACAGGCAATCTATCAAGGTGTGCTTGAAAATTCCTTCTAATAAAGGCTGGTAAATGTTCAGCTTTATAGAGGAAGCAGTGTTTCCCATTGAGTGTTCCATTCCTTCAGTCTAGTTCTGATTGGAGATTGGATAGAAGGCATAGAACAGTTAAGGCTTGTTTCAAGGGACACGCACTACTTCTATTGGAATTCTTTACATACATTTCATAGTTCAGTGTCAAAAGGTCTGACTTAGGAAACATTCTACCTACTTTGTCAAAATAAGAAAGCACGTTGTTTTGGAGTGACATTTTATTTCTGTATTATATTTTAAATTATCACAAAAAAGGGGCTGTGCAGAATTTCAGCAGGAGTAACGGACAAAGGAGCTCTTGAGACCCCTGCTTTGTGTCATCATCTCTTCTTGGAATCTGAGCTTAGGCATGTTTTCCTCTTGGGTTTCATAGAGGTCCATATCCACAGGTTTGCCTTAGTTTCTTCATTTCCGATTGTAGGAAAGTCAGGTGAGGACAGAGATCATCATGCTCATAGTGGGTTTTGGCCTTCCTTGTAGTCTCTTCCAAATTTGAATAAGCTCCTTTTGGCTACGTAGTGGTCCTAAAAATGCCACAATGACATATAGCTATTTTCGATCTGACCTTAGTTAACTGGACAATGATCTTGAAGGCATTGATCTCCAGGAGCAGCAAGGAGGCAATTTCCTCAGACTGCACCATGAAGAGTTTTCAGGTACTAAAAGGCTGACAAGCCTCTTGAGGGGAGGGCACAGGAGTCATTGAGGGAGAGTGCAGGTCCCTTTCCAGACAACATGGCTGGACACAAGCCTCGCCTCCATTCCATTCACACTCTAAGCACTTAAGCATGGGTGTTTGAGCTGAGAGTCTCTGTCTTGGGTACAAGAGTCCTGAGAGCTGTTATGGCTTCCTGTTACACAGTCTAGATGTAGCTTGGGTACTTTCCACTTGTCGGGACTGCTCCGACATAGATGACAAAGAAAGTGAAATTTAAGCTTGCTTTTTAATTTCCTTTTCTTGAGTTGTGCCAGACAAGTCTAGAGGGAAAATAAAATCAGAGTGCATTATTGTACCCTTTTTTTGTGGTCTTTGATGTGTTTTTATCCTGGGTTTTTAGCATGGAAATAGGTTATACTGAAGTGCGGAAGGCAACAGCATCTGTTGGCATGGGGGCATAACCCACTCATCTGAACTGGTTTGGTAGTACTCAAGGAAAGGAAATTAACAGGTTAATTTAACTTTTACCTTAGATTATATTCTGTTTATACCTTAGATTATATTCAGTACCTTAGATTATATTCAGTTGAAGTAATGAAGATTTTGTGCATTTTCTGCTTGTTTTATTGGTATTTTTCTGTTTTTAGGGTGTGGTCAACAAAGTGGCTTTGAGTCACATCGGCTGTTTGGTTCATGGCTGTTTCAATGCTTCCATACCAAAGCCAGCTAGGATGTCAATAGAGGAATGGCAGGATCTTGGGGTTAAGATTGGAGATCAATTGGAGTTTGAAGTGTTCCGCCTAGACTCCGATGCTGTCGGTGTTTTCTGCATTCATGGAAAATTAATTCATGACAGGTAATAATATCTAGTGATACATCATTCTGTCCAATAATTGCTCTTTCTCTGAGTTGATTCTATGCTTAAAGTAGTGCTGTGTTTCTATTTTGCAAATTGGAAAGCTAATAAGATGTGTGTCATACAAGGTCATACCAAGGGTCTATCAAGCCCAGTATTCTTTTTCCAATAGCGGAAAATCCAGGTCACATGTACCTGTCAGATTCTCTAAAAGGTACACAGATTCCATGCTGCTTATCCCAGAGGTAAGCAATGGATTTCCCTGGTCCTCTTTAATAATGGTTTATGGACTTTTCCTCCAGGAACTTGTCCAAACCTCTCTTAAACCCAGCTACACTAATAGCTTTTACTTCATCCTCTGTCAATGAATTCCAGGAGAAAATGTGAAAAGGAGCAATGTTTGCCTGCCAAAAATAAGTGAGAGAAAACTTACAAAGTAACAAAGAATTGTTTTTATTGGACTAATACATATTTAAAGGTGCAGGCTTTCAAGACTAGTAAGGTCTCTTCCTTGGGCAATGTTGATGCCTAGCTCCCCAGTCTGTCAGTCTCTCTCTCTCTCTCTCCCTCTCTCCCTCCCCATTGCTATTTTGTAATTCCATCTGGCTACTCTCCTGTCTATCCAAATTTTTTTTCTCTCTACCCCAGTGGTTCTTTCTTCATGTCGCCCTGTTCTATTTAGAAGATGGTATCTCCGCTAGTTTTGCAGTGTTAAAAATATGCAGTTTTAGTGTTTTACAGTAGGTGCGAAGGTGTGCACGCCTGTGCTCTAAGACAGAGGTTCACAAACATTTCAGTTGTGTGGACGCCTTATTAATCTCCAAAATTTCAAGGCTCCCTAGTTCAACCCCACTCACTCTTCCTGAATGCTCTCCCCTTAGCACCCAGTCTGTTCCCAATATCTCTCTTTATCTGTCTTCCCCTTTCTGTTTCCACCAGTTTCTCTCTTCTAATCAGTCCCCACCAGTCTTTCTCACTTGCTCCCTGTAGTCTCTATTATCCCTAGCCAGCCCTTCCTGTCTCTACTTCCTACAATCCATCTCCACTAGCCGCTCTCTCTTTCTCTTCTTTTGTGTCTTGTGAACCCCCATGGACCCCTAGGGATCTGTGGACCACAGGTTGGGAACCCTTGTCCTAGAGGAAGAGAAGCTCTGAGGAAATATTTTGGCTTTTAAACAAGCTATGGAACAGTGTATACTACATTTTCTAATGGTAGTATTTGGTGAGGTAAGAGCCCAAAACATTTCAGCAGCTAGAAAGTATTGCTGTAACTATTGACATGGAATGTCATCTCTGCTGAAAAATACATGAAATGTCTCATTCTCAGCATTTGCCCTTAATGTTGGCATGATTTGGGAAAATATGGCTCCAATCTTTTACAGAATGCCTTGTCATAGTTTCAACAATTGTCTGACATATCATAAATATTAAAATATTTAAAGAACCTGAAGAGTTATTTGATAACTTTCAATGTGTTTGACAAATACTAGTACAGACGTTTTTCCTACAGTTTTATAATTTGTCGAGTTACCATTTATTTCCCATGATTCCATGGTAATGGCGGTAAAATGCAATCCTTGCTACAGGATTAGCTGGTACTTAAGGAGGTGGTTGTGTACACCTTGTAGCGCTATACAAATGATTATTAGTAGTAGCCAGTTTTGCACTTAGTATAACAGTAATAAACCTCGTTCATAAGCCAGGGTGCATGGAATATCTTACGGAATCCCTTTGAGTTGCTGGGGCCCAGGTTGAAGAGGAAGCCAAAGCAGTGGCTGCCTGTATCTTTGCTGGTCTGGGGTAGCAGGAGGTCAGTGGCAAGGCAGCATCTTGAACTGTGTTCTTTTCTGCTCCTTGGGGCCAGAGTAAACTATACAAGAAGAGAAGGATGTAGCTTAATATGCTGTGCCACATCCTGATAACCCTAAGCCAGGATGGAAGGAAAGGGGCGTGGGTGGGTGAGTGTGAAGGAGTAGATGGGAGGGGATACCAAGAGTACGAGAGGTGGAATTTGAGGGATTGGAAGAGCTGTATGCAGGTATATGAATGAGAGAAGAAATCGGCATCAGCTGGAAGTATGTGAAAGTGGATCCTCCTTTCCTTTTATAGTTTGGGGGGACAGGAAGATACAGGATCCAATCTTAGAGATCTCCATCCTTATCTTTCCTTCTCCCTCTTCTCTCTTCTTGAAATTCTTCCTCCTTCTGTATCTCCATTCACCTTTTCCCTTCCCAGCACTGATTACTAAGATCCCTTTTCCCTTCAAAAGAACCAAATATATTAACCAGGCACACACGGGTCAGCAAACAATGCAGAACTACTATATAGTTGGAATAGGCTTGAGAAATTTTGTTGCAGAATTTTCAAGCTTGCTGCAGAATCTCCTTTTGAGCTGCAGCAGGTAACTGGAGGGACTGTGAACATAACATAAGAATTATACTGGAACAGACCAAATCCACCAATGCAGATCACAAGTACCTGGCAGAATCCCAGAACCTACCTAAATTCCATACTGCTTACCCCCAGGTATAAGCAGTGGCTTTCCCCAAGTCTACCTTTAATAATGTTTTAATGGACTTTTGCTTGCAAACCTTGTCCAAATCCTTTTTTTAACCCAGCTATGTTAATTGCTTTTACCTCAGTCTCTGGCAGTGAATTCCAGAGTCTAATTTATGCATTGTGTAAAAACATTTTTTTCCAATTTGTTTTAAATATGCTACTTGGTACCTTCCTGGTGTATCCCCTAGTCTCTACATTTGAAAGTATAAACAGCCATTCCAAATCATCCTTCTAGACCAGTCCAGACAAGTGCGTTAAGTCTCCCTGCCAGCAGATGTTGGAGACAGAGAAAGATACCAGAAGCTTGATTGGCTGAGCCCTGGTAGATATGTAGTTGGACCCCTAGGGGTTGCCTTCAGTATTTCTGTCTCCAGCAGATGATGGTTGCTTTTCTCTGAGTCTTCTCAACTTCATCCTGTGAATTTCTTCAGCTGGACGTCACTAGGGTGCACAAGAGGTGCCCCTCTGGAGTTTCCAAGGACTTCAGCTATTACTTCTGGCTTCGGCAGTAGTCGACGGATGCCACTTCAAAGACTTGACTCACTGAGCTTCCCTTTAAGGGTAATCTGCTCTTTGGGGAGGACCTCGACAAGTTCGCCAAGCACCTGGGAAAAGTAAAATCCCAGCGGCTCCGGAGGACAAGCCTCTGTCATCTGCTTGTCACTTGGGACAGTGGGTCCTATCTGACGTCCACCTCCTGGTCCCAGTTTTGGGACTCCAGAAGATATCAGCCCAGCAGATCCTTTACACCAGCTTCATTGGGCCGCTCTGTGCAGAAATTGCAGCTTTTTCGCAGTGTCAAGGAAAAGAGAGTGACTGTCTCTTCCCGCCCTGGGGTGGTGTAGCTTGGTACTTCCTTTTTGTCTGGACTGGTCTAGCAGGATGGTTTGGAAGGAGAAATTTCACTTACTGTTAATTTCCTTTCCTGGAATCCTGTAGACCTTCCCAGGATCCCCTCATGTACTGTTGGCGTTCAGACAGTCTTTTCAGGAGAGCCATGGACTCATCCATTTTGGTCTGTTCGACCCGGTTTGATTGTTCTACGCCCTAAGCAGGGCTGACTGTACATAGTTCTAATGGTTCACATGCGCATTAGGGTGCATGCCTGCCTGTGCTTGTGCTTGTCTCGAATTATTCCTTCCTTTGTAAGACTATATACCTAGAGGCCCTGCTGCATATCTACCAGGGCTCGGCCAATCAAGCTTCTGGTGTCTTTCTCTATCTCCAACATCTGCTGGCAGGGGGGCTTAACCCATTTGTCTAGACTGGTCTATCAGGATTCCAAGAAAAGGAAATTTAACGGTTTTAATTTTATTTTTATCTACATTATGAATGGTTTTATATTTGTTTTTCTGTTAAAGGGTTCTTACACCCCTTACAAAGGCTGCTGCTGAAACACGGTCCAGGAGGGTAGGACCATCAGATGCCAATAAAGGTTTCATGACTTCTAAACTGTCTTCTGTGGCTTTTTTCACCTCGCTCCATACCTAACTTCTATAAATTTGCGAGTGTGTGTGCTTTTTTCTTTTGGACTTTCCCTGTGGAACGACATCCTGAGTTATGACGATGAGACTTTACAACAGATAAGCGCAGCTCTAGGGGAACTCTTGTTCTGAATCTTGAATAGGGTTCTGGCCAATGTTCCCTCTAATTTTCTGTAGGCTGTGTGCGCATAAAATATCAGCTGTGCAGCTTTTGAAGGAAGGTTAAATTTTTGTGCACCACATAACGACACTCGGAGTTATATACTTTAAAATTTTACTACACGTCAGAATACAGTATGTACACCACATTGATTGCACTAGAAAATACTGTAGAACTTGTGAAAACTGTAAATACACAGCAACTTTTAAATTTTAAGACGTCTGTTTTCTATCAGAATCAGAACTGTAATCTTTGTGCGCTCTGTTGTAAAGTATGTGTGCTCGCTTGGCGAGGTGTGTGCGCGCGCACACGCGCACAGCTTAGAGGAAACAGTGGTTCTGGCGACCAGGAGAGGGGGGGGGGTGCATAGACCACCGAATCAGGAAGGCATCCACCGCCACCCTCGTGTCTTATGACCCCCGCCGACTGGGGCTTCCTGTGACTAAGCAAACTCTGTCCACTTGGGTGGCGGACTGTATTGCCCTCGCCTATGAGCGAGCTGGCCTCTCCCTTGAACATCGGATCACAGCACATCGCGTAAGGGTGATGCTCATGTCTGTGGCCAACCTGCGCTCTGTGCTGGTGGCGGCCTTGCAGATCTCTGTCACATGTTCTTCAGTTCATATGTTCACAGCTCACTACTGCCTGGATAGTGAGTCCCGCAGGGGTGTAGGCAACTCTTGCCCTCCAACCCTTCTGTGTTCAGGCTACCGGAATGTTAGTGGCCCTGGATGCGAGGGTCCTGCGGAGTCTCTTGGTGGGGACTTATCTTCTGGAACTCATGGCTACCCAATTGGTTGTTGTCTGTGCCGTTGTGATTCAGTCCTTGGCAGCCTGGACCTAGGGAGTCCCATATGTGAGGATTGACTTCCTGTTTGTTCCTGGAGAAAGCATAGTTACTCACCTGTAACAGATGTTCTCCAGGGACAGCAGGAATCGGTCCTCACAACCCTCCCTCCTCCCCAGGAGTTGCCTCTCTACCTTGTTTTATTTTTTACTACCGTCCTAGCTATGTCATCTGACTAAGATGGCACCCTTGGGGAGGAAGGGGACCACACATGCATGGTGGCATGTCCCAAAGAATTTCTTTGAAAGCTGTGGAAATGCTCTGCTTGGGCTCCGTTGGCGCTGACGTCACCCATATGTGAGGACTGATTCCTGCTGTCTCTAGAGAACACCTGTTACAGGTGAGTAACTATGCTTTTGTGGCTTTGCCTTGTGGTTCGCTCTTGAAGAGGCCAGTTGTAGAGGCCATGCGTTTTGAGACTTTTTCAACTACAGGCTATATCTCCTGTACCACTGCCCATTTATTTATGGTGCCTAAGGATAGTTCTATTCGGCTGATTCTCAGAGTAAACAGATGCCTTGGGATCGCTGACTTCCATATAGAGACCTCTCATCTCTAGATTTGGCCGAGGTTTACTTTCATATCCAAATTCGGGAGGATCAGCAGCACTGTGTCTGGTTTTCCATCCTGGGACAGGATTTCCAGTTTTGCATGATGCCATTTACCAATAGATGATAGAGGGGTAAAAGGGGCACTAAGAGGGGAAAAGGCCACAGTGGAGAGACTGAATGAATTCTTTGCTTCAGTCTTTTCTGAAGATGTAGGGAAGTTACCCATGACTGAAATGGTATTTAAAGGTGATGCATCGGAAGAATTGAAAGAAATATCGATAAACTGGGAAGATGTATTACAGTTATTTGATAAACTAAAGAGTAGCAATTCACCTAGGCCAGAAGGTATACATCCAAGAGTATTGAAAGAACTGAAATATGAGATTACAGACCTACTATTAGTAATCTGTGAACTATCATTAAAATAATCTGTAATACCTGAAGAATGGCAAATTGTAAAGTAGCTCATGCTGTAAATAGCCCACCACGAATCAACGCCAACTTAGACACACACTCATTCACTGTATAACACTGCAAGATCACACATATGTCAATATATTCGATTGGTTGCTGTGTACACCGCTTTGATTAAAGGAGAAGGCGGGATATAAATCCTTTTAAATAAATAAAATAAATAAACGGCCATTGCAATGCCATGCCAAAGGGTTCTAGGGAAACTACAGACTGGTGAGCTTGACGTCCGTACCGGGCAAAATGGTGGAAACCATTATAAAGAACTAAATTACAGAACATGTAGACACTTATGGTTGAATAGGAGAAAACCAACATGACTTTAGCCAAGGAAGGTCTTGTCTTAATATGTTTTTCTGAAGATGTGAAGGTGAGCCGGTTGATATAATGTATCTGGATGTTCAGAAAGCCTTTGACAAGGTTTCTGAGAGACTTGGCAAAACTAAAATGTCATGGGATAGGAGGCAGTGTACTATAGTGGATCAGGAACTGGTTATGACTGATTTTCCCAATAGAGAAAGGTGAATAGTGAAGTACCAAAGGGATCTGTGCTGGGTCTGCTGCTTTTTAACATATTCATAAATGACCTGGAAATGGGAATAACGAGTGAGGTAATCAAATTTGTAGATGACACAAAATTGTTCAATGTTGTTAAAACCCAAGAGGATTGTGAAAAATTGCAAGAGGACCTTGATAAATTGGAAGACATGCTAAGGAGATTAAATAAATGATTGCTTCTTGGAGCAGCTGGTTCATGAACCGACAAGAGGGGAAGCTATTTTGGACCTAGTCCTTAGTGGCATGCAGGATCTGGTGCAAGAGATAAGGGTGTTGGGGCCACTTGGCAATAGTGATTATAGCATGATCATTGCATTTGTTTTAATAAATGAAAGAATGACGGCAAGGAAATCCACAGTATTCCCATTTAACTTTCAAAAGGGAGACTATGATAAAATGAGATAAATAGTTAACAAAAGACTAAAAGTAGCAGCTGCAAAGACTAAAGATTTGCATAAAGCATTAGTATATTTAAACATTGCTATCTTGGAAGCCCAGAACAGATCTATGCCACGCTTTAAGAAAAGTGGAAGGAAGGCCAAAAAACTGCCAGCATAGTTTAAAGGCGAGCTCAGAGAGGCTGTTGGGGCCAAAAAGGAGCCAAATGACAAAAACTGGAAACATCGCTAAGTTAGATGCAAGGCATTGCTAAGGCAGGCAAAAATACAATTTGAAAAAAAGCTTGCCGTGGAAGCAAAAATGCATAATAAAAACTTTTTCAAGTGCATTCATAGCAAAAGAACTGTGAGACAGTTGGACCCTTGGATGATAGTGGAGTAAAAGGGGTGGTAAGTGAACACAAGGCCATAGCGGAGAGACTGAATGAATTCTTTACTTTGGTCTTTACTGAAGAAGATGTAGGAAATTTACCCGTGCCTGAAATGGTATATAAAGATGATGTATCGGAAGAACTGAAAGTAATATCAATAAACTGGGAAGATGTAGTACAACTATTTGATAAACTGAAGAGTACCCAATCACCTGGACTGGATGGTATACATACAAGGGTATTGAAAGAACTGAAATATGAGATTGCAGACCTACTATTAGTAATCTGTGAACTATCATTAAAACAAATGTAGTACCTGAAGAGTGGAGAATGGCCAATGTATTGCCAATATTTAAAAAGGGTTCCAGGGGTGATCCAGGAATCTACAGACCTGGGAGTCTGACATCAGTACTGGGCAAAATGGTAGAAAAAATTATAAAGAATAAAATTACTTATGTATATAGTTCTGGTTTAATGGTAGAAGGCCAACATGGATTTAGCCAAGGAAAGTCTTATCTTACTAATCGGTGTTATTTTTTTGATGGTGTGAATAAACAGGTAGACAAAGGTGAATTGGTTGATACACTGTAGCTGAATTTTCAGAAGGCCTTTGACAAGATCCCTTTTGAGAGACTCTTGGCGAAATTAAAAAGTCACGGGATTGCAGGCAGTGTACTGTTGTAGATCAGAAACTGGTTAAAAAATAGAAGGCAGAGAGTAGGGCTAAATTTGACCAGTTTTCTCAATGGAGAAAAGGAAATAGTGGCGTATCCCAGGGATTTGTGCTGGGTCCACTGCTTTGCAACATATTAATAAATGACCTGAAAATGTGAATAACGAGTGAGGTGACCAAATTTGCAGATGACACACAATTATTCAAAGTTGTTAAACCCAAGAGGATTGTGAAAAATTGCAAGAGTATATTGGAAAATTGGGTGTCCAAATGGCAGATGAAATTTAATTTGGACAAGTGCAAAGTTATGCTCCTAGGAAAGATTTTGGTTGCACGATGCAAGGTATCACCTTAGAGACCACAACCCAGGAAAACAATTTAGGCGTCATTGTGGATAATACATTGAAACCCTCCACCCAGTGTGCAGTGGCGGCCAAGGAAGCTAATAGAATGCTAGAAATCATAATGAAAGAATTGGAGAATAAAATAAAGGATGATATAACGCCTCTGTATTCCATGGTTTGACCGCACCTTGAATATTGTGTGTAGTTCTGGTTGCTGTATCTTTAAAAGGAAATAGCGGAATTAAAAAAGGTACAGAAAAGGGCCACCAAAATGGTAAAGGGGATGGAAGGATACTCCTATGAGGAAAGGCTTAAAAGGTTAGGGCTTTTCAACCTGGAAAAGAGACAGCTGAGGGGAGATATGATAGAGGTCTAGAAATTAATGAATGGAGTGGAATGGGAAATGTAGATTGAATGTTTACACCATCAAAATGTAGAATGACTAGGGGGCATGCCATGAAGCTACACTGTAACCCATGTAAGACTAATAAGAGAAAATATTTTTTCACTTGATGCATAATTAAACTCGAATTAGTTACCAAAGTGTAGCTAGCTTTAAAAAAAAGGTTTTGAGAAGTGCCTGGAGAAAAGGTCCATAAACCATTATTAAAGAGGACACGGGAAATCCACTGCTTGCCTCAATACAAGCATTGTGGAACCTTATGTTCTTATGAATGCCGTCGCGATGGAGGTGGTGGGGGCAAATACAGTGACAGAATCCAAAATGGCATGGGATAGACACAATGGATCCCTTTATAGTAAGAGGATGAAATCAAAGTAAATCTTAAATATCTTTTAATAGTGAGTGGCTGACCTGCACGGAGCAGGAGGTATAACCCTAAACACAGGCATGGGGGGGGGGGGGGGGATCTGCACCACTCTAGCCACCTTACTGGGCAGACTAGATGGACCATACTGGTCTTTATCTGCCATCATGTACTGTTACAGACTTGATCTGATTCAGTCTTTTGGAGTGAGTTTTAAAGGCAGTCATTGATTTGTTCCACTCGTTCTAGTCTGAATACTTTAAAGTCTGAACATCAAGGTGATAATGTCTAATGAACGAATTAGTATACAAGAGCAACAGCTCCCTCTGATACATGCTGATTTTGCCATTGCGTTTCAGATGTACAACACTTCTTTGTTGTCTTCTGTACTAATACTACAGGCCTTCCTCAGAGTGAGCAACATTTATTTCAGGAACTGTTCTTTCCAGCTTAGCCAGAGTTTGACCACCTCACATTTATCAAATCTTGACAGGAATTGCTTCAGAAAATCAAGGGCGGGGGTGGGGGGGGGGCGATCTGAACAGCATGGTTGCATACTGTAATTCAGAGGCTCCCAACACCTCCAGTCGAGCCCATGGTATAAACGGTGCCTCACATCCATACCAGGTATGTACTTTCTGGCAAGATGACTCCCGAAGGCAGGTGCACCCAACATCTTATTACCCTCTGACCGCCAATCCCACCTGACTTCAGCCGCTGACCCGGCATGGTGAATCTGTCCCTGCCTGTCCTCCTTGCAATCCCGCTACTTGCCCAGATTAGCCGGTGGAGGCTGACGTGTATGAGCCCAGCCTCCTCTTGACTGCCTCAGTACCTGCAACTTTCATTGCCCATGCTGATGCCCCAAGACAGCAGGATTGGGTGGCTTGGCTTCGCTTATGCCGAATGATTGATTGCATGCTGAATGAAAGACTGCCTTCAAGAATTAGGGGAAACTGGGCTGATCTGCAATCGGAGCACTTTTTGTCTGCCTTTTCTCACTTTTGATTGCGGGTAGCTGACTTGTTTGTGCTATTATTTATTTAGACAGATTTGTATGCCACCTTATCCTTCAATCAAGGTGGTCACGTCACGTCACATTACAATTGGAGGGTTACATTTAACATTAGGGTACGTGTAAACATTTAGACAGTACAGTTACATAACAGCATTTAGACAGTGCATTTAAAGGTTACATTTAATATTAGGGTATTTAATAATGTGGTATGATAAACGTGTGTGTTGATAGGATGGTGCATACTTAGCTGGCAGCATAAGTAGTATTTCAGTTTAGGTATGGGGTGTTGCCTGGATGCTCATATGTTTCTATAAATAGAAATGTTTTGAGGTCTTTGCGGAATTCTGAGAGGTCATCTAATGCTCTCAGGTTCGTTGGGAGGGAGTTCCATAGTGTGGATTCCAGTAGTGATGGTGCTCTTTTTGAAGTTGTTTGGTTTTGTGATAGCCTGCAGGTGTACCGATCATGTTGTTGTTATTGGTTCTTCTTGGTCTATTGCTGATATCCCTTGTTATAATGTTTTGGAGTGCGTCCGCTGAGAGATGGTGGATGACTTTGAAGATGATCATGATTGTTTTGTATTTAGCAATTGTCACCATTGGGAGCCAGTGCAGTTGTTGTAGGACGGGAGTGATGTGCTCGGTCCTTGGTGTGTCTGTAATGATGCGTGCTGTGGTGTTTTGTACCATCTGTAGTGGGTGGAGTGTCTGCTGAGGTAGGCCTTGATATAGTGAGTTTCTGTAATCAAGCAGTGGTGTAATGAGTGCTTGGTACACTGTGCGGAAGTGGTCCTGACGGAGCATTGGTTTGATTTGTCTAATTGTTTTCAATCGTTGATGGGCCTTGTTTGCAGTTTTGGTGATGTGGGATTTCGGGTTTAGAGCTCTGTCTAGTATGATGCCCAGATATTTAACTTATTCTTTGATTACTATGTGTTTGTCTAGGATGCTGATAGTTTGTGGAGGTATGAAGGTGGGGTTCCTGGTGAGGAACATTGCCTCGGTTTTATCGTAGTTGACTGTTAAGTTGTTGGCTATGAGCCAGTCATTCATGTCTTCGAGGCATTTGGTTATTGTTGTGGTGTCTAGTGCTAGTAGGTTGATTGGAGCGTACACCATAATATCGTCAGCATAGATGTGATAGTGAAGTTTGTGGTGCTTGATGATGTTGCATATGGGTTGTATGTAGATGTTAAAGAGCATTGATGATAGGGCTGAGCCTTGAGGTATTCCCTGTGTGACAGGGAATTGTAGTGATTTCTTTTGGTCGCATTTGACATGTTGCGTTTGCCCTTCCAAGTATGATGTAAACCACTTCAGTGTATTCTTGCATTGTCCTATCTGTTGTAAGCATTGCAATAGCTTGGTGTGGGACACAGTGTCGAAGGGCTGCTGAGATGTCCATGAACACTAGCAGGAAGCCATTTTTTATGTCGTCCATGCCTCTTAGGAGGTTGTCAAAGAGGGAGGTTAGTAGTGTTTCCACGCCATGTTGGGGCTTAAATCCATGCTGATGTATGTCCAGTGGGGCATTTATATCAGTATGGTCCTGAAGTTGCCTTTGCACTGCCTTTTCCACGATTTTTGCAAGGAATGGAAGGCTGGAGATGGGACAGTATGATTTTGGTTCGGAAGGGCTCAGATTGCTACTTTTAAGTATTGGTCGTATCATTGTGTGCTTTAGGGGTTGCGGCATATATCCTTGTTGGAGTGAATCTTTGACAATTTTTTGAATGTGATGAGAGAGTTGGCTTTTTGTAGCTTTGAGCCACGTCGCTGGGCATGGGTCTGACGGTGATGTTGTGTTTAGTCCGGATATAATGTCTTCTACTTGCTGCTTTGTTGGCATGTTGAAGCTCTCCCATGTTTGATGTTTTTTTATCGTGTGATTGTTTGTGGTGTAGTGGAGCATGTTTGGTTAGTGTGTTTTGACTTCATGTAGTCTGCATATTTTTGTGGGTCAAGATGGTGGGTGCTTTGTTGCGTGTCATCCTTGGTGAGCTTTTGGTTAGTGCCGTGGAGGCATTTAAAACTGTCAGGAAGGCAAAAGTGACATGCAGAAGGCAGCTGAAAGTGGCGGGAAGATTGCGACGACGCAGCAACCATTACTGCAGTGCATTCCACCGCAGCAGCTGCGCCTGTCAAAACTGCTAGCGCTTGGAGAATTCGTGTGATTTTCTGCAGCTTACTCTCTGTGCCTGCTTACTATGAAAGCTCTCTGGAGACCCTCAAAGCAAGAGACGTCCTAATCGGCAACTTGCAGTGAATACCTATACAGGGCAGATGCATGAAGAAGTACTTCCTGTCATTACAATGAGCAGAAAGCAGTAGAGGCTCACATAACTCTAACCCTTCAGAGATTCAAGTTCTCTACTTAGGTGGACATATTGTGACAATGACCAGCCAGCCCCTCCTTTTGGGGGAATTTTTACTGGGATTCTCAGTCGGACCCCTTCTATCTCTGGTACTTGAGACTGGCCAACCTCTGTCAGTCTAAGAGAACATCTCTGCCGCATAGTCTCTTGGAGTAGAGAGGAGAGTCCTACCTCCATCATGTCCGACAAAGGAACCTATGCTGCGGCTCTGTCCAGGTATGCCAGGACCACAGAGCCCCCAACCGTCGCTGTCTCAATGCCAGATCCAGCTCACAATAGCCACGCCATGCCACTCCTGAAGCACCCTCTGGGCCTTCCCCACTGGCCACCATAGCTGACCTCATCAAAATATTTTGCAGAAGCAGCGATTATTCTGTTTGGACTTTGCCAAAGCTGTGAGTGATATAAAGGCAGACATTAAACCCCCCTAGAAGATAGTATTACCTAAAACAAAATCAATATAGACAAACAGATTGCCGTGATGGCCTATTTCCAGTCCATGCTCCATAAATTTGACCAGCTGGCTAAAGATTCAAGGAACAGGATGACCTCGACCAGACAATAACTAATATTTGTGTCCTTGGTGTTCCTGAACGTCTCTGGGACATGGAAAATACTGAAGAACTAATCAAGGAACTGTACGTTTTCTGCGTTCCTGGGATGCCAGGTCCCATTAAGCTGGAGAGTGCCCATCGTAGCCTGGGACCCAGAGCAAATTCTGGATCCCGATCTCATCCTATTATAGCCTATTTTCATTCCTTCGAGGATAAAACACATCTTTTGTGTAGTCTCAGAAGCCAGCGTTCCATCACTTTTCAGTGTCAAGAGATCCAGATATTCCACGATCTCTCTCAGTACATGCTTGAGCAGAGAAGGATCTTTAAGCCCTTGACCCAGTTAACTACAACAAAATTCCATCAAATATCAGTGGGGCTTTACATTTGCCCTAGTTTTAAAATTAAATGTGCAACACAAAATATTGGAGCTGGCAGAGTGTCTGGACTTGCTGAACTTAATTCAGAATGAAGGGCGGCATACCCCTAAATAACACAGTGAGCAGCGAGATTGGGAAGTCTCAACACCTAAGAGGCATAAGATACCTGTGGCCAGAAGGCACTCGGATACTGAGCCTGAGTACTCTCGGTATTGAGATATGGACACTACTAAGCCTCCCTGAATTAGAAAGGGATGGATGACTCCTTCCTTTGTACTAGTGTTTCTCTGTTTTGTTTCTTGTTTACTTATAAACATTTGGTTATTCCTTGTGTTTATCTGGAGGATGCTTTGTTAAGATGCTCTTGCTACATTGTTATATGGTACATTATAATCTATCAGTTGGGTTAGTGGGCGTGCTTTTGGGAAGTCCCCCTACTGAGCCAATTATGAGCTGGTGGTCAGAGGTAACAGGTGGCACACTCAGAAGTGGATTTTTACTGCTCCCGTAATTAGGGTGCATTCTCCACTCGGCATAGGACTGCAGATGGATGGCTGAGTTGCATTCATTGAGAGTTGACTAGGAGGTGTCCACTCTTGGAAGCTGGGCCTCTGTGGAGACAGGGTGGATTGGAGGGAGCTTCTGCAGATGGACACCGATGCCCCTTATTATGGCACCTTTGTGGCCAACTAGTTCAGTTCCAATTGGTTGTTCCACTCTGTCATCCTCTCTTAGTAGGGCCAACATTTTGGAGGCGGATAGGATGGGGGGGGGGGACGAAGTAGGTTTGGTAAAAAGTTTGAAATGGGGGGTATTGATTGGAAGTCTGGAATACACCATGAGAGATTACAGGGCCCTCATTGAGCATGCCTACTATTCTTTCAGGACCAGCGGGTTGGTTCTGGTTTGATGGACTTCCTAAAGGATTTATGGTTAGGATTATTTCATGGAACATTTGGGGCCTCCACAATCCCATTAAGCACAGGTGGGTGCTAGACACCCGAGAAGAGAGAAAACTGGTATAGTTTTGTTAAACGAAACTCATCTCACAGGACAAGACCAGTTCATTTTCCATCTCATATGTTCCCACAGATATATGCATCTAATTTCTCTTCCAAAAAGAGGAGAGCTGACCCTCTTCACCCACAATAGTTCCTTCCGATTAACTGCGCACTGTAGTGGTTCTGAGGGTAGATTCCTCATTCTTTCTGTGGAGCTCAAAGATATCCTGCTTACAATTGTCAGTGCCTGATAGCCCACCTCACAGATTGGAGGCACGCTGCTTGAGGCCATTAAGATCCACCAGAAGGGGGAGGTAGTAATGGGAGGAGACTTTAATTACGTTCTATCTGGCATAGACAGGACGGGGTTAGGGAATCTGGCCTCCATGAATCCGCACCAGCACAGGAAGCTCTTGGTTGACCTGGATATCTATGATGCATGGAGACTTTCACATAAGAATGAGAGAGATTATACATACTACTCTTCTGCACATCAGAGCCATTCTAGGATAGATTTCTGGTTCATATCATGGACCCTTCTACTCACTATATCGGATATCTTTATTGGTACTATGGGTGCCTCTGTTCATGTCCTTAATGGCAGGAATATCTCTCTTTCAGTGACACCTGTAATGTCTCCACCTTCACATTATGGGAAGCTGGTAAAGCTGTAATCAGGGGACTTCTGATTACAGCTATCCTATCCTATCCTAGTGCTTTTAAGAAAAGAGATCAGGCTCGACAAGAGCATTAGGAAAGACATTCTAGCACTGGGACAGCTTTATCATAGAAGAGGTAAACGTCATATATGGCAGTGCCTGACGCATTTGAGAGGAGACCTCGCCATCTTGGAAACTGAGGAGATTGCCTCAACGCTGCTCCGAACTAACCGTCACTTCTTTGAGCATGGTAATAAAGTGCATCAGTTATTACTGTGGCAGTTGAAACTCCAAAGACTCAAGCATAGAATACACACCCTTACTTCAACTCTCAGAACCATAATTCATTGGCCACAGGAGTTAGCCAAGAGTTTGCTCGCTTTTACAAGAATCTTTATTGCGAACACCCGGAGAGTGACGGAGGGACAATTTACAAGTGGTTAAAGACCGCTGACTTACTTCCTCTTCTTCCTGAGGCCCGAGATGCACTTGAACACCCCTGCTCTCTCAAAGAGGTACAAATGGCTGTCTGCCAGCTGAAAATTGCCAGAGTATCAGGCCCAGACAACCTTCCTGCTGAAGTCTATAAAGCTCATCTGGAGTCTTTCTCCCAGCTTGCTCCGTGTCTTTAACGACATTCTCCTTAGACACACGCCCTGTCCACTTCTTTTTCTCGTTAGTCACTGTATTTCCCAAAGATAGCAAGGACCCACTTTTTTGCGGCAATTACAGACCGATTTCCCTGCTAAATACTGATTACAAAATCTTTACTAAAATTTTTTGTGCATGCTTGGAATCAAAAATACCTGACTTCATCTACCCAGATCAGATGGGTTTTATAAAGCCAAAGGTATGATTTTAAAAATGTCCAGCGCGTAACAAATGTCCTACATGGGCTTTGTAGGAAAACAGAACACTAGGTGATTCTTTAGACCCTGAGAAGGCTTTCCATAAGGTAGAGTGGCCTTACTTAAAGTCCTACTACAGTTTGGCTTTGATCCTAATCTCCATGGCTGGCTTGCAGCCATGTACGCTAATCCCATGGCCTCTGTTCTAGTCGATGGCTTCCACTCTTAGCCCCTTCAGTCTCAGACGTGGAACTCTGTAAAGTTGTCTGTTTTCTCTTTGCGTTGGCCATAAAGCCACTTGCCTCACACATTCACAAACATGTGTTGGTTACCGGAATTGAACTAGAGGGACATTCCCACTCTTTTTTTGCTGTATGCAGATGACACACTAATTTATCTTCGATAACTCCCTGCTGCTCCCTGATATTATAGCAATACTTGATAGCTTTCCAGGGCCTCTGGCTTCACTATAAATCTGCAAAAATCAGCCTTGCTTTTGTGTAAGATGGTGGCGACCATGTCTTCCCCCCCTCCTGAGTTGCTGGGGGCTTTCTCAGTTTCACTATCCGTTTCGCTATCTTGGTATAAACGTTTACAGTGACCTATCCTGTCTTTGCTTGCTAAATTATGGAATTCTCCTGGAAGACCTCGGCAGGGATGTTAAATCATGGAGGACTGCTTTTATCACATGGCTCGGTCACATCAACACTTTTAAGATGCTGCGCCTTCTTAAACTTATATTTTTGTTTACACAGCTCCCTATTTAAGTTCCTAGATGTTTCTTTAAATTGGTATGCTAAATTTTTATACACTTCATCTGGCAGAATCAGTTGGCTTACTATAGTTCATACCAAACACTCTGGAGGCCTTTGCTTTCCTGACCTGGAGCTCTACTACCATTGTTTGTGTCTACGCGCCACACATTTTTGGACAGCTGGCTCAGGCTCTGAGTGGTACATCTGGAAGACACATGATCGTCTCCGATCTCCCTGGTGGCTGCTTTCTTCTTGCAGGGCAAGTCCGAAATTTATCTTGTACTCTCCCACCCCTTTTTAGGACCTGTATGGAGAGCGTGGTCTGCTCTCTTTAATCAGCACAACATGTCCCGCCAGTGGTTACCTGTTTGGCGCCTCTAGAATATTAAATTCAAGAGCTCTGATGCCCTTCAGCCTGGGTGGTATTTCAAGAAATTGCATAAACATAAACACGTGCATGCTATTTAATAAGCTATTTAATATGACAATTAACTAGACAGTATAACAATACGTTTCTGATATTACTATGACAACACAACAGTTGATATTGCATCTCCAAACTCCTTGACATCATTGCAGGGCAATAAAACAATGCACCACCAAACTCTCTGACATCATCACAGCCCCTTTATTATCAGCTGGGAGAGCCACAGGAAAGGCTGGAGAAAAGTCTGGGATCCCTCACGCTCTCTGCCTGTTCTGTATTTTCTAGCTCTTTTTATAGGCTGTAACAAATGTGTCACAGCTGGACAGCATGACTCCTTACGTGAGGTTTTTCCTACAATTATTCTCCACGCCATACACCTTTGATAAACAGTAATTTCTGACCAGTCTTTCTCCAGCCTTTGTTCTCTGAGTTAATAAACAATTCTGGTCAGTCATTCCCTACACCTTTAGTCTCCGGGCTAGTAAACAGTTCAGTTACAGCTGGCTCAGCATGATTCCTCACATACAGGATGGTTCAAAAGTTCAATATTCCTTGCTGAATCAAAGAAATCTTTAATTTGTAATACATCACCCTACACCCCGATCTCCGTGTTTGGAAAGACTTTGGGGGGAGAGTACTTCAATTGGGGAGCTCCCTGCGAGCATCCTCATTGTTTGAGGGCACCATCTTTCTCTCCAAGTCACAATTGGAGCATCTTTGGGGAACTCTGCTGATTCTTTTCCAATACTTCCAGCTGCGGCATTACTTCCGAGTCATCTTCCAGTTGCCAGATATTTTGCGCCCCCCAAAGCAGTGGGAGTAAGTTCTTTTTGAGGAATCCAAATAGCTGAAGTCCTTTTTAGCACGTCTCTACAGTGCTTCCGCTATGGATCTCCCAACTCCTCCATGTGATCTTACTCACAAACTTAGATGGAGTGTGGTGGTAGGCAACACTTCTGGGGAATTCTGGGATGAGATCTACCAGTTCTCACTCCTGCTCTATCTCTTTGTCTTTGATGAATACCCAGTTGTGTATTTTGTTATGAATGTATGTGGACCGGACTCAACTTTTCCACTGGGGAAGGAAAGATGACCCTCTGTGCTGGAAACCTTTTGGGAGAACTGGCGACTTTGACCATATGTGGTAGTTTTGTCCTAAATTGCATATTTTGTGGTCCCAAGTGCATGAACATATTACTCAAACTCTTGGGATGCAGTTTTCATTCTCAATTGACTCATGTGTACTGGGGTACTTGCCTTCCGATCTCCTTCCTGGGGTACCATGTAAACTCTCCAGCTGCCTGCTTTTGGCAGCCTGGTGTTATTGCGCGCTATTGGAAGAGGACCTTGCTGCCCTCACATACAGAATGCATGATTAAAGTATGGGAAGTCTATTGCATCGAGAAGCTGACAGTGGACCTTTGTGGGAAGCCCAACCTAGTTCAGAGCTTATAGTCTGGATTTATGCATCTGTAGGCTTGATTCCCTGATGGTGACGGCAGCCACCAGCCTGCGATTAACCTTGATTCACACCCTTGTTCTCACTAGAGTCCTGGCCCTACTCTAGATGAGTGGCTCTTTTCCACATTGTGGGTTCACTCTGTCATCTACTTTATCCATGTTTAGTTTCCATTACTCTTCTCACAGTGTAGGTCTGAGCTTCCTCTGTTCCTCGTGGGTCTCTCCAGATATGGATCTCTGATGGACCCCTTTACATGCTTTTTTTTGTGCTTCCTACTTGCAGCACTATTTCCCACATGATGCCTCTAGTTGAGGGGGAGAGGGGGAGGGTTAGGGGGTAGGGTGTTGAGAAATGAGAAATGAGAAAAGGGGGAGGGATAGGGTGGGTTGATGGGGAGGGGTACGGTGGGTTGGTGGGGATTACTGGGAGGAAGGGTGCTGCACTGATCACTACATGTACTTGCTGTCTTACAGGCCAATGCAGAAAGCTAGCGTGACCTTTAAGAACAGATAACTCCACGTTTAAGCATACTTTATGCACTTTTTAAATGCAGAAAACAGACAGAAAAATTAGTGCCCAATTAATGCTATGCGTATTTAAATGTATTTAATCAGCTGTACATAATGGTCTGGTATGCAAATCATGGCTACACCCGATGCAGAGACAGGCATAGAGGATTTTGCAACTAGCTGTAGCGCCAATATTTTTACTGCAGGGTCTGAGGTGACTTAATTTATTTATTTTATTTATTTAGTAAACACTTGTATACCGCTGCTTCCTACGATCAGCAGCGGTTTACTTTACAGAATCGTAATGTATTGTACAGTACATTGAGATTTTCAGTTTTACATTTTGATTAGTCAATGATTACGTAACACGAGATAAGCATTTGGATACGATACACATTTGATTATAGCACACAGATCAGGGTATACATTTGATTTCAATAGATTGGGGGGGGGGCCCATATATACAATTTGTACAGAATTAATTGCCAAGGTGTACAGGCTATACATGACTATATGCTATTAGATTATATGCTGCCGTGTGCGGCAGAGATCTGGTTGAGGTAGGGTATTGCAGTTAGGTCAAGTTGTAGTGGGTTCGAAACAGATATGCGTGCCTCCGGCAGTATTTTGATGGCACCGGGTGATCATCTTCCCCTTAGATGATCAGGCATCGGGCAAATTCCCTGATGCCATCAAAATAGCAAAATCACAATCCCCAGTGGCTTAGTGGTCCCGATTTCCCCTCCCAACAATATTTTGATTGCATCGGGGATGATCGCGGCATCTGGAAGAGCCCCCGATGCCATTAAAAATACTGTTGGGGGCCGGTGCCCCAAAAGAAAGTGAGTACCTGGTGGTCTAGCGGCCCCTGAAACCCCACTCCAAAATAAAATAGCTTGGTGGTTTAGTGGCCCTTAAATTCACTTCCCCCACCCTTTACCTTAAAATAAGCGGGAGCGCTGCCTACATGCTCCCGCTCAGAGTCCGCCATCTTAAAAAAATGGTGCGCCTGGGATGCACGGGTGAGGTCAGATTGCCATTTAAGGTAGACATTTTTCAAGATGGCGTACTCAGAGCGGGAGTGCTTAGGCTGCGCTCCCGCTTATTTTAAGGTAACGGGTGAGGGGTGGTGAATTTGGAGGCCACCATGTTATTTGATTTTACTTTGGGGTGGGGGTTTTCAGGGGCCGCTAGACCACCAGGTTGTTTTATTTTAATGGAGGGTGGGGGGTTCAAGGGCCGCTAGACCATCAGGGATTCTCTTATTGTTGGGGCACCAGCCCACAACAGTATTTTGATGGTATCGGGGGCTTTTCCCGATGCAGCGATCGTCCCCGATGCCATCAAAATACTGTCAGGACTGATATGCAAATTAGCCACTCTGTTCTCATTTCACTGCGAGAGCAAGCCAGACTAGTTCAGACTTCTTGTGCTGCATGTGTTTGGCTTGATCTCCCAGTTTAATGCTGCAGTGGCTCATTTGTATGTGCATGGTTTCCGCATCATTCATTTGCATGCCCTATCTTTGCTGCATCATGTGTTAAAATATGTGCATTGTCTGGAACGTAAAAAGTCGATTCAGTGCGTGTCTAGCACTGGCTTTCTGCATCGGCCTGTTAGATTTGACTGTTGTCTTTTTATCCTTATTTGGTGGGTCAAGATGTGCAGGTTACCTTTTTGTGCTATGTAGACACTGACACTGTTATATTATCGTTGATGTTTGGAATTATAATCCTTCATGCTCTTGCTCAATAAAAATTATATAAAAAAGAAAATCAAGGGCTTGGTTATAATTCAGTTCTCCTGACATATCTAGTATGATATTTTCATTGATCATCATGTATTTCTCTTGCTCATCTCTTTTCAAAAGAGAGAAGATAGTATGGAGCATATCTAGAGCTTAGAACCAGTTGCAGTATCTTAAAATATAAAATACAATTATGCAGGGACAACTCTCTTATGTTTAAACAAATATTTCAACATGGCTTTGTCTAAAAATTTGCAAAGGTATTGTAAGATCTAAAATACATAGAACACCATAATCTCCAGGAACAAGCAGGAATGTAGTCTTCACATATGGGTATCGTCGGTACTGACGGAGCCTGCGCGGGAACGCTCCCCAGCGTCCAATTAGAAAGCTTTTGGGAGCATCCCACAGCGCCTGCGTGCTGCCTTCCTGCCTTTCCCAACTGCCTCTCTCCAGTTCTTCGTTTTCCGCGGAGCCAGCAGGTCGTTCCTGTCACCACAGAAAATGTTTTCCTTATTGTCCATTTTTTTGTGGTCGCGTCTGCCTTCCTCGATGCTATACCAGTACTGCCGGTTCACCCACTTCGGGTTTCAAAAAGTGCACCAAGTGTGGCGGTACCATCTCCGTCACAGACACCCATGAGTGGTATGTTAAATGTTTAGGTCCTGACTACTCCATCTTGGAGTGTATGGCTTGTGCCATGATGTCCAAGAGGGGTCGACAAATCCGAGCTGCTAAGCTCAGTATCCTTTTTCCCTCCAATGCAGCTTCTGTGGCATCAACGTCTTCCAGGGCTTCGTCTTCCTCCCATGGATCTCAGGTAGCTAAACATAAGTCTGGCCAGTCCTCAAAGGATAGATCTCCTTCTAAGCATCAAGATGCCTCTGGCGTTGCCCTTGAGGGTTCTGTACCAGCAAAATTGCCCCGGCGGGAGGCTTCGGCTTCCAAAGCATTATCTGGGCTCCAGGATGTTCTGAAGGCCTCAACCTCGGCAGAACTACTGGTGCCATGCTGTGGGGGTACCGGCTGCTTTCTCTGGTACTGACACCCAGGCATCGGCAGCGTCGATAGACCAGAGGTTCCTGACTATTGAATGCAGTCTGGTGGCTCTCCTTGCGGCATCGACACCCTCGGAACCGCATCAGACACTTCAACCGGTACCGGCATCGACTCCGGCACCGGTATTGGTACCGGTACCGACAGCATCGGCATTGACATCGGTGTCTGCTTTGCCGGCACCCAGTCATGCTATGCCTTCCGGTACCCAGTCATGCTATGCCTTCCGGTACCGATACACTGGTAACGATTCCCCCGGTACCGACTTCGGTCGGTAAGGGTATCGTACTCTATAAGAGCATCTGGACAGAAGGTACTTTGAATCCTCGGAGGAGTCTGAGGATTCTGACGATTCTGTTGGTACCGGAATACTTCTCCCGGAGGAGCCTTCATCTCCTAAACATGGGATGTCTCCTCCAGAAGATATCTCCTTTCAGGATTTTATCAGGGAGGTGGCTCAAGGTCTTTCCATTACTGTGGCTCCCGAAACAGAGCCCAGAGCAAGGGAGTTGAAGATTCTTCAATATCCCAAAGCTTCTAAGGAGGCAGCTACTTTGCCTATCCATGAGATCTTACATGATCTCATGCTAAGAATGTGGGAAACACCTCTTAGCACCTCTCCTCACTCTCGTAGACTGGATACCATGTATCGAGTCCCTCCTTGTCCTGGTTTCCAGAAGACTCAGCTTCCTCATCACTTGTAGTGGAATCAGCTATGAGAAGGATCAGGAGTGCAAAGAGGCATGCCTCTAATCCTCCAGGACGTGAGTGTAGAACCTTGGATGCCTTTGGACGTCGTACTTTCCAGGCTTCCATGCTTTCTGCCAGGATCAGTTCCTATATTTTATATATGGGAATGTTCCTTAAAGAAGTTACAGGAGATTTAGAGGTTCTAAGCCCTCTTCTTCCTGAAGATAAGAGGCAGGATTTTCTCACTCTGGTTAAACATGCCCAGGATGTTTCTAAATTTGTCAGTCATGCAGCTTTTGACTGTTTTGAGTGCATAAGCAGAACCTCTGCCATTGCCATAGGTGCACGTAGAATTGCCTGGCTCCAGGCATCTGATTTGGAGCTCTGGGTGCAGGACAAACTGGGCAATATCCCTTGTACAGGTGAGAATCTATTCGGCAAAAATTGGCAAGAGAAAGCCAATGAGTTCGATGCTGACAGCTCCACTTTGGATAGGTTATCCAAAGCCACAGCTGATCCTGCACGGAAGAAATCTTTCAAGAAACCATTCTTCTCAAAAAAGAAGAGGCTCTACCCCTCTTATTTCCAACAGGGACGTTCCGCAGGTCAGCCTGCCTGGAAGTGTCAGCAACCATCTAAACAAAGGAAAGCAAAGACTGCTAAGCCTCAGCAGTCTCAGCCTCCACAAGGCCTTTGACTTTCATCTAGAGAACGTAGCCTTCCTGGCTCTCAATGGACCAGAGCCTTCCACCATTCCAGGAAGGTTATGTCATTTTGCCCCCAGATGGGGGCAGATAACAGCAGAACATTGGACTCTCTCCATTATAAAAGAGGGGTACAAGCTTCATTTTATCTGCATTCCCCCTCCCACAATGGGGTAAGACAGTTCATTTCTCAGACCTCTCTCATCAACCTGTTAGATCAAGAGGTCACTATGCTTCTTGCCCAAGGGGCAATAGAAGAGGTAACCATTCCTCAACAGGGTACAGGGTTTTACTCCCCCTATTTCCTTATCCCAAAGAAAACAGGGGGACACAGGCCTATTTTAGACCTCAGAGAATTGAACAAATTCCTGTTCAAAGAGAAATTCAAGATGATTTCTCTGGGAACTCTGCTGCCATACCTTCAGAGTCAGGATTGGCTTTGTTCTCTAGATCTCAAGGATGCGTACACTCATGTTCTCATCCACAGAAAATTCCTTTGGTTCCTTGTCCAAGGAAAGCACTACCAATACAGGGTGCTTCCTTTTGGCCTGGCCTCAGCACCAAGGGTGTTCACGAAATGCATGGCTGTGGTAGCAGTATTTCTTCGCGCTCTAGGAATATTCGTCTTCCCCTACTTAGACGGCTGGTTCATTCGAGCCCCATCAGAGTCAGAGGCCAGGACTTCTCTATCTTGCACAATGCGTATCCTTCAGTATTTGGGTCTGGTCATAAACATCCCAAAATCCAGTCTAACTCCCACTCAGTCCCTAGAGTTCATAGGAGCTTTACTGGATACCAGAAAAGCAAGGGCCTATCTCCCCCAGGTCCGTTGCCTTCGCATGGTGCAGTTAGCTTCTCAAGCAGTGCTAAAGCCTCATCTCGCTGCTCGAGAAATGTTACAACTACTAGGCCACATGGCATCTACCGTGCATGTGGTTCCTTATGCTCACCTCCATATGAGAGCAGCCCAGTGGACTTTGTCCACTCAATGGACCCAGGCATCAGGGTGCCTGTCAGACAAAATAGCAAACACAAATCGCCTTATTTTGTCCCTCCAATAGTGGCAGTCCACTCAAAACCTGTTGCTGGGGTCCCCATTTCAACAACCTTTACCCCAGGCAACTCTTACAACAGATGCTTCTCCAGTGGGTTGGGGAGCTCATCTGCAAGACCTCTCCACCCAAAGCACTTGGACTCCACAGGAGACTCATCTACACATCAATCTCTTGGAGCTCAGAGCAATCTTCCTTGCTCTGCGAGTGTTCCACACCCTGCTCAGCTACAAGACAGTCCTCATCCATACAGACAATCAAGTAGCCATGTTCTACGTGAACAAGCAGGGAGGAACAGGCTCTCTGTCACTTTGCAACGAAGCTTTGCGACTATGGGCCCTCACCAGAGAGCATCAGATTCATCTCCTGGCAGTGTATCTTCCAGGTATCCAAAGCTCTTGGGCAGACAGACTCAGTCGAGTTCTGCTTCCACACGAATGGTCTCTACATGCAGACCAGGTGGCCAAGATTTTTTTAAATTTGGGGAACCCTGGACATAGACCTCTTTGCAAGTCTGTTGAATGCCAAACTTCCCCGGTTTTGTTCCAGAATTCCGGCTCAGGGCTCTCAGGCCAAGGATGCTTTCCTCCTTCATTGGGGTCAAGACTTCCTGTATGCCTTTCCACCCATTCTCCTGATTCCCAAAACCCTGTTCAAGCTTCAGAGAGTCAGAGGCCGTATGATTCTCATAGCTCCACATTGGCCATGGCAAGTGTGGTACCCTCTGCTTCTACATCTCTCTCAAGCTCCCTCTCTGGAGTTAGGCTCTGCTCCAGATCTCCTGTCTCAGGAGGATGGAATGTTATGGCATCCCAATCCCCAGTCTCTGCATCTCAGGGCTTGGTTGCTGAAAGCCTAGATCTTCAAGATCTTAACCTTCCTCAGCAAGTAAAGGATATCCTTTATGCTTCTAGAAAACCTTCCACAAGACGCTCTTATGCTTTCAAGTGGAAAAGGTTTACTATATGGTGCTCGCAGAGGGGTCTTAACCCCCTTGCGATACTCTAGTAATGATTCCAGAGGTATCTCCTTCATTTATCCAATGCAGGACTTAAAACTAACTCAGTAAGAGTCCATTTAAGTGCTATTGCGGCTTCTTTCAAGCCTTTAAATGGACAACCTATTTCCTCCCATCCCCTCATAGCAAGATTTATAAGAGGCCTTCTTCTAACTAAGCCTCCCATTAAGCCACCACCCGTGGCATGGGACTTAAATCTGGTTCTTGGCCAGCTCATGAAGCCACCTTTCGAACCCTTAGCTACTACCTCCTTGAAATTCCTTTCTTGGAAAGTTATCTTTCTCATTGCAATCACATCAGCACGTCGCATCAGTGAGTTGCAGGCACTAGTGGCTGATCCACCTTATACAAGGTTCCATCATGACAAGGTAGTCCTTAGGACTCATCCACACTTTATGCCAAAGGTGGTCTCGCCTTTTCATCTTAACCAAGCGGTCTACCTGCCTGTGTTTTTTCCAAGGCCTCATGCATCAAATGCAGAAAGGAATCTTCATACTTTGGACTGTAAAAGAGCTTTAGCTTTTTACTTACAAAGAACACAGCAACATAGAAAGTCCTCTCAACTCTTTGTTGCTTTTGATCCTTCTCATTTGGGACTTCCAGTCTTCAAGAGAACACTGTCCAACTGGATTGCACAGTGTATTTCCTTTGCCTATCAGAGTAAGAACCTTCTTCTGGAGGGCCATGTCACAGCTCACAATGTGAGAGCCATGGCAGCTTCAATGGCTCATCTGCACTCTGTGTCTGTCGACGACATCTGTCGAGCAGCCACTTGGGCCTCGGTTCTTACCTTCACAGCCCATTACTGCTTGGACAAGGACTCCCGCCGGGATGCCTTGTTTGGTCAGGCTGTTCTCCAACACCTGTTCCATACCTAATCAACTACTACCTGCCATCCCTGGTTGGATGCCAGAGATCCATGGGGGGAAGTGGAGCCCTTTCACAGGGACACACAACTTCTGGTGTTTCTCCCTGGTATCTAAAGCTAGGGAGTCCCCATATGTGATGACTACATTCCTGCTTGTTCCTGGAGATAGCATAGTTACTCACCTGTAACAGGTGATCTCCGGGAACAGCAGGAATTTAGTCTTCACAACCCACCCACCTCCCCTAGGAGTTGTATCTCTCTATCTATCTCTTTCTCTTTCCCCTCTCTCTCTCTTTGTCTCGGCTTTAAACTCAACTGGAGAGAGGCAGTTGGGAAAGGTGGGAAGGTAGCACGCAGGCGCTGTGGGATGCTCCCAAAAGCTTTCTAATTGGACGCTGGGGAGCGTTCCCGCGCAGGCTCTGTTGGTACCGACGATACCCATATGTGAAGACTAAATTCCTGCTGTTCCTGGAGATCACCTGTTACAGGTGAGTAACTATGCTTGTTCCTTGTTCTGGAAATATTCTGGCCAGTAAGATTTTGAATGGTGGCCTTTGAAAGACCCAATAGCCCAGTGATTGCTACATTTCAGGAAATATTGACAGCCTAATGTAAGCAATGCTTTTTTAAAGTGTGAGAGAGAGAGATGCAAGTCTTTAAATCTGAGTTATATTTTTTTCTGTCTCGATACAGCATGAATATCAGTGCTGAGGGAGCTGTAAATGGACTACATACTGAAAAATCTAAGAAAAAGAAAAAAGAGAAGCTTCAAAATGCTGGCATTCTGGGAAGTGACTCCAGCGGTTACCAAAGTGACCACATAAGCCCCAAGAAATATAAACGAAAATTTCTTCATGAAGAAGCTGAATTATTAGAAACGAATCAAGAACCCAAATCCAAAAAAGCATGAAAGTAATGAATGGACAATTTACATATCTGAAATACAGATTTTGTAACTACATCCAAAGTATTGTTTTTATGGTAAAAGTTTTGAAATAAAATGGTATATGTTGTATATAATTTCTGAGAGCTTAAAATAAGTTGTCACCTTTTTGTTCTTTTTAGTTGACTTGAATGGTTGAATCCATGTTCTATTAATCTTGTGTCACTCTCTTTTTAGTTGTATCTCAGAACAAAGTGTACATGCCTTTAGTCTTTGCTTGATCTATAGGTGTCTACAAAGCATGCACACTCTGAAACACACTGACACAGCTTTCAGTAGTATATTCATCAGTCACGGGTTCCATCATTTGCATTCAGTTTGGAAATTCCTAACATCCTCTGTGTAGCTATAGTCCTCCAGGAACAAGAAGGAAGTCAGTCCTCACATATGGGTAATGTCAGCACCAACTGAGCCGGTGTGCAGCATTTCCCCAGCTTTCAAAGAAAGCCTTTGGGAATGCTATCATGCATGCGTGGTCCCCTTCCCGCCCAAGGGTGCCATCTTGCTCAGTCTCCTTTTCTTCTGTGGAGCCCAACGGATGTGGTCCTCTACTCTCCCAGAAAAAGTTCTTTTATTCCTTCCCTTTGTCTGGTTTGCGTACCAGTTTCCTTCCTGCCTTGAGGCATCACCACCGGTGCTGATCTCGGCTACCTTTTTTTTTTTTTTTGTGTTTCCTCAAGGTCCTACCTCCACCGGCCTTCGTGCCTTTTTTCGCCAGAGGCTCTTCAACCCCAGCCGGGTGTGCTCCCACCATGACTCCTGGTGAGTTAAAGAAATGTGACCGCTACAGTCAGACTTTCTGTTACCAATACTCATGACTGTGGTATCTGTTGCCTAGGCCCGTTCCACCAGTGACCCGTGCCAGGCCATGACCCCTAAAACAACAGGAGGCGATCTGAGTTTCAGGGGAAGCTTTTCCCGATGTCTGATTCTGCCCCTGCTTTCCCATCGCTGAGCCCCGAAGTCTGCCCTTTGAGAGAGGTCTGGGTGTCCTCGGAGTCCCACGGTGGCAGCTTCTCCGCTGTGGCCCCGGACCCTCCCAAAAAGAAGGTCCCGAGGGAGGTGCCTCCGATCAAACCTGGCAAGGTCCCTCAGCGGGACTCGAGTAACTCAGAGCAGTGCCCTTAGAAATTTTTGAGACAAGAGTCCCTGGCCGGCGGAGACCGTGCCAGGACCCGTGAACCTATAGTCCTCAAGGATGCACTCTCTGGAGTGCCGGCATCGGACCTAAGGCCTTCAGTGCCAACGCCGAGTGCTGCACAGCCATTGGGCCTCAAGTAATGCATGGCGGCCATGGAGCAGAGCTTCTCCTCCATCTTGGCCTTGCAGTGGGCGTTGATGTCAGGGCCCCCCCCCCCCCAACATCTTCAGCCCCAACACCGGCATTGGTGGAGCCTCTGGGAATCTATCTTGCACTGAGTGCCATCGGCCTCAGATAAATCCCTTGCATTGATCAAAGTCTCAATCATGCTCCTTGGGGTTCCGGTCCCCTCCAGCGAGTTTCTGAGAGTCTGACCCCAGGTCCTCCAAGGGGGGGAGCTCCGATTCAGACTCCTCGATATTGACTTGTCGGCACCCTCTGGCTTCGACACCAGGACGTCCCCTTTGAGCCGTCTCCCCCAGAGCCTCGGTGCCACTCCCTGTTTGAAGATGTGGCCTTTCACAACTTTGTTCGTGACATGGTCCTGGCTCTCTCGATCCAGATGGCGTCTGAGGAGGACCCGTGCATCGAGGAGCTTGAGATCATAAAATATGAGTTCCCTCCCAAGGAGACTCTCACTGTGCCAATTCCACCCATCCTCAAGAGATTTTTCCTCAGGATGTGGGAGTCCCCAGCCTCTGTGCTGTTAGATGGCGTCCAGGTGCCGACTAACTATCGTGTCCGGAAGGTCCCCGGGTACCACAAGCCACAATTCCCCCATAACTCGATGGTGGTTGAGTCCTCCATGCAAAAGCCGAAGAGCCAAGAGACCTACTCTTCAGTCCGTCCCCCCCCCCTCCATGCTCAGGTGCCAAATACATTCCAATGTACAATTTGTATGCCTGTATCTTAATTGCCTGATACAGGAACTCTCGGGGTTCTTGCTAGGCCTCGTTGGGGAACCTCTGCAAAGATTTCAGTCCTCAGCAGCAGGCATCCGGGACTGTTCCAAATTCTTCTCCCGGGCTGCCTACAACAGGTTCTAGTTGCGGCCGGGGTTGCAGCTGCCGGCATCGGTGCCCAGCACCAGGCATGGCTACAGACCTCGGACCTGGAGCATTGGGTATAGGATAAGCTCCTGGATGTCACCTGCAATGGTGAGAACCTATTCAGGAAACCGATGTTCTGATAAGGCTGTGGAGATTGAGGCTGAGATAGTGACCCAGCAGAGGCTGTCCAAAAAGACCTCTGCGCTCTCAAGGAAGAAATTCTCGGGGAAAAAGCCCTTTTCCTTGTCGGCCCTCCAGTCTAGTCCCAGACAACTGGGTTTAAGCACCTCCTCCCGCAGCCTTGGAGACTGAGCACGTCACAACTTTCTGTGGCTCCAGCATAAATACACCAGGGATCGCCTTCCCTTTCCAGTAGTCTCAGTCTCCATTGCAGCTGGAGGAGGTGTGAGCCTAGGGCGGGCTCACCGGAGCAATACTTTAGAGTTAAAAAAAAACGGAGCAAACTCATTGTTGTTTTTATTTCTGCCTGGCTAGTATGGTGTAACTTACCTTACTTGGCTGAAAGCTGGCCCGGCGTTCAGAAGGCTCCTCCGGTGTGGACAGGCGCGCTCTCCCCCTCTCTCCCCCCTCCCGGACGTTGTAAGTGGCTCCGGGTGTGTGTGGGAGTGTGTGCTGGGGCCTCTGGCTCCCGAACCAGAGGATCGGGTGAGGAGTCGTAGAGGAGGGGCATCCAACGCGAGCAGGTCTTCCCGGGCGCTCCGGGCCGGGTGGCGGCAGCGGGCCAGTCCAACTTGAGTGAGGTGCAGGCAGCGGAGCGGGCTCCCGCAGGGGACGGTCCTTTCGGAGGTGAGCCGGGCAGGAAGCTGGGCGGAGGAGCCGGTAGAGTCAGCGGGGTATAAGGCCGCTGGCGGGCACGGCTCAGACCATGTGTTGGCGCTGAGGAGCGTGGCTAAAGTGCAGGGCTGCCGTTTCGTTGGCGGCAGGCCCTCCTCACGTGCGCAGAGCATGGGAAGGAGTGCAAGTCGGGGGCTGAGGCCTAGTAGGCAGTACAGCGTGTTCGCTCGACGAGAAAAAAAAAAAAACAGATCAAGGAAGAGGAACAGAAGATTTTTAGATTGTGAAGACCTGCAGCGCGTCTGTGCTCTGCTATGCCGTCCAAGCCTCAATGCATGTTGTGTGGGCTTAGGAGAGGCTCAGTCTCGACGGAAGGCGTATGCCGAGAGTGCTCGCAGGATAAGGTAGCAGGGGAAGGAGAGATGGAAGCTATTCTAACTCCCGGGGAAGTTTTGCGGTCTCCGGGGCCTCCTTCATCTGTTGGGCGGGCGTTAGAGCCCACGCCAGGACCTTCTAGGGCAGCGAAGGCGGCCAGCTCGCATCCAGTGCTAGCGGGGGGGCTGGCTGCAATTTTTTCCAAAAATTTTATTGCCCTTCTCAGCCAAGCTCTGGGGAAGCAGCCTGATGGGGAGGTTGAGGAGGACACTGCGCAAACGCGGGGGCGACCTCGTGGAGGGAGGTACGGAGGCCGTCTCGCGGAAGAGAGCGAAATTAGCAGACAAGGCGGATCCTGCGGAAGGTTTGGATGTCCTATCGGAGAACGTGGATGATTTGGATGTGGACTTGGATCTGGAGGAAGGCGAAATAGCGGACGCCGAGGATCAGGCGTGGGTCGTTCGGGTCTTTCGGCGGGAGGAGCTATCGGCGTTAATATCAGAGACGCTGAAGGCACTCAATATGCCTTTGGCGGAGCAGATGGCAGATCCCTTTTTGGAGGACCCGCTGTTGTAGGCGGTGAGGAAGTCTGAGGGCCTTCCCGATCCATAAGAGTATTTAAGGAGATAATTCAGGAGGAATGGGACACTCCGGAAGCAGGGCTGAAGGGGGCCAGAGTAATGTCGCGGCTCTATCCCCTACAGGAGCTGGATAAAGACCTCTTTAAATCCCCGAGGGTGGATGCAGCGGTCTCGGCGGTCACGAAAAAGACAACAATCACGGTGTAAGGCAGTTCGGCCCTGAAGGATGCTCAGGATAGGCGTCTTGATATGTTATTGAAGCAGGTCTTTGAAGTTGATGCCCTGGCCATGCAGGCCTCTATTTGTGGGGCGTGGGTGGCTTGGGCATGCTTGCGCTGGTCCCAGAAGTTGAAAGGGAGCCCGGACACAGAGGCGAATGAGGAAGCGGCCCGCTTAGAGTCGGGGATGGCGTACCTCGCTGATTTACAGTATGATCTCATTTATTTTATTTATTTATTTATTTATTTATTTAACATCTTTTATATACCGCACTATTTATAATCAGCGCGGTTTACATAGAACAAGAAAACATCAGACAGAATACAATATCTGAGTATTTTACATATAACAGGAACAATAACTTGGGTAAACCGGGGTAATTAATTAAAACAAATAGTAATTATTTAGAACAAATAGTAATCAGTGTAACTATTTACATTCGGAAGAAACATTGTATATAAAGGGGCAGTATTGGTAAGGGAGAGAGGTGAGAAGAGTTGTTGGGATAGTAGAGGTTACATGGAAAGAATGGGATTGTTGCTATTTGAGTGTGATAAGTTGTGAATGGAGTGTGCCTGTGTTACTATGTTCTCTGGAAAGTATTTGGTGAAAAGGTGATGTTTCAAGGCCTTTTTGAACTGGAGGAGATCAGAGATGGACCTAATGTGTGGTGGGAGGGTGTTCCAAAGTTTCGGAGCGCATAAACTGAAGGCTCGATTTACTGTTGAAGAGTTGTATCTTAAGGACTCTTTTGGTATCATTAGCAAGTTTAATTCAGTAGTTCTTCTTAGCCTGTTGGTAGGGGTTGGTTGTATCATCTCAGATAATGATGAGGAAGAGAGACCTTTTTGAGCTTTAAAGGCCAGGAGCAGAGTCTTAAAGGTGATTCTCGCTTGGATGGGGAGCCAATGTAGTTGTTTCAGGAGAGGGGTTACGTGTTCTCTTCTAGGTACCCCGAAAAGCACTCTTGCTGCACTGTTTAAGGCTAGTTGAAGCGGGTTTAGAGTAGATTGAGGGAGTCCTTGTAATATAGAGTTTGCGAAGTCAAAATGGGGAATAATTAGAGCCTGGTAGACTGTACGGAAATCATCTGGATCAATCAGTTGGCGGAGGTGTCTGAGGGATCGAATTTTGAAATACACTGCCCTTACTGTGTTGGCAATGTGGGACTTCAAATCCAGATTCTGATCCAGCGTCACTCCAAGATATCGAATGTGGGATTTTACTTGCAACTTAGCATCTTGCACGTCAAGGAATGTAGGTGGGGTGAACTTAGAGTTCCTTGAAATAAAGAGAACTTCTGTTTTTTTGTGCTGAATTCTAAGATTTTGAGTCAATAGCCAGGTTGAGATGGCGTTAAAACAGTTGGTTATGGGGGTGATGTTCATATTATCTATGCAGAATGGCATATAAAGTAATACGTCATCAGCGTAGATCATAAAGTTGACATTGAAGGACCTGATAATGTTACATAAGGGTTGCATGTATATGTTGAATAATAGTGATGATAGAGAAGAACCTTGCGGGACTCCTTGTTCTTGGTGGAACGGATCTGATGTTTCACCATTTGAGCGAACATGTTGCCATCTATCTGAGAGATATGAGATGCACCATTCGAGGGCATTTCCACAAAGACCCTTCTCTCTCAGGCGGAAAATGAGAAGATCGTGACAGACTGAATCAAAGGCAGCCGCAATATCTAAGAATATGAGAACAAAACCCTGTTTGATGTTATCGATGCCAGAGTTTAAGCTGTTGAGGAGTGAAGTGAGGAGCGTCTCGACCCCGTGCGATTCTCTGAAACCGTGTTGACAGGTATCCAAAGGTGCTTCAGTGTCGATATGGTCTTGTAGTTGTCTGTAGGCTATTTTTTCAATTATTTTTGCAAGCGTGGGTATGCTGGAAATGGGTCGATAAGAGTCTGTTTTTTGTGGATCTAACTTGAGGTTTTTCAGTAGAGGTCTGATAGATGTCTGTTTGAGGGCAGCAGGGAATGAGCCAGTGTCGAATGATAACTTTATGATCTTGGATATTATTGGAGCAAGCTCTTTGCGAAGATCCTTTATCCAGAAGGCTGGGCAAGGATCAGTATGAGCTGTAGATAAGTTGAGAGATGAGATCATATCTTCAATCAGCTTCAAAGAAGGAGTGGAGAATGACACTAAAGGAGCTGGGAAACCCTGAATGCTCGAGACAGGGGGTATGGTAATTTTATTTGTACAGCAGATTTTAGATTGTATGTAAAGAGCGTATTCTTGTGGGTTGATTTCACACCGGTGTTCCGGTGATGGTTCCTTGGCTAGTTTCTTGACAAGAGTAAATAGGTCGTGGGGTTTATTTAGAGCACGTCTCAGGGTGTCTGTATGATATAATTTCATTTTATCTGAAATGGCTTTACGGTGGGCGTCAAGATGTTGCAAATATGTAGTCTGATTAGTATTGGTGCGTGACCTCCTCCATTTCTTCTCGAGTTTTCGCAAAAGTTTTAGGGATTCTTTCAGGTCTGATGTAAACCAAGGTGCCGTAGTCTTTTTTTCTTGAGGACTTGTTTCTGGGTGGACGAGATGAAATACGGTTGAGTCGGTTATTCCAAGAGGTGATAATTTCTTCCAGGTTTAGTGTAGAGTCTTTGAGGAGCGGATCAGTTTCAACGAGGATCTGTTCTCTGTTAAAAGGTTGGAAGGATCTGGATGTGGAATTTGAGTATTTATCTAGGACCTTGTCGTTTGAGTATTGTTTCTTTTGACTGGGAATCTGGAATATAATGAGATTATGGTCTGACCATGGAACAGCTGTAATTGCAAGTAGAATATTTTGAAGTTGATTGTGTGTGGATTGTGGGGCAAATATAAGGTCAAGGATGTTGCCTTTTTTGTGTGTGGATTGTTGTACAACTTGCTTGTAACCTAAAGTTTCTAGAGCATCTATAAAGGCGTCAGATTGGTTGTCTTGTAGAGATGGTAAGTTAATGTCTCCTAAGATCCAGTTAGGTCTATTTGGGTTCTGTGAGTTGGAGGCGAGGTTTATAATGGTTGATAGGTCATCTGGTGAGGATGATGGCGCTCTGTATACTAAGTTTATAGAACATAGGTTATTAGAGATAGAGACGGTTTCCAGGTGGTTGTTGCTAGAAGAGTCAACCATTTTGAAATGGAGATCTGTCTTGGCGAGGATAAGTACCCCTCCTCCTCTTTTACTTTGTCTGCTGCTGTTAAAGACCACAAAGTTGTTGGGGAGGAGCTGGTTAAGAATTATATTATCTTCGGGAGACAGCCATGTTTCGGTGACCATAAGGATATCGAGGTTGTGAGATGTTATTATGTCTGTGACGACTGGCCATTTTTTACGAAGAGAGCGAGCATTAATAAGGGCACATTTGAGAGAGCAGGGTTGATTATAATTTCCAATATTTAAGTTTGTAGTATGATGAAGAGGTATGTGTAATAGATAATGGTGATGAGAACGATGGGCCCAGTTTCCATTGTGGTGACTGGTGCCTGACCATTTTCTCCAATTGTTATGTAATATAGAAATGGAATTGCCTGGAGAAATTAAAGCTAGAATATCTGGTATCAGACCTATGATGAGGAGGTATAGGCCTAATGTTATCCTGATGTGTTGGGCCATTCTCAACTTGTCTAAATGTGAAGAAAATTGCTTGAGAGGGAGATTTTAGTGCGGGAGAGAATAGAATTAATTGTTAAATGATTGGTAGAAGATTGTTAGGGAGGTCAATTATTTAGTGAGACCTGAGTAACTATTAACTAACTTTGCTTCAAGAAAGGGTGTACTATTCTGTGATGGAGTGAATAATATCTAGCTAAGCAGAGAGCATTTACTGGAGTTTAGTAAAGTACAGATGAATGTTACAAACATTTAATTACTGAGAGGTAAAATATAGGTTCAAATCAAATTCTATTGCATGACATTTAGCGTTGAACATTTAAGTTAATATCTGCAGTTGCACATTAACAAACTGGACAATTACAACTGGTTACATAATGAAAACATATATGTTCACCTGAGAAAGCTGATTGGAGTGGCTTAGTGACTGGGTGGATTAAATGATCTCTTGAGTTGTTGTTAAGATTTGTTAAAACAAAGATGTGGTTTTCTGCCGCTGCCCTCCTGCTGTTCGGAGGCTCTATCCCCGGGCTGGGGAGAGCTGAGGATGGAAGCAGGAGGGGAAGAGACCACGCGCCCGACTGGCGCGGCCTTTTAAGGCCTTCAGGTGAGCCCCGATAGGGTGGTTTTCTGCCGCTGCCCTCCTGCTGTTCGGAGGCTCTATCCCCGGGCTGGGGAGAGCTGAGGATGGAGGCAGGAGGGGAAGAGACCACGCGCCCGACTGGCGCGGCCTTTTAAGGCCTTCAGGTGAGCCCCGATAGGGTGGTTTTCTGCCGCTGCCCTCCTGCTGTTCGGAGGCTCTATCCCCGGGCTGGGGAGAGCTGAGGATGGAAGCAGGAGGGGAAGAGACCACGTGCCCGACTGGCGCGGCCTTTTAAGGCCTTCAGGTGAGCCCCGATAGGGTGGTTTTCTGCCGCTGCCCTCCTGCTGTTCGGAGGCTCTATCCCCGGGCTGGGGAGAGCTGAGGATGGAGGCAGGAGGGGAAGAGACCTTTGAGGCCTCTCCAAGAGTATGGCGTCCATTGTGGTGGCACGTAGGTATCTGTGGCTGCGCAACTGGGCAGCAGATGGAGCGTCCAAGGCGAGACTAGTGAAGCTCCCCTTTCGGGGGAAACTCCTCTTTGGGGGAGGACTTGGATAATCTGGTTAAGGATCTTGGTGAGTCTAAGGGGGGAAGGTTACCTGAGGATAAGCAGAAGCAGAGCCGTCCTCAGGCACCTTCTCGAAGCCAGCAGAGGGAGTTTCGTAGGTTTCGACAGACCAGATTTGGTCAGTTCCAGAGGGGACATTTCCAGTATCGCGCTCAGGGATTTCGGGGTTTAAGGGGAGCAGGGAGAGGTTTTGGAGTCTCTCTCCTTCCCCGAATCTCAAGAAGTCCCAATGATGCCAGGGGGGCCCAGGCAGGGGTAGTACCCGTGGGAGGGCGGCTACAGGAGTTTTACCCAGCTTGGGTCCAAATCACGACGGATCTCTGGGTGTTGGAGGTCATTCAAAAGGGCTACGCTCTGGAGTTTCTTCGCCCGGTTTCGGGAGGCCTTTGTTCTCTCTCCTTGCCGGACGAGTGCAAAACTAGAAGCCGTACAGTGGACGGTAGAAAACTTGTTATCTCTCAAAGCGGTGGTGCCCGTCCCGGAGGACCAATGCGGTTCCGGTCGATACTCCATATATTTCGTGGTTCCCAAAAAGGAAGGGACCTGGCTACCCATCCTGGACCTCAAGGGAGTCAACCGGTGTCTGAGGGTTTCGCATTTTCGGATGGAGACGCTAAGGTCGGTTATCATAGTGGTACGGCAAGGAGAGTTTCTCACTTCGCTGGATCTCTCGGAAGCGTATTTGCATATCCCCATTCGGGCGGAGCACCAGAGGTATCTTTGATTTGCCATCCCCTTGGGGCATTTTCAGTTCCAGGCATTGCCCTTCGGCTTGGCGCCGGCGCTGCACACCTTTACAAAGGTGAGGGTAGTGGTGGCGGCGGCGTTGCGAAGAGAAGGGATCCTGGTGCATCCTTATCTAGACGACTGGCTGGTTCGGGCGAAGTCAAAGGTCGAAAGTGTGGCGGCAACACATCGGGTGGTCCAGTTTCTGGAGAGCCTAGGCTGGGTAGTGAATACTGCAAAGAGCAAGTTAGAGTCCTCTCAGAGGTTGGAGTACTTGGGAGCGAGCTTTGACACAAAGAGAGGCAGAGTCTTTCTCCCGCACTCTCTGGCTTTGAGACTGCGGCAGCTGGTGCGGGCGTTTCTGAAAGCAAGGGCCCCATTGGCGTGGCACTACCTTCAGCTCTTGGGCACGATGGCGGTGAAGCTGGAGGTGGTCCCTTGGGCAAGAGCGCACATGCGACCTTTGCAGAGAGCGCTTCTCCGGAGGTGGTCGCATGAGTCGGATCGGCTGTCCCAGAGACTGGTTTGCCTGCGGACACGAAGCAAGCCTTATGGTGGTGGCTGACTCTGGGGCATCTGGAGAAGGGCATGCCTTTGGAGTCGCCGGAGTGGAGGCCCCTAACGACGGATGCCAGCCTGTTTGGCTGGGGAGCGCACTTCAACAGGCAGTTTGCCCAGGGGCAGTGGTCCGAGCTGGAAAGAACATGGTCAATAAACAGGCTAGAGCTGAGGGCAGTGACGATGGCGTTACGAGAGTTCCAACATCTGGTGCAAGGAAGAGTGATTCGGGTACTGTCCGACAACGCCGCAGCAGTAGCGTATATCAATCGGCAAGGGGGCACCGCCAGTGTGGCTCTCGAGGAAGAAGCGGGGGAGGTTCTCGAATGGGCAGAGTCGCATCTGGAAGCATTATCAGCAGTGCATGTGGCAGGGGTCGACAACGTGGCAGCTGATTTTTTTTTTTAGCAGAGTCAAGGTGGATCCCGGAGAGTGGGTTCTACACCAGGAGGTCTTCGATCTGCTAGTGCAGCGTTGGGGGCCTCCAGTGATGGACCTGATGGCAACGTTCAACTCGGCAAAGACCGGAAGGTTTTTCAGCAGGCGCAGGGAAAGGATGTCAGAGGGCCTAGACGCTCTGATTCAGAGGTGGCCAGCATGTCAGCTTCTCTGTGTTCCCGCCGTGGGCACTGATCGGTCGAGTGGTGCAACGCATAGAGAGGCACAACGGGGTGGTGATTCTAATTGCCCCGGATTGGCCGAGAAGCCCGTGGTATGCGAGGCTTCCGGTCAGGGACAATCTCCTGCGGCAGGGTCCTCTGCTGATGCCTCAGGTGGATCGATTCTCGCTTACGGCCTGGCTCTTGAGAGGGCTCGGTTGACAGCCAAGGGCTACTCAGCAGCGGTTATCTCGACTTTATTGAAGTCTAGGCGTCGGTCGACGTCGATAGCCTATGTCAGGGTATGGCGCATTTTTGAGGCCTGGTGCGCGGAGCGACAAGTGATGGCATTGAGGGCGTCAGTCTCACAAGATCTGGCATTCTTGCAGGACGGCTTCGATAAGGGACTGGCAGCAGCGTCTCTTCGAGTGCAGTTAGCGGCGCTTTCCTGTTTTTGCGGAAAGGTCCAGGGAATGGTGTTGGGGAACCATCCAGATGTCAGGAGGTTTCTGAGGGCCACCGCGCTCTTGCGGCCGCCCTGTAGGAGTCTGGTCCCGGCGTGGGATCTTAACATAGTGTTGGATGCTTTGATAGCGCCTTTTGAGCCTTTGGCTAGGGCTACCTTAAAGGATCTTACGCTCAAGGTGGTGTTCTTGGTGGCCATCTCATCGGCGAGATGAATTTCAGAGTTGCAGGCTCTGTCCTGTAAGGAGCCTTTTTTGTCGTTCTACGATAATAAGGTGGTTTTGCGTACCGTACCATCCTTTTTGCCGAAGGTCGTGTCCATGTTTCATGTGAATCAGGTGGTCTCCTTGCCAGCCTTCGAGAGGGGAGGCACGGATACAGGCAAGAGGCGGCTTCATCAGCTAGACGTCAGTCAGGCTCTATGACTGTATGTTAGTAGGACAGCCTCGTTAAAGTCGGACAGGCTGTTTATCTTGTTCGGAGGTCCACGGCAGGGTGAAGCGGCTTCTAAGGCTTCTATTGCGAGGTGGATTAAGGGAGCTATAGAGTCAGCCTATATTCTGAAGGGCAGGACAGCACCAAAGGGTCTGAGAGCGCATTCCATGAGAGTGCAGGCAGCCTCTTGGGCAGAATGTAGTTTGGTACCGTCAGTAGTCATTTGTAGGGCGGCTACTTGGTCGTCTCTGGCGTCCTTTGTTAAGCATTACAGGATCGATGTACAAGCGGAGGGGGATGCGAGGTTTGGATCGGTGGTTCTTCAGGTTGGTCTAGCGCATCCCTCCCATTGATTGGATTACTGCTCTGGTACATGCCCAGTTGTCTGGGACTAGACTGGAGGGCCAACAAGGAAGGTGAATTAGACTTACCTGCTAATTATGATTCCTTTAGGGACTCCAGTCTAGTCCCATATCCCTCCCGAGTTCCAGTTGGTAGACGGTGGCCTGAAGAAATACATTGTAGAGCGCTCAGTACGGCTGAGTGTCGCTAGGCTGCGGTCTCTGGTGGGGGAGAGGTCTTGGGCTTGTCTGGTCCACGTTTCTGCAAGAGGACATCCTTCTGTATCAGTCTGGTCATCGACCAGGTTCTTAAGGTTTGTTAACAGTTTATTTACCTTTTTAAAGTTACATAATTTTGAAAGTAAATGTTATTTTGGAAGAGTTTATTTGCTTATTGCTCTGATGAGTCTCCTTTGTCAATAGGTTACTGGAAAGGGAAGGCGATCCCTGGTGTATTTATGCTGGAGCCACAGAAAGTTGTGACGTGCTCAGTCTTCAAGGCTGCGGGAGGAGGTGCTTAAACCCAGTTGTCTGGGACTAGACTGGAGTCCCTAAAGGAATCATAATTAGCAGGTAAGTCTAATTCACCTTTCCCCCTAGGAAAAAGGGCTACTCCCAGGCTGGCCACTACCAACCTTACTCTGGGGCAGCCTCACCAGTCCTCACAGTCAAAAGGCCAGGGACATGGACCTAGGAAGCCCAAGGCTCCCAAGCCCCAAACACCAGCGCTTTTGATTCCCTGGGTTGGGTGTCCCCTCCCCTGGGAGGCCTACTTCAGCGGGTGGTGCATGATGGGTATTTCCTCCATCTGCAGCAGAACCCTCCAGAATTCTTCCTAGAAGAGCTACCACAGCCTCTCCTCCACCCGGCCTTGCTCGCCACAGAATTCGCAGGCTTGCTCGGGGACAGGACGGTGGAAGCGGTACACCATCATCTCTGGAGAAAGGGGTTCTACTCAAGGTTTTTCCTTGTCCCAAAAAGAACAGGGGGTCTCCGGCCCATCCTGGACCTGCGCAACTTGAACAAGTTCCTGGTAAGGGAAAAGTTCAAGATGCTCTTCCTTGGGACACTGCTGTCCTACCTCCACAAAGGAAACTGACTCTGCTCCTTGGATCTCAAAGATGCTTGCACCCACATCCTGATCCACCCTTCCCACAGGCATTACCTGAGATTCGTGATGGGGGGGGGCAGCACTCCTAGTACAGGGTGCTGCCGTTCGGCCTTGCCTCCTATCCAAGGGTCTTTACAAAATGCCTGGCGGTGGTTGCTGCTCGTGTGTGCCTCCAGGGGGCCTACGTCTTCCCTTACCTGGATGACTGGCTCAACAGAGGCATCACATCCCTTGAGGCCAGGCGGGCCACAAAGCTCACTATCCACACTCTGCAGCAGTTGGGGTTCATCATCAACTACCCCAAGGCCAGCTTCTCCCCGGCCCAAGACTTGGAATTCATATGGGCCCAGCTGGACACTCTGCTGGTCAGGACCTTCCTCCCTTTGGAGAGAGCCCACTGCCTGATGCAGCTGGCAAGGGACGTACAGAGCTCCAGTTCAGTACCAGCTCGCCTTCTCCTCTGCCTGCTAGGCCACATGGCCTCGACAGTTCACATTACACCTCTGTCACCCACCAGCTGGCAACCTATCTCTCCTGGTGCCAGTCCCTACATCACCTCAGGGCAGGGATGCCCTTCCAGGCACCAACCCCTTAGAGGGTCCTGATGAGATGCCTCCCTATATGAACAGGGTGGTACTGCGCATGCACCCCCAATTCCTTCCAAAGGTGGTGTCTGCTTTTCATCTCATTCAGGAGGTAGTTCTCCCCACCTTCTTCCCATGGCCGCAAGCTGGCAGTGAGGAGGCTGTCTTGCATACCTTGGATTGCAAGAGGGCCATATCTTTTTATTTACAGAGGACCAAGGCCCATAGAAAAGCTCCTTAGCTTTTTATCTTCTATGCAGGCAGCCCAGTGGTACTTCCATTCCCAGGGGACGCAGGCAACGGGCAGGCTGAGGGACAGAGTGAAGGTCACCCACCAGCTGGCAACCTATCTCTCCTGGTGCCAGTCCCTACATCACCTCAGGGCACGGATGCCCTTCCAGGCACCAACCCCTCGGAGGGTCCTGATGAGATGCCTCCCTTGTAGGCTGGGATGCACATTGTAAGGGCCAGTGCACCCAAGGCACCTGGTCCCCAGAGGAATCCATCCTGCAAATCAATCTCCTCGAGCTCAGGACCATCTTCCTGGCCCTTCAGGCCATTTGACCTCCTGAGCGACCTCCCGATCCTCATACAGACAGGTTGCCATGTTCTGTGTGAACAAGCAGGGGGGTATGGGCTCCTACTCCCTCTGTCAGGAGGCAGTGGCCCTCCACTCCTTTGCAGTGCACAAACATATCCTCCTGAGGGCGGTGTACTTACCGGGTCAGGACAACTGCCTGGCGGACAACCCAGCTGGGTCCTTTGGCTTCACAAGTGGCACCTGGACCCAAGAGTGATCTGGAGGCTTTTCTGCTTTTGGGGAATACCTTTGCTAGACCTGTTCATCTCCCTGGACAACTCACAGCTGCCCAAATTCTGCTGTCCTCAACCACACCGCAAGAGGGTGGTGGTGGATGCCTTCCTGATCTCCTGGTCATGGCCTGCTTTATGTATTCCCACTGACACCTCTGATAGCCAAGTGCCTTTTCAAGATCCAGAGCGAGCAAGCCTCGGTGATCCTGATTGTGCCCAGGCAGCCCTGGTTACCCCTGCTGCTCTCCCTATCAGTGGCAACCCTAGTATCACTGGGCTGGGACCCAGACCAACTATACCAAGAGGGAGTCTCCCTGCTACACCCCAACCGGGGGTCCCTAATGCTGACAGCGTGGCTGCTTAAAGGGTAGCACTGGCCCCTTTCAACCTCTCAGGTGAAGTCGAGGAAATCCTCCTGGCCTCCCGAAAGCCATCCACAAGAAGGGCTTATGCCTTCAAGTGGAGGAAGTTCTCACTCTGGTGCAGAAAGGAATGAGAACCCATTCTTCTGTAAGGTAAAGCTTGTGCTGCAGTACCTGCTGCACCTCTCATGCTTGGGCTTGAAATCTAACTCTGTGAGAGTGTATCTCAGCACCATAGTGGCTAACATCACCCTATAGAGGGGAAGCCCCTCTCAAGCCAGCTTCTAGTCTCCAGATTCTTCAGGGGCCTCCTCTCCAAGCTGCCTCTCCACCCTCCGTCAGCGGAATGAGACCTCGATGTGGTGCTCTCCAGCTCACTAGGCCGCCCTTCGAGCCTTTGGCCATCTGCCACTTGAGATATCTCTCCTGGAAGGTGGCCTTCTTGGCGGACCCATGCTATACCAGGTTCTATATGAACAGGGTGGTACTGCGCATGCACCCCCAATTCCTCCAAAAGGTGATGTCTGCTTTTCATCTCAATCAGGAGGTAGTTATCCCCACCTTCTTCCCACGGCTGCAAGCTGGCAGTGAGGAGGTTGTCTTGCATACCATGGATTGCAAGAGGGCCTTATTCTTTTATTTACAGAGGACCAAGGCCCATAGAAAAGCTCCTTAGCTTTTTATCTTCTATGACCCCAGCAGATTTGGAGCTACCTGTGACTAAACGAACGCTGTCCACCTGGGTAACGGACTGCATTGCCCTCGCTTATGAGCGAGCTGGCCTCTCTCTGGAGTGCCAGATTGCTGCTCATCACATGAGGGCTATGGCCACATTGGTGGCCAACCTACGTGCCGTGCCGGTGCAAGAAATCTGAAAGGCTGCCACGTGATCTTCAGTCCATACGTTCGCAGCCCACTACTGCCTTGAGACACTGAGTCTTGCAGGGACATTGCCTTTGGCCAGGAAGTGATCAGAAGCATTCTTGGTGTATAGGCAACTCCTGCCCTTCAACCCTTCAGAGTTCAGGCTACTGGAGTTATGGTGATGCTGGACACTTGGGTCTGCGGAGTCTCTTGGTAGGGACTCACTTTCTGCAACTCCCAATCTCCCTTGGGCCACTGTGATGTTCCCTCACTTTCCCACTTCAGAGCCCCGGTGGAGGTCTCCGCCAGAGGACATGGGGTTCCTTGACTTTGTCAAGGACATATCCAAGGCCCTAGCGTTCCTAATAGAATTGGAGGAGGACCCTTGGGCGGATGAGTTAGAAATTCTCCAGTATGAAGCCCCTCTGAGGGAATAGCTCACGGTGCCCATCCCTCCCATCCTGGAACGGCTGATGCTCCGTATGTGGGAAACCTTGGCGTCAGTGCAAGCGGCTCAACTCAATGTATCAAGTCTGCCAGAGCCTGGGCTTCCAGAAGTTACAGCTGCTGCACAACTCCATGGTGGTGGAGTTGGCCATGCATCTACTGAAGAGTCTGAAGATGCACTCCTCTGTGCCCCCCAGCAGGGAGGAATGCATCTCAGCAGAAAGTGTTACCAGGGTTCGATGCTCATCAGCCGCATCCAGGCCTACTAGCTTTACATGGGCGGCATGTATCTGAGAGACCTGGCGAAGGAACTCGCTGGGTTCTCAGCTGGTCTGTCCGAGGAACCCCTGCAGCGGTTCAAGAACCTGGCCAAAGCCGTCTGTGTGTGCTCCAGGGTTGTCTTGGGCAGCCTATGACGGATTCAAGTCAGCGGCGGGCATTGGTGCCTGACACCAGGCTTGGCTACAGTCATCCAACCTCGAGCAATGGGTTCAGGACAAATTGATTGATGATCCATGCAAAAGCTGCTGAACTGGAGACTGAGTTCATGATGAGGACCAGGATATCTAAGAAGACCCATGCCCCTCCCCAACGGAAGGGCTCGGGTGAAAAGCCTTTTACTAAAGGAAAGGGGCTGATTACAGTAACTATCCACCTTTTCAAGCATCCCCGGCTCTCCAACAGGGTCAGCAGGCTAAGGACATGGGCATGGCCCTCGTAAGAAGAAGCCTCCAAAACCCCAGCCTCTGGCCTAGCTAAGGGGGGAGCTTTTGAGTCCTTGGGCATAGACTCTCCACCCCAAGGAGGTCAGCAGCCCACAGGGGGACGTCTGATCCACTATGCCCAAAAGTGGCTAACCATCACCACCGATTCCTGGGCACTTCGAGTGGTCAAGAAGGGTTACCTCCTCATCTGACTCACACCTCCCCCTTATTTTCCAGGAGAGCCCCTCAGGTCTCCCCTTCACCGGGACCTTCTATTGAAGGAGATTGCAAATATTTTCAAGGACAAAGCGGTGGAACCAGTGCCCCACCATCTCAAGGGCAAGGGGTTCTACTCCAGGTACTTCCTTGTGCCAAAAAGGACAGGAGGCCTTAGGCCCATCCTCAATCTGCACAACCTCAACAAGTTCCTACTGAAGGAGAAATTCAAGATGTTCTCCCTTGGAACATTGCTGCCTTACTTCCAGCAGGGAGATTGGCTATGCTCCTTGGATCTGAAGGATGCCTATACCCGCATCCTCATTCACTCCAACCACAGGCAGTACCTGTGATTCATGGTGGGGGGCGGACACTACTAATACAGGGTGCTGTCTTTCAGCTTGGCCTCACCCCAATGTCTTCATAAAATGTCACAAGATAACCCGACCTTGATGTGATGGCATACACAGAGGGTAAACTGGCGGGCTTTATTTGAAGAGTCAACGGGAACACTTTGAGTATTCCGACTAGCCTTGGGACATCCTGACTGAAGAATTTGAGAATTCACATTATTGAGGATACTATCGAGTTCCCTATCAACATTTCCTGGACGATTCCAGTTAATGGACATTCTTGGGCCCAGCTAAGTACCTCTATGTGCAAAAGCCTTTCTATCTCAGATTTGTTTCTGAATTTAAAATATTTTTCATTGTACGCAAGTTAGCAATGTTGGTCATGCTGAGACTTGTCCTTTTGGGCTGTTTATAGTCTCTAGCGTATTTGGGTCGACTTGACCTTTTCAATATAAGTTGATTAAAAGGAGGGTCTGTCATTCGAGTGTGTCATTGCGCCCTCACGACAGACGATCCGACAAAAAAAGTTCCATTTTTGGTTGACATTTACTGTTCAGAACACTTTTGATAGTCATACACTGGAATTATTAAGTGATTTCTCATATCTTTAGATTCATAAAATGTCTGGCAGTCATGGCCGTCTTCTGCCTGGATGAATGGCTCATAAAGGGAGGCACGTCATTGGGTGCAGCAGGTGCCTGCGTGCATCATCCAGGTCCTGCAGCACTTGGGGTTTGTGATAAACTACCCCAAGTCCAACCTCCTCCAGATACAATGTCTCTGGACACCCTCCAGCCAAAGGCCTTCCTGCCCGGGCACCGAGCAGACTGCCTCAGGTCCCTGGCACTGGTAGTACAGCACCAACCCTTGGTACTTGCTCGGCTCCTCTTGCGCCTACTCGGGCATGTGGCCTCCACAGTCCATGTCACCCCAGACGCCCGCCTCCACATGAGGGCTGCGCAGTGGTGCTTCTGGGACCAGTGGACACAGGCCATGGGGCACCTCTGCGACAAAGTCTCAGTGACCCACCAGTTGGCGGACTCTCTGACCTGGTGGCAGACTCCCCAATATCTCAAGGCGGTGATGCCTTTTCAGACCCGGAGCCCCTTAAAAGTCCTCACCATGGACCCCTCCCTGCTCGGCTGGGAAGCCACTGCATGAAACTCTGCACCCAGGGCAGCTGGTTGCAGGAGAAAAGCATCCAGGAGATCAACCTCCTGAAACTATGGGCAATATACTTAGCCCTCTGAGCTTTTTGCCATCACCTACGTCACCAGCTGGTGTAGGTCCAGACAGACAACCAAGTGGCGATGTTCTTTGTGAACAAACAGGGTGGTACAGGGTCTTGTGCCCTCTGCCAAGAGGCGGTGGTCCTCTGATCCTATGCAGTCCGACAAGATATACTCCTGCAGGCAATATACCTACCAGGCCGACAGGTTGAGCAGGATCCTCCAGCCGCACGAGTGGCAGCTGGACCCCAGTGTGGCCGACTGACTCTTCCAGCTCTGGGGGGAACCTGTGATGGACCTATTTGCCAGCCCAGACAACTACCAGTTGCCCTGCTTCTGCTCCCGGCAGACCCATCCCTCCAGAATGGCAGCAGACGCATTCCTCATCTCGTGGTCTGAGGGCCTCATGTATGCCTTTGCTCCCACACCGCTGATTGCCAAAACCCTGTCCAGGACCCTCTGTTACAAGGCCTCACTCATCCTGATAGCCCTCGATGGCCCACGCAACCATGGTTTCTGCTACTCCTCCAGCTATTGGTGAAAACCCCCATCCTGTTGAGGAACTCTGCAGGGTGCTTATCTCAGGAGGCGGGCTCTCTTCTATGCCTCATATTCGGGTCCCTGTCACTGACGGCGTGGCTGCTGAAAGGGTGACCCTAGCCCCTTTCAACCTCATGGGTGAGGTAGAGGAAATCCTGCTGGCTTCTCATAAGGCTTCCCCTAAGAAAGCTGAGACTCTCAAATAGCGCAGATTTTCAACTTGATGTGCAGAGCACTGGACTGACCCATTCTCCTGCCCGTTGGGACTGTCGTTACAGTATTTTCTCCATCTCTCGCAATCCGGGCTTAAATCTAACTCTGTCAGGGTGCACCTCACTACTTTGTGGCGCGCCACCACCCGGTGGATGGCAAACCCCTCTCGGTTCAGCCGCTGGTGACCCGCTTCCTAAGGGGTTTGCTCTTATCGAAACCCCCGGGACCTCATTGTGGTATTGGGGCAGCTCACTCGCCTGCCTTTTGAGCCTCTGGCTACCTGCCTCCTATGATACCTCTCGTGGAAGGCGGTGTTCCTTGTCGCATTCTCCTCCGCTCTCAAGAGTTAGCGAGCTTCAGGCCTTAGTGGCGGAGGCACCCTATACCAGGTTCTACAAGAACAGGGTGGTGCTCCTTAATTCCTTCCGAAGGTAGAATTGTCTTTCCATCTCAACCAGGAAGTGGTACTTCACACCTTCTTTCTAAGACCTCACCCAGTAGCGGTGTGATGGTCTTTCACACTCTGGACTGTAAGAGGGCCTTGTCTTTTTACATCCAGCGTACTCAGGGCCACCGCAAAGCTGCTCAGTTTTTCATCTCATATGACCCCAGTCGTCTGGGGGAGGCAGTGACCAAACGTGCACTGTGTATCTGGGTGTTGGACTGTATTGCCCTCACCTATGAACAGGTGGGGCTCCTGCTGGAAGGCCGTGTCACAGCGCATCATGTCAGGGCCATGGCGGCCCTGGTGGTAAACCTGCGCTCCATCCTGATGGTGGACATCTGCCGGGCTGCCACTTGGTCTTCAGTACATACCTTTGCAGCCCATTACTGCATGGAAAGGGAGTCCTGATAGGACAGTGCCTTTGGCCAGGCTGTGCTCCTTAATCTTTTTGGTGTTTAGGCAACTCCTACCCTCTGTCCCTTCTGTGTTCAGGCTGTCGGAGTGCTGGTTTTCATCAGACACAGAGGTCCTACTGTAGTCTGTAGCCATGGACTCAATTGCTGCTGCTAGCTGCTCCCTTGAGGGAGTCAGTGTTTTTTTGGCTATTGACTTCAGTAGCCTGTAGCTGGGGAGTCCCATATGTGAGGACTGACTACCTGCTTGTTCCTGGAGAAAGCATAGTTACTCATCTGTAACAGGTGTTCTCTGGGGACAGCAGGCATCAGTCCTCGCAACCCTCCCTCCTTCCCTTGGAGTTGCTTCTTCACCATTTTTTATTTTTGCCATCTTTTACCTATGCCATCTAACTGAGCAAAATGGCACCCTTGGGCGGGAAGGGGACCACGCATGCATAGTAGCATTTCCCAAAGGCTTTTTTTGAAAGCTGGGAGGATGCTTCTGTGAGGGCTCTGTCGGTGCTGATGTCGCCCATCTATGAGGACTGATTCCCGCTGTCCCCGGAGAACACCTGTTACAGGTGCATAACTACACTTTCTGTGATAGTGTGCTTTTTCTCAGCTTGTTAAAAAGCAATACTGAATGCATAAATATTTTTCTTTTTTTATGGAAATTGTGTTCTAAAAATGAAGCTTATACATGGGATTGTATGTCTTTATGCTAAACTCTGAGGCTCATGGATAAACATATGGAGGCCAGTTCAGATTGGGGGATGTCCAGGCTGTCTGGATGTCCAAAGATTGGACGTGCCCCAAAGTTGCCTGATTCTGTAACCATGGGAGCTATACATTCCTGCGGTTGTAGAATTGGGGGAACTTGGATAGGCTTCGATTCTGTAGCAGGAAATATCCCAGAATTTGAATACCCAGCCCTCCCTCTACTGCAGCTAGTGTGCCGGTGCCATGGTGTCCCTTTGCCATGGTATCAGCACATCCAGACTGTGATACCCAAGGCTGCCTGCATAAACATACCTTTTCCTGCCACCTGACCCTTGGGTTCAGCCATGATTGGATGGCGGGGCATCCACTGCAGCAACACACAGTTATCTGCGGGTCCCAAACATCCCCATTCCTGGTACTTATCCCACCTCTGAAGGGAAATAAGCAGGGGCCACTGGATGTACAGAGGACTGACTGGAATAACCTCTGTACGTCATTCCACTTTGCTCTGCTCTGCTCTACTAAAAGCCCTTATCAACACTCTGTCATCACCTCCTGCTTAAACTACTACAACTGGCTCCTTACAAGTCTCCCACTTGAACCATTTCCTTCCCCTTCAATCTATTCAAAATTCTGCTGCATGACTTACATTCCACCAGTGTAGCTACATTAAAATGACCCCTCTCAAGTCACTTCATTTATTTATTTTATCTATCTTTATGTTTAGCTCAAGCCTTTCCAGTGGTAGTTCAAGGTGAGTTAAATTCACATATGTAGGTATTTCCATGTCCCCAGAAAGCTTACAGTCTTTAGTTTGTATCTGAAGCAATGGAGGCTAAGTGACTTGCCCAAGGCCACAAATGATGTTGGTGGGATTTGAACCCTGGTCCTGGAACTTTATTGGCTCTCTATCCAGTTCTGCATGCATTTCAAACTTCTCTTGCTGACCTACAAGGGCATTCATTCTGCAGCTCCTCATTACCTCTCCTCTTATTTCTCTCTATACTCCTTGGGAGCAATGCTAGTCAGGTAGGTCATACTTTTCTGTGCCCTTCTTTTCTGCTGCTATCTCCAGACTCCATTCATTCTATCTTGCTGCACAGTACACCTGGAAGAAACTTCATGAGCGAGGATATCCTCTGGTCCTATTCAAAACCAGGCTAAAAGCCAGCCTTCTGTGAGGCTGCTTTTAACGCTTAACCCCTTATTCTCCTGTTTTAATGCCCATGTTTTTGATCATGTCCCATAATAAATGAAACTTGCTAATCTCTTATGTCCTATTTATCTTAGACTGCAAGATTGGTAGATCAGGGGCTATATTATGTGTATGTGTGCAGCACTGTATACATCTAGTAGTGCTGTAGAAATGCTTACTAGTGGTAGTAATATCCAGCTCATGACTCTATAGATATTGGGGAAAGGGGAGCACCAGGCCCAAGGGAAGTTAGTAGTTGGGGAGCTCAACTAGGTTGCATGAAAGGGAAATATCATCTTAGGCTAAAGTACAGTAAGGTTTTCAATTAACAGGCCTGCATTATCTGCCACATTAAGTTAACATGCAGTAATAACCTCAGTGTTAACTATAAGGCATGGTCCTTGCCTTTTCATGCAAGATGTTGTTTTTCCATATTAACTGTTTAACATGGAAATTAGCATACATTGTCATTCCTGTGTTAAACAGCTAATGCAAGTTTAGTAAATAGGCCCCTAAATGTCTTAGAAGCATGAACAGTTTATTTTTAAATTTATTTATTTAAAAGGATTTCTATACCACCTCCTTCAATCAAGGCGGTCTACACAGCAAACAATCATCAAGAATGGGTTATGTGTGTTCATGCAGTGATACAGTGCGTGTGTGTGTGTGGTGGTGTACAGTAGATTCATGTTGAGCTATTTACAGCGTGTGCTATTATGTATGAACATGGGGAAGGGGGGGGGGGGTTGGTCTGTGGTCTTGACTGGCGAGTACATCATGTGACGTCCCCGTAGTATTCTATGAATAGTGTTGTCTTAAGCTGCTTCCGAAAGTCTTTGATGTCTGTTGTTAATCGTAGTTCATCTGGGAGGGCGTTACAAATTGCTGGTGCAGCCAGAGAAAGGGCTCTGTCCGCGGTGTCCTTGCGGACCTTGGTGAGGTCTTTTGGTGTGTTAACACGGTTGGAGGTGCCCCTCCTCCTTGGTCGTTTGCTTGTGTCAGAGTGTATGATTGGTTGTAAGCTGAGAGCTGATGACTGTTGTTTGATTTTGAATATGTTTATGACTGTCTTATATTTGATGCGTGAGCTGATTGGAAGCCAGTGTAGATCTTTCAGGATGGATGTGATGTGTTTTTGTCTTGCTGTACCAGATATTATGCATGCTGCTGTGTTTTGTGCCAGTTGCAGCGGTCTGAGAGTTTGTTTTGTGAGACCGAGATAGATTGAGTTGCAGAAGTCTAGAATTGGGGTTATTAGAGCCTGGCAGACTGTGCAGAAGTGCTCCGGGGAGAGGAGGGGTTTAAGGCGTTGGGTTAGTCTCATCCTGTGGTATGCGTTTTTGGTGGTTCTGCTTATGGGTGATTGTAGTTCTTTATCCAGAGTCACTCCGAGGTATTTTACTTCCGGTTTTATGGGTATGGTTGTGTTGTTTACCTTGATGTTGAGTGGAGGGATGAATTTGGTGTTTCGGGTGATTAGTTCCTCAGTCTTGCTGTAGTTTATGGTCAGGTGGTTGTCTTGAAACCAGCTGGTCATGTGTATGAGACAGTTTATTTTGGAGTAGTCCGGGTTGTCTATTGTGATTGGTGTGTATATCATGATGTCATCAGCGTAAATTGTGTATTGTATCTCATGTTCTTTCATGATGTCGCATATTGGCTGAATGTAGAGGTTAAATAATAGTGCTGATAAGGTGGATCCTTGTGGTACTCCTTGCAGGACCTTTATGGGTCGTGATGTGTTGGAGCCGACCTTGACCTGTATCTGTCTGTCCGTTAGGTATGAGTGGAACCATTTCAGAGTGGAACCCTGTAGTCCAATGTTCTGTAGTCTTTCCAGTAGAGTTCTGTGATCCACTGTGTCAAATGCTGATGAAATGTCAATGAAGATCATTAGTAATCTCCAGGAACAAGCAGGAATGAGTCTTCACATATGGGTACGTCGGTACCGAAGGAGTCCGCGCGGGAACGCTCCCCAGCGTCCAATCAGAATGCTTTTGGGAGCATCCCACCACGCCTTTGTGCTGCCTTCCCGCCTTTCCCAACTGCCTCTCCTCAGTTTTCGTTTTTCCGCGGAGCAGGCAGGACGTACTCCTGTCACCGCAGAAAATTCTTCTTTTATTTTTTTGTTTTCTTGTGGTCGCGTCTGCCTTCCCCGACGCCACGGGTACCGCCGGTGTTTCTTTCTTCTTTTTTCTTACAAAATTTCCTTTCTGAGGAATATTTTTCCCTGTTATTGCCTGACCGTTTTTTGGCCTGCTAGGCCTACTCACTCTCCTTCATGGAAATACCAGCCACTAACCCTAAGAAATGTTTAAACTGTGGCGGTACCAAATTAATTGTAGACACTCATAATTGGTGTCTACCCTGTTTGGGTCCTGACCACCATCCGCTGGAGTGTTCCTTCTGCAGCGGTATATCCAGAAGAAGTCTTCAGCATCGAGCATGGCTCGATACGCAGTCCCCATTAAACTTCACGGTACCAGCCAACGCTGCTTCTTCACAGGATCAGGTAACCCAAAAACAGTCTGTTAAGACTATCCAGGTCTCGAGTGGTAGATCTCATGCTCAGCATAGAGATGCCTCTGGCGTTGCTCTCGAGAACACCTTGGCATTAAAACCCTGGTGGAAGTCTTCGGCCTCCAAGCCATTTATGGGGTTTCAAGTTGTTTCTGGGGTTCTCACCTCTACAAACATACCTGAGCCATGCTCGGTGGCGGCATCCGCTTGGGGCGGTACCGATACCCCGGCATCGGCAATGGTGTTGGATGAAACATTCCTCACCAAAGATCGCAGTCTAGCGCTCTCGGTTCCTTCGGCGCCGACTGAGCTGCTGCTGATCGATCTTCCAGTATCTGTATCGATCCCGGTACTGGTATCGACGTCGGTACCCTCCAGTTATGCATCGATAGACTCCTTTCCTTCGATGCCGAGTCTGGAATCGATCTCTAGTCTGGATGACTGGGAACCGACTCGTCTCGGTACCAACTTCAAACGGTACCGAAGACATTCTACTGATGATCAAGGTCTGTCACGTTCGGTTACTTCGGTACCGATAGAGCTATCACAGACTGCTCTTCATGTATCGGTATCAACATCGGTGTTGATACCTCCCATGCTCGTTTCAACCAGCTCGCTTCCTTCCATACCGAGTTTGGAATCGATCCCTAGCATGGACGATTTGCTACCGACGGGTTGCGGTACTGGCTTCCAGTGGTACCGACAACTATCCTTCAAGGACAATCCGATGCTCCACCCCTTCAGATCTTCTATTCTAGAGAATCTGAATGAACCGGTCGGTGCTAGAGCTAGTTCTTCAACAGATCTAGTTCTTACTCCTCTTTCTAGAGGACTCCCCTCTGGGGAGATTTCTTTTCAAGCATTCCTGCTTGATATGGCAAAGTTACTTGCCATTTATATACCTGGTCAATATCCTGCACCAGGGGATCCAGAACCTCTGCAGATCCCCTGCAATCCAAAGGAAGTCATTATGTTTCCTTTGCATCAGACCTTGCAGGATCTCCTATTTAGAACGTGGGAAACTCCTTTAACGGTATCCCCACCTTCTAGGGCAACTGATCTTCTATACATGGTGCCCCCTTCTCCAGGTTTTCAAAAGCCTCAGCTCCCTCATCATTCTGTTGTAGAATCAGCAATGAGGCGTGTTAAGAGTACTAAGAAGCACTCTTCTTATCCGCCAGGTCGTGAGGCTAAGACTTTAGATGCCTTTGGATGCCAAACCTTGAGTCAATTAATTTTATTGAAACTTAAGTAGAAGTTTAATGATCTTCTAAATGCTCATTTAAGTTAGTAGTGAACGACTTGCATTATAGTGAACACAGTTTGTCGTTCCTAAGAAGACCGAGTAGTAGCGTGTTTGCCAAACCTTCCAGGCATCCATGTTTTCAGCAAGAATTCTCTCATATATTTTCTATATGGGATTATCTCCTGAGGAGGTCACAAAGAATTTACTACTTTTGACCCCTTTTCTTCAAGAGCCTAAAAGAGCAGATTTTTCTATACTAGTCAATCATGCTCAAAATATTTCTAGGTTCCTTACTCGTGCTTCCCTGGACTCTTTTGAGTCTGTTAGCAGAACGTCTGCTATAGCCATAGGGGCACGACGTAGAGCCTGGCTCCAAGCTTCAGACTTGGACAAATGGGTACAAGATAGACTGGGAAATACTCCTTGTACTGGAGAGAATCTCTTTAACAAGGAGGCTTTACTCCAAGCTGCTCAGTTAACTGACACTATTGCTTTCAGAGGCTTGTCTACGCCTTCCTCTATCCCAGTTTGTAGGAGATCTCCTAACAAACTTTGTTCCCTTAAGGGGAGAAAGTTTTATTCATCTTCTACCCATCATACAGATGTTCCCAGACAGGGGAAACATCCAACCAGGCTAAGGAAACCACAGCCTCAACAGGTTCAGCAAACCCAGCATCCGCAGGGCTTCTGATATATTATCATTACATCTTTCTTTCCTGTTTGGGGTTTAGAACCTGTAGTCTGCTTCTTCTTAATAGAAGCATCTACACTGTTTCCATCCTAAACTCTAGACATGGATCTCTTCTCAACAGACATCCATTCTTTTTGTTCTATGAGCTCTCAGGATGATCATGCTTATAAGTAACATGGGTTTTTCTCTTCCTCCTGGGAGGGAAAAGAGGTGTAACAACTATCAATAAGATAGTTTCCTGTTCCAGCATGTATCATCATACCTTTCCAGGGACTTACCATATTGTAAGTCTCCTTCAACTCTGTCTTTACCTACCCTCTTACTGAAACATTTTGTCTGTAAGAGTGGTACCATTTAGCTGGAGGGTTTTTTTCTAAAATCCCTGTAGGTTTCTACCTATTCCAGTAAGAGGTTTCCTTTTCAGAGTTGTCCCCCCCTTTTCAATCTTACTTGGGGCAGCTTATCAGCCAGTAAGGGAGTCTTGCCACTCCTGCTTATGTCTGTTCATTCTTTTCTGCTGCCTTGGTAAGAGCTGTAACGGCAGGAGTTCCTAGTGGTTACCCACTGGTTCTATTTACCAAGTAACCAAAGTTTGTCCTCCATTAGCAATCCTTTCTGGCCTTAATAAGTCCAAAAGAGGTTATCAACCTTTCTTTTGGAAACTCTATTACTACAGGCCTATCGGCTTCATTTCTATTCCTCGCCATCTCCAATTCCCTTGGCATTGGTAGAATAGTTTAAGTTACATACTGGCTTTTAAACAGCCAGTTTTTTTCTTCTAACCAACCTGCAGCATGCTCTCTGCAACTCTACAGAGTAGCTCTGCACTATGGGCCCTTGCTAGAGAGCATTTGCATCTTCCTAGCAGATAATCCCAGATGGTTAGGAAGGGCTCATCCAGTCATGCCCCCTCATGACTGGTAGGGTTTCCCCTACCTTTTACCATCTCCTGTAAGGTCTCCTTTTAAAACAAAGGACACATGCCTTACATCACGTGAAAACCTAAAGAATTGCTCAATTCCCTGGCTTCGTCCACATCTCCACTGGACTCCTTCACCAGGGATATTTTTCTTTTTCGTGCAGCTCGTCCTTATATGGTTTTCATTTCCATTGCGTCTTTTATCCAGTTACCATACTACAGTTCTAAAAGGACCTGGACTTGCTGCCTGCAGACTGTTATTCAAGGGCTAGAATTCCTAAATGAATCTAGACTGCTTCTTGTCAGAGAGAGCATTCCCCTGACTCTGTCAATCATAACCAGGGAGAAAGGTTTTGCATCTCTTCAAGCAGGTATTACCCTTCTTGTTATTAGATGCACCTTTCTCTCTCCACATACTCCTATGTGGGTATAGTTATATAGGCATGTCTCTACCTACATATGTGGAGACATGTATATATCTATATGCAGATATATCTATGTCTATCTATATCTAAGACATATCATCATAGGTAGATATGTATCTAGATACTTATCTGTCTAGGTTCATATATACATATATTCCTATATGGCTCTGACAGCTGGGCACTACCCTTATCAATTTTATTTATTTATTTATTTATTTAATGTTTTTCTATACCGCATTATTCGGCTTCAGCGCGGTTTACAAGGAACAGGTTTGTACAATGTGGAACAGCCAGACATTGAACTTACATAAAACAGGGAATTTAAACATGGATAACAGGTGAACTTTATACATTATGTACAAAAGGGGATTGCATCATAGCTGAGTTTATGATACAGGCCCTAAAGGGGATGGTTGAATGAGGTGGAAAGTTATCGTAGGAGATGCTGTGCTAGCATGCATAGGGTTCTACAGATACAGCCAATCTCTGTGGTAATTAACAAATTTCTTACCATAACCCTTCAGATTTAAGTACCTCTGAAGCTCTCCATGTATCATTATCTTTCCTACCTAACATCAATTAGGAAAGATGTTACTGATCTTCAGTTAATCAGAGGCTATAACGCCTCAGACATCTGTCCTTATTTCTCATCGCATTGAGGGGTCTTCAATACCCCTTCTCTTCTACAAGGACTATTTTCTATTTGTCTGTCCAATTTGGTCAAACGTATCTCCTTTTGGTCCTAGGATTGTGCTGTTCTCGAACCAAAAGACTTTAAGCCTTGTCTGATACAGTCTTCTGCGTTTTCTGCTGAAGTCCTTCCTCATTACACCACCCAATTTTTCCCTGGGGCTACTCTCACCCTTGACGGTTCTAACCTTCACCTGTCCTTCTACAGTTTGATTACCTCTACTTCACAGTGAGGTACTCCTTGAGGGTTTTCTACTGGTTCTTACTAACAGATCCATGTGAAACTCAATAAACCTTTTACAATACCACCAGGTGAGGTCCATATTGGAATATTGTTCTCCAATATTTACTTATTAAGATCACCTACACCTAGACTCCCATACGGAAGTCCTGGTTTAGTCTAGCTGTTTCACAGCGTCTCTCTTTTTATTTCAACTCCTACCCTCCATCCCCAGGATGCCTGAGGTTCTGAGGGAAAGCATGGCTCATCTTAGATTCGCAACATGCTAGGACTCCCTCTGGGCATCTTAGCTTGGGAGTCCCCATATGTGAAGACTCATTCCTGCTTGTTCTGGAGATAGCACAGTTACTTACCTGTAACAGGTGATCTCTGGGAACAGCAGGAATAAGTCTTTACAACCCACCCACCTCCCCTAGGAGTTGTATTTCTCTCTCTATCTTTCCCTCTCTCTCTCTCTGTCTCAGCTTTAAAACTTAACAGAGGAGAGGCAGTTGGGAAAGGCGGGAAGGCAGCATGCAGGCGTGGTGGGATGCTCCCAAAAGCGTTCTGATTGGATGCTGGGGAGCGTTCCCGCAGGACTCTGTTGGTACCGACGTACCCATATGTGAAGACTTATTCCTGCTGTTCCCAGAGATCACCTGTTACAGGTAAGTAACTGTGCTTTCTGTTCTTGCAGTTGTCTATGAAGCAGAGTACTTTGTTGAATAGGTATAACAGGAGTGTTTTGACTCCATGGTTGGGGCGGAAACCGTGTTGGTTGATGTCTAGTGGTACGTAGTTGTCAATGTGGTCTTGTAGCTGATGCTGTACTGCCTTCTCAATAATGTTTGCCAATAGAGGTATGTTTGAGATTGGTCTGTATGCTGCTGGATTGTTCTTATCGAGTGTGGATTTCTTTGGGATTGGTCTTATAGTGGCGAGCTTTAGTTGGTTCAGCATGGTTCCTTGGGTCAGAGAGCTGTGCACCATGTTGTGTATAGTATGAATGAAGTTTGACTTAGTGGCTTTGATCCATGTCACTGGGCATGGGTCCGTTGGCGCCGTGCTTGTATTGACTTAGGATCCCTACAGTTTTAATCTTTTTTTTTTCCCCCTGTTTCTTCCTATTAGAATCATTTGCGTAAAGCTGTTTATATTGACTCTTTTCTGTATATCACTACCATACCATACCAGTGAATCAAGTCACCCCTGCCAGTAGATAAAGGCAGAGAAGAAGAGACAAAGGAACCCTCCTAATCCTATTATGGTAACCACCAAGGGTTCCCCAGCCAGAATTTCTCTGTCTCAACTAGTGGTGCAGGCAGCTACAGTGGTCTGAGACTAGACAGTGAGGAAGGTGGGGGAGGGGGGGTGCAGAAGCTTAAGGTCCTGCGCAAAGCCTTGCAGGGATGATCCCTTGTACTCCAGAAAATTGGTATTGGACTTCTGGCTGGCTCAGGCTGTTTATGGTGTCATTTCCCTGGCTTTTAAAGTTGTTTATTAAAAAAAAAAAATAATAAATTAAAGGTAGCTTTTATGTGGTGGTTGTCTGCAGCAGATTATTTTTGAGCTATTTCTTGTCTTATTCAGGATAGTGTCTTTCTCACAACTGGACGCTTAGGCTACCTGGATGATGAAGCACTACACAGAGTGTGGAATGTGCCAAGTTCACTATGCAGCACCTGTGCCAAGGGAAGAGCCAAGTGGTTCTGGTTTGCGAGCTGCCACCACCAAGGACCAATCAGGGCTGCACCAGCAATTCAAACATCAGCACACCACAGGTGTGCCTGCAGACCTCGCCAGAGGACCCTTTGGTGTGGCTCTTAAGTGGGGACCATAGGCAGAGATCAGGAGATACCTTTCAGCATGCACCAACTTGCTAATCGGCATTGGAGTAAGGGCTAGATAGATGCCTCCCCACCAAGGCCAATTGGGCCAATGACGGTGCCTTAAAATAGCTGCGTTATAGCTACATGTCCAGTCACCAATGGAAACAATCAACCTATGCACTTCTGAAGCTAACATCATATGTTAGGATACTGCAACCAACCTTAAACAAGGACTAATTTCCTCCACATAAGGTTTCTCTTCAACTGCAATTCCACCTATACATTAAGCACACAAAGAAAGTTCAGTACTCCTGTGCCATCCAACCACAATAAGTAACACACTTCCACACATACCATGGAAAGCTGCAGTTTAAGAACCAAGACCTTCACTGCCCTTACTATTTCCTTAATAATTCTAGTCCTCACAGCAGAGGTAACTCATGCCTACCATTCAGCACAGATTCCCATCATCCTCAAAACCAGGCAGCCTCACCTACTCACTCAAGTGATTAAAACATACAACTGCTATGCACAGAGAAACTACCACCTAATCAAGATTCGGCAACCAGACTACACCATATAAAAGCCAACCAAACCACATCCTCTAAATCACACAATCCAGTGTGCTCTCATTAATGCACACTCAGTCAACTATTTTCTGTATTTTATTGCAGACAATCTCCTGGATTTCAATCTTGATATCCTTTGTATCACAGAAACCTGTCTGATACAGACACACTGATACTCGACCAACTATGCCCTCCTAATTTCAACATTTACTATCATAACAGGCAATCCAACTGTGGTGGTAGTAGTATCTGCATAATAGCCAAATCTAGCCTCAGCTTTCTACCAACTGAATCCACCTCTTCAGATTACCTGGAATCTCTAACAAACCATGACATCTTACTGTGCCTTATATATAGACCACCACAGGGCAATGCCTCTGAGCTCTCCATGATCCTAGAAACAGTTTGTGCTCTCCCACCCCCACATAGGCCTCTTATTTTATTGGGTGATTTAAACCTCTTTTCTATGCCTCCTAGTCAGTCAACATTATTTCTGGAAGCCATAAATTCACTACACACAAATTGTATCCAAGCCAACACATAGCAAACGCAATACACTTGATCTACTATTTCTACTTGATAATCTGCAACCTAGCCACCAACAGAACAAAACTACAATCACACCAGCACCATGGTTGGATCATGTGACAATCCAGTCCACAATTCCTTCGAAGTCCTACTCACTGCCAACAATCTACACCATCCAACACATAATTTCCGTAAAAACGACAATGAATCATTTATTAAATCAGTGATCCCTCAACTGAATCTAATTAACCTGCAAGACAAACTTGAAACACTTGTCAATAACTGGAACACAATTATTGAAACTGCAGCCAGAGCCCTCCTCCCCAAGAAAAAACCCTCCCAAACAGAAGAACTTTGCTCTCTGGTACTCAGCATCCTTACAAAAACAAAAAACATGAATTATGGTGTCTGGAACAAAAATGGTGACAGTCATGAGATCAATCCACTGAGATCACTTACACCCAAAACCACATAAGAACATATGATATGCCATACTGTCCATCAAGCACAGTATCCTGTTTCCAAAAGTGGCTAATCTAGGTCACAGTACCTAGCAGTTTCCCCAAAAGACACAGGTTCCTCAATGCTTGTATTGGGTCAAGCAGTTGATATTCTGGATCCATTTTAATAGTGGTTTATGGACCTTTCCTCCAGGAACTTATCCAAACCTTTTTTAAACCCAGCTACACTAGCAGCTTTTACTACATCCTCCGGTAACGAATTCCAGAGTTTGATTACACGTTGAATGAAAAAAATGTTTTCTCTTATTAGTCTTAAATAGGTTATCCTGTAGCTTCATTGCATGTCCCCCTAGTCTTCCTCTATTCTGATGATGTAAACAATCGATCTACGTTTACCTGTCCACTCCATTCATTAATTTATAGACCTCTATCATATATCCCCTCAGCCATCTCTTTTCCAGGTTGAAGAGCCCTAACCTTTTTAGCCTCTCTTCATAGGGGTATCCTTCTATTCCCTTTACCATTTTGGTGTCTCTTCTCTGTACCTTTTCTAATAACGCTATATCCTGTTTAAGATACGGCGACCAGAATTGCACACAATGTTCAAAGTGCGGTCGCGCCATGGAACGATACAGAGGCATCCTTTGTTTTATTTTCCATTTCTTTCCTTATGATACCTAGCATTCTATTTGCTCTCTTGGCTGCCGCTGTGGAGGGTTTTAACATGTTATCCACGATGCCGCCTAAATCTTTTTCCTGGGTGGTGGTTCCTAATGTGGAATCTTGCATCGTGTAACCATAGTTTGGGTTGTTCTTTCCTAGGTTTATAACTTTGCACTTGTCCACATTAAATTTCATCTGCCATTTGGATGTCCGGTCTTCCAATTTATTAAGATCCTCTTGAAAGTTTCCACAATCCTCTTGGGTTTTAACAACTTTAAGTAGTTTTGTGTCTTCTGCAAATTTGATAACCTCACTCGTTATTCCCTTTTCCAGGTCATTTATAAATATTTTAAAAAGCAGCAGACCCAGCACAGATCCCTGGGGTACTCCACTCTTCACCTTTCTCCATTGGGAAAATTGGCCATTTAGCCCTTTCCTCTGCTTTCTATATTTAAACCAGTTCCTGATCCACAATAGTACACTGCCTACTATCCCATGATTTTTTAGTTTTGCCAAAAGTCTCTGATGAGGGACCTTGTCAAAGGCTTTCTGAAAGTCCAGATACACTATATCAACTGACTCACCTTTGTCTACCTGTTTATTCACACCTTCAAAAAAACATAACAGATTAGTAAGATAAGATCTTCCTTGTCTAAAGCCATGTTGGCTGTCTCCCATTAAGCCATGACTATCTACATTTTCAGTAATTTTGTTCTTTATGATGGTTTCTACCATTTTTCCCGGTACTGACGTCAGGCTCACCGGACTGTAGTTTCCAGGATCACCCCTGGAACCCTTTTCATAAATTGACGTTATATTGGCCATCCTCCAATCTTCAGGTGTTACAGATGATAGTTCACAGATTACTAATAGCAGGTCTGCAATCTCATATTTCAGTTCTTTCAACAGCCTTGGATGTATACCATCTGGTCCAGGTGATTTGCTACTCTTCCGTTTATCAAATAGTTGTAATACATCTTCCTGGTGTATCGATATTTCTTTCAATTCTTACACAGTATCACCTTTAAATACCACTTCAGTCATGGGTAACATCCTTAAATCTTCCTCAGTAAAGACCAAAGCAAAGAATTCCTTTAGTCTCTCCGCTATGGCCTTGCCACCTCTTAGCGCCCCTTTTACCCCTCTGTCATCTAATGGTCCAACTGACTCTCTCACATATTTTTTGCTACGAATGTACTTGAAAAAGTCTTTATTACATGTTTTTGCTTCCACAGCAAGCGTCTTCTCAAATTCTCTCTTTGCCTGCCTTATCAATGCCTTGCATTTAACTTGCAAGTGCTTGTGCTTTTTCCAGTTTTCGTCATTTGGCTCTTTTTTCCATTTCAAGAAAGATGCTTTTTTGGCAATGACAGCCTCTCTGACCTCACCTTTAAAACATGCTGGCAGTTTTTTGGACTTCCTTCCACTTTTCTTAAAGCATGGAATACTGCTGGTCTGGGCTTCCAAGACAGTATTTTAAACAACACCCAAGCTTGAGGTAAGTCTTTAACCTTTGCAACTGCTCCTTTTATTTTTTCTTAACTATTTTCCTCATTTTATTAGAGTCTCCCTTTCGAAAGTTAAAAGGTAGTACTGTGGATTTCCTTACCATCCCTCCTCCATTAATTAAATCAAACACGATCATGCTATGATCACTATTGCCAAGTGGCCCCAACACCCTTATCTCTTGCACCAGATCTGGTGTTCCACTAAGAACTAGGTCCAAAATGGCTTCCACTCTGGTTGGTTCATGAACCAGCTGCTCCAAGAAGCAGTCATTTATTTTATCTAGAAACTTTATCTCCCTAGCATGTCCGGCTGTGCATTGACCCATTCAATAACGGGGTAATTGAAATCGCCCATTATTATTACTGTGTTGTAACGTTTGTTAGCTTCCCTGATTTCTTTGAGCATTTCATCATCGATTTGTTCATTCTGGTCAGGCAGTCGATAGTACACACCCACTGCCATCGCCTTCCCCTTTTTATATGGAATTTCAGTCCATAGAGATTCTACAGCAAATTTTGTTTCCTGCAAAACTTTAATCTGTTGTGTCTTAATGCCCTCTCTAACATAGAGTGCAACCCTCCACCAATTTGATCAGCTCTATCATTACAATATAGTTTGTACCCAGGTATCACATTGTTCCACTGATTGTCCTCCTCCTACCATGTCTCTGAGATACCAATCATATCTAACTTCTCTTTTAGTGCTATATATTCTAACTCTCCTATCTTATTTTTTAGACTTCTAGCATTTGCATACAAGCATTTTAGAGACTGTATTTTATTCATATTAACCTAGATATTGGTAGGCAGGGGAATCTTTAAGCTCTCTCTGCTCCGTACTCAAGGACATTTGGGCTACATTTGTCTTTATTGAAACCTATCTGCTGATATGCCATAACTTTGTTCTTTTGGTAGTATCCTTCAAGGATATATTGTTATGAACCATACGCTCTTGGACGACTGTCGGCTCTCCCCTATTATCTAGTTTAAAAGCTGCTCTATCTCCTTTTTAAAGGTTAATGCCAGTAGCCTGGTTCCATACCTGTTAAGGTGAAGCCCGTCCTTTCGTAAGAGCCCCTCCTTTCCCCAGAATGTTCCCCAGTTCCTAACAAATCCAAAACCCTCATCCTTGCACCATTGTCTTATCCATGCATTGAGACTCCTGAGCTCTGCCTTCTTTTTGGGTCCTGCACGTGGAACGGGAAGCATTTCGGGGAATGCTACCCTGGATGCTCTGGATTTCTACTTCCTACCTAAAAGCCTAAATTTAGCCTCTGGAACCTCCCTACCACATTTTCCTATGTCATTGGTACCGACATGTACCAAGACAGCACACTCCTCCCCAGCACTATCTAAGACCTTGTCTAGGTGGTGCATGAGTTCCGCTACCTTCACACCAGGCAGGCATGTTACCAGGCGATCCTCACACCCACCAGCCACCCAGCTATCTACATGTCTAATGATCGAATCACCAACCATAATGGCTGTCCTATCCAGTCTTGAAGGACTAGAAAAAGGGACTGTTACTTCTGGAGAGAGATCTGCAATTGTGAGTATATTCTTCTGGGAATTTTCTGAAAGGAATTCTTTCTATTAATGCTATTTAATCTGTGAACCCACTTTTTTGTTAAATCAGTCAGGGCCTAGTAGCAGCAGTTTAAGTTTAAATTTAAAACACTGAAGAAAACTTTCTGGTTACATTTCATACCCAGCAGAGAGCTTATAGTTTTAATTTAATAGTCACTCAGGGCCTAGTATCAGCAAAGTACTTTTAGTTTAAATTTAAAACACAGAAGAGAGCTTTCTGGTTAAATTTAGAACCCAGCAGAGAGCTTGTAGTTTAAATTTCATAATATATTAGAGCCTAGCAGCAGCAAAGAGCTATAATTTAAATCAAATAAGAATATAGCTTACCTCAGCAGCAAAGGACAGGGTACTGTGTAGAAGCCCTCTTTTAATAAGTGTTATTTCCCTCCCTCCCTCCCCACACCCACCCACCCTTTGGGATAATTGTAGCTTTATAGGTACTTACACATCTTAAAAGACAGGAGGTGCTCTCAGGTGAAGCTTGTTAACCAAATCAGACATACACTAAGGACCTGAGATTAATTAAGCTTCAGGTGAACAAGGTATATTAAACGTATGAGGTACAGTTTTATTGGTATAAATATCCATAGCAACCCTTAGTAAGTAAAGAACTTAAAGATCTAAACAAAAGCTTAAAACTAAGATACAGACAGCAGGGATAAACTGAAGAGTAGCAATCCGAGTAAAACTGGAAATCAAATATCTAGACATCATCCTTGATCAACAGATGAACCTTCAATCCCAAATAAAGAAAACAACTAACTCAGTCTATCTTAAATTAAGGACCCTAAGAAGCCTACGTTCCCTCATCAGCCCAGAGTTATTCTGCTCAGTCTGCCAATTTTATTTATTTATTTATTTGAACATTTTTTTATATACCGCCCCTTCCATTGATCAGGGGTGGTTTACATTGAACAACATTCCAGAGTCCTAGTTACAGAGAATGTTTCAAACTATAATACAATAAACTATATACATATTACAAATCAGTTTAAATAAACCAAGAAGTAAAGAAGGCTAGGTCTGAACTATTTACATACTGTATTTTCAGCAGAGCAGAATACAGGCAGTTATTTGTACTAGGGGGAGGCAGATGAGTTGTGGTATTCTGAGAAGAGGAGGATTTTAAGTAGTTTATGAAAGTCCTGAAGGTCCTTCATTGATCTTATAGTATCTGGGAGGGAGTTCCATAGGGTTGGGGCAGAGTACCTGAAGGTCCTTCATTGATCTTATAGTATCTGGGAGGGAGTTCCATAGGGTTGGGGCAGAGTACCTGAAGGCTCTGTTGCTCATTGCCTTCTTAGTTTTCCTTACTGAGGAGGGTATGGTGAAGAGGTCTTTTGTATTTTTTCTTCTGATCCTGATATGAGCTTGAGAATGAATTAGGGTTCAGAGGTGTGAGGGGGAGATATTGTTATGTAGTTTAAAAGTTGTGACTAGCATTTTGTATTTTACCCTAGATGCAATGGGGAGCCAAAGGAGATTGTAGAGTATCGGGGTGATGTGGTCAGTAAGGCTTGCTCTGTCTATGACTCTAGCGGTTACATTTTGTGCAAGTTGAAGCGTGTGAAGTGTTGTTTTAGGTAGGCCGAGTAGCAGACTGTTGCGGTAGTCCAAGTGAGGGGTAATCAAGGCCTGGATTACAACCAATCCTTAATCACACCAATTCTTGATTATGCCAACATCATATACCATGACCTCCCCAAACATACTCTTCACCCTCTCCAGATGGCTCAAAATACAGGGGCAAGAATAATCACTACTGCCCCATGACAAGCACATATTACCCCTATAGTGTTTCAAGTGCACTGGCTCCCCATCATACCCAGAATAAGATACAAAGCTCTTGTCACTATGTTCAGAATTATACACAATTGTTCAGCCAACTGCCTCCAAGCCTGCATTTCCATACCAAAAAACAAGTTTAAACAAGCCACTTGCAATCGGGCACTTTCCCTCTTTGCCCATTCATTATGGAACACCCTCCCATCAGCCCTAAGAGGATCCCAGGACATCACAGAATTCAGATGACAAAAGCAGAGCACAGGCACCTGCAGTGCAGTACTAGGGGATAAAGGGAGCTGGTACGCAAACTGACGGTCAAACAAGTCTGTATTGTGCCTTTATGTATTTCGGCCGCCTTCAGGGGGAAAAAAGCCTCAAAAATACAATAAAAACATAAAAAAATAAAAAAATCCATACAAAATATTAATATACAGATCAAAACTGTTATAAAACATGGGTATTAAATACAAAACTAAAGAAGGACAATCATATTAAAACAAAATCACCATATTAAAAATATTACATATTAAAAAAGACAGGTTTGATGCCTAAGAGGTTACCTATGGAAGCTTTCAGTACCATCGTGGTGAGAAAGACAAACCATACCAGCAGAATACAGCTGTCACTAAAGCAAAAGAGATAAGGAGGATCAGCTATGGAGAAAAGTAAAACCAACATGCAAATTGAAAGAGGTAATTACCTGTATTTAGCGCCGCTAAAATGTATCAACAAGAAGGAGCTCCAAACTATCAAACCAATAAGCACACTCAAGAAAAATCTAATGTAATTACAAAATTGCACCTATTGGAGCTGAATGTATGGTTTTACTTATCAGAGGGCAATAAAAGCTGACTGTGTCAGCGATAAGGAAACGCTGGGTTGAAGCCGTGCACCTTTTAATCCTGGGCTGTAGTTCGTGCCGAAAAGGGGAGGTCGAGGGTCAGAGATGATCGCAGGTGACAACATACCTTCCTAAAAAACATCATTGCTAATAATTATAAATTGGATGAGAAAATAGTCATGAGGAACATAATAAAAATAGGAGAGTGAAAAACTTTTAAAACCACCAACAATGGGAGAAGCGCTCCGTGTAGCCGTCGTCAGCACAAGAACAGTGTGGCTATGCAGAGTGGGATAAACCAAAAGGGTACAAAAAATAATATTTCAGCAGAAAAGGCAGAAAATATGTGAATATATAATAAAAAAAAGTATATGGTGTCAATAGATCCATTGTCCCATAACTGCCCCTGCTGTATTGCCCATAACAAGCCATCCAGAATAAATTGAAGGGAACCAAAGAATTTACAGGACACTATTGTGGCAACGTAAACATTACATAAGATGCTGCATAAGACGGAAGAAACCATGAGTTTAAAAATCATATAAAAAAAATATTAGGATGAGAAACAATGAATGCGCATATGACAATGATTATAGAAAATGAGTACAAGAAATCCTAAAGAAAAAATCTAATCCAAAGGGGGGGAGGGGAGAAAGGGACCCATCCAAAAGCACTACAAAATTGTCAAAAATGAAAGGAGTCAGAGATGTTAATCATTATTACACAACTAATAATAAAAGAGGGATAATGAACATAAAATCATATATACAACTAAGAACATCTCAGAAAGGTGAATAAATAAATGAGCCATAAATAATTAATACCCCAACTCAATAATGAATTCTTTTGTGTCTGTGTGAGGAACAGGGAAGGGGGAGGAGGGGAGGGGAAGGAAAGAGGGAGGGGAAGGGAGGAAGCGGGAAAAGGAGAGCGAAGGGGGAGAGGAAAAGGAGCAGGGAGGGGGAAGGGGAGGAGAGGAAAAGAGGGAGGAGAGGGGGAGAGAAGTGGAGGAGGAAAAGGAAGGGGCTAGGAGAGAGAAGGAGGGGGAGGAGGGGGAAGAAGGAAGGGGAAGGGAATAAAAGAGAGGGGAGGCGAAAGGAAAGGGGGTGGGGAGGGAGTGAGGGAGAGGGGGGAAAAGGGAAGGGGAGGGGGGAGGTGAAAAGAAGGGGAAAAAACCCTTTTAGGTATTTATTATTTTTTCCTTTCCTCCTTGATTCCTTCCCCTCCTCCTCCCCCTCTTTTCCCTCCTCTCCTCTCCTCTCCTCTCCTCTCCTCCTCCTTCCCCCTTTCTCCTTTCCCTTCCCTCCCCCTTCCCCTTCCCTTGCCTCCTTCTTCCCTTCTCCTCCTCTCCCCCCCTCTTCCTCCTCCTCCTCCCCCTCCTCCTCTTCCCCTTCCTCCTCCCTCTCCCTTCTTCCCCTCCCCTCCCCTTCCTTTTCCTCTTCCCCCTTTCTCCCCCTCCCTCCCCTTCCCCATCCCCTCCTTTACCTTTCTCCCCCTTTCCCCTTCCCTCTCCCTTCTCGTCCTCTTTTCCCTGCCCCTTCATCTTTCCCTTCCCTTCCCTTCCCTTCCCTTCCTTCCCCTCCCCCTCCTTCCTCCTCCTCCTCCTTTCTCTCCTTGCCTCCTGCTTTTTTTTCCGCCTCCCCTCCTCTCCCCTTTTTTTCCTCCCTTCCCCCACTTTCCCCTTTCCACCCTCCCCCTCCTTCTCCTCCCCCTCCCCTCCCACCTTCCCTCTCCTTTCCCCCTTCCTCCCCCTTTTTTCCTTCCACCTTCTCCTTTCCTTCCCTCCTCCCTTCCTCCTTCCCCCTTCCTTCCCTCCTCCCTTCCCCCTTCCCCTCTTTCCTTCCCCTTCTCCCTTCCCCCTCTTCTCCTTCTCCTCCTCCTCCCCTTCCCCACATTCCCATCCCCCATCCTCTCTCCACACCCCTCTTCCCCCTTCCCCTCCTCCTCCCCCTTCCCCCTTCTCCACTTCCCCTCCTCCCCTTTCCTCCCCCTGCCCCTCCTCCCCTCCTCCCCTTTCCTCCCCCTTCTCATCTCACCCCCTCCTCTGTTCCTCACACAGACACAAAATAATTCATTATTGAGTTGGGGTATTAATTATTTATGGTTTATTTATTTATTTATTCACCTTTCTGAGATGTTCTTTAGTTTTATAGAGAATTTTATGTTCATTATCCCTCTTTTATAATTAGTTATGTAACTATGATTAATATCTCTGATTCCTTTAGTTTTTGACGATTCTGTAGTGCTTCTGGATGCGTCCCATCCCCCTATCTCCTTCCCCCTTTCCTCCTCCCCCCTTTCCTCCTCCCCCCTTTCCTCCTCCCCCCTTTGGATTAGATTTTTCCTTTAGGATTTCTTGTACTCATTTTCTATAATCATTGTCATATGCACATTCGTTGTTTCTCATCCTAATATATTTTTATATGATTTTTAAAATTATGGTTTCTTCCATCTTATGCAGCACCTTGTGTGATGTTTACGGCTGCCACGATCGTGTCCTACAAATGTTTTGGTTCCCTTCGATTTATTCTGGTTGGTTTTGTTATTGGCAATATAGCAGGGGCCTTTATGGGACAAAGGATCTATTCATGCAATATACTTTTTTTCCATATATCCACATATTTTCTGCCTTTACTGCCGAAATATTATTTTTTGTAACCCTTTGGTTTATCCTGCCCTGCATAGCCACACTGTTCTTGTGCCGATGGCGTCTACACGGAGTGCTTCTCCCATTGTTGGTGGTTTTAAAAGTTTTTCACTCTCCTATTTTTATTGGACTAAGGCCATAAGTAGGATAATGGATCCTATTTCCTCTGTGAGCTCTCCATGGCCGGCTGGCGGGCCTGCTTTCTCCCCAGAGTTTGGGGCTGGATAAACCCTGGGATGGCTCTATGGGATTTTCCTGGTGCTTATAAAGGCCTACTGGCAGGCTAGGGTAGCAATACACTGGCTCATAAGGGCAGGGGAAGGCTTAGGGAGCTCCGTGCACAAAGAAGCTCAGACTGTAGAGTTTCATATTAAGACGAGGCGTCTGAGGATTCAATGGCCTCTGATAAGTCCATGGTTGATACCGACATCCTTAGTATGGAAGAGTTGGAGGAAAGGGAATTTCCCCTTGACTCAGATGAGTCTGCAGTGGTGCACCTGTTCCACAAGGAGAAACTGGGGCTGCTTATTTCCAGGTGGTCAGTGCCCTGGATATAGAGGAGGATGTCCAGAAGGCGGTATCTAAAGTGGATCTTATTCTGGCAGAACTTCAAAAGCAGTCCTAGGCCTTTCCTTTCCCTTGGCCTATTCAGGAGATTGTAATGGCAGAGTGGGAGACTCTGAGATGCTGCATTTAAGATGGCAAGGACCATGAATAAACTGTATGTGATTCTCAATAGGATCAGGATAGTATCATGTGGATGCCTTAGTGACAATTGTTACATGGGAAACCATATCTGTGGAGGGTGGCATGGCTCTCAAGGATTCACAGGATAGAAAGGTGGAGGTCTTGCTGAAGCTGACAAAAAAGTGTCAGGCTTCAAGCATTAATGTGTGGGAGACTAGTGGTCGGAACTCTTCTGTGGCACACACAGCACCTCCTGGAGATACCAGGAGAGTGGTCCCCTCTGGGGGAAACCAAAATGAGGAGTACTGCCTGACGTTCTTGGTGGATACCTTATATGATTTGATGAGTATGTCTGCTAAGTCAATATGGATAGCTGTCTACCTAAAAGTTCATCTGGCTGAGGCATTGGGCTGCAGATGTGGCTTCTAAAGCTTGGCTGTGTAAGCTGCCATTTCAGGGCTTCTTCTTGCTTGGAGTGGACCTTGCAAAGCTGGAGAAGGACTTGGGAAAGTCCAAAGTGCCATATTTGCTGGAGGATTGGTCTTTGGAGGATAAGGGGAGAGCCCATGAAGGCTGGAGGTTTCAGTCCAGGAGAGAGCAGCTTGGTCTTTGGGGTTGGCCAGAAGGGAAAACAAGGAGTGGAGTGGAGTGGAGGAGTGGCCTAGTGGTTGGGGCAAGGTACTTCAGGCCGGAAGGTCAGGGGTTCAAATCCCACTAGAGGACAGCAACCTTGGGCCGGAAGGACTGGGGTCTCTAGTCCCACAGGTGCTCCTTGTGGTCTTGGGCAGGCCACTTAACCCTCCATAGCCCATGTTCCCTGTAAAATAGTTATCTCCAAGTTATAATGCCCTGTTCAATGTAATTTCAGTTTGTTCAATGTAAACTGCACTGATGCAGAATAGTGCGGTATATAAGAGAATGTAAATAAATAACCAGCAAGAAGCTTTCCTTTGCATGGCTCCAAGGGATCAGTCCAGGATGAAGGGAGTTGGCTCCTCTGCAGGCAACTAGTCCTCCCAATGAAGGTTCCAAGGCTAACTCAGAGGTGATACCAGTGGGAAGTCATTCACTCGGTTTCTGGCAGAGTGAGCTGCTATCACATCTGACTGCTGGGTACTGGATATTATTCAATTCAGGAGCCATTTCCAGATTGTTTTATAGAGTCCCCAGGAGGTTCCTGGATGAGGTGGGTCTGCAGTGCAAGAACCATTGGCTGAGCTGGTAAAGCTAGAAGCAGTCTTCCTGGTTCCCAGTGCAGAGTGCAAACAGGGGTGGTGTTCCATCTATTTTGGTGTGCTCAAAAAAGGAAGGGGGGTTGTTTAGGCCCATTTTGGAACTCAAGAGACTCAACAGTTCCCTGAAAATTCTGCTTTTTCAGATGGAAATGGTCCACTGTGTCATCACAATGATTTGTCAGAGTAAGTTTCTGACTTTGTTGGATTGCAGTCTCTATATTCCCATCAGAGCGAAGCACCAACAGTATCTATGCTTTGAAGTCTTGAGGTACCATTTTCAGTTCTGAGTAATGTTCTTTGTCCTCACTCCAGTGCTTTTCATGTTCTCCAAGGAATGATGGTTGTAGTAGTGACCTTCCTTCCAAGAAGGGGGATCCTGGTTCACCCTTACATGGGTGACAGGTACATTTGAGTGGACATTTCAAGAGAGTGTCATGGCTATGAAGAAAGTCATTTAGAATTGGAGAGATTGTACTGATTGTCAATATGAATAAGAATGTCTCAGACCCTAGAATACTTGGAGGTACTCCAGGAATGTGTCAGCATGCTGCAGAGTCATACCAGGGCTTTGTTGGAATCTAGAAGACCCACAGCATGACAGTATCTACAGCTGCTGGAGGTCATGGCCTCCGTGTTGGTGGGCGGTCCCATGGGCTTGGTCTAATCTGAGACCATTTCAGCGGGCATTATTTCCAGATGGTTTCCCTAGTCTCAGCACTTTGAAGCAAAGCTCCCATTATGGAGGAGAAGCCAGGCGGAGTCTGCAATGGTGGCTGGTAAATCATCTGCTCCAGGGAGTGAATCTGGAGACTCCCAGTTGGGCCTGGTAACAGATGCCAGTCTCGGTAGATGGGAGGGGGGGGGGCTATTATCTGGACAGATTGGTCCATAGTGGTTGGCCTGGGAGGCCAGTTGGCCTCTCAGTTGTCTGGAGATAAGTGCAATCAGACTATTTCTTGAGAGCTTTTAACCACTACTCATGTGAGAAGCAGTATGGATCCTCTCAGACAATGTTACTGCTGTTTCATATGTGAACAAGCAGCGTGCTGCCATGTAGCTCTGGAAGTGTTCTTGCTCTGTTGGGCAGAAAATCATCTAAAAGCACTGTTGACTGTTCACATAGCAGGCATGGACAGGTTCAAGCAGACTTCCTGAGTCGGCATATGTTGGATCCCAGGGAATGGACTTTGTTACAGGAAGTGTTTGTGATTAATAGTGGGGCTCGCACAAGATAGATCATATGGCCAGCAGGGAAACACCATTCTCCTCTTTTAGTCATCAGAAGGAGGCAGACTCCGAGGGCATCAATTCTGTCACTTAGAAATAGCCCCAGGGGATTCTGTTGTAGTCTTGAAGGACTAGAAAGGGGGGCTGTTACTTCTGGAGAGAAATCTGCAATTGTGAGTATATACTTCTGGGAATTTTTCTGAAAGGATTTTTTTTTCTGTTAAAGCTAATTAATTAATTAAGCTAATTAATCTGTGAACCCACTATTTTTTCTTAAATCAGTCAGGGCCTAGTAGCAGCAGTTTAAGATTCAATTTAAAAAACAGAAGAGAACTTTCTGGTTACCTTTCATACCTTTCATACCCAGTAGAGAGCTGTAGTTTAAATTTCATAGTCACTCAGGGCTTAGCATCAGCAAAGTACTTTTAGATTCAATTTAAAACACAGAAGAGAGCTTTCTGGTTAACTTTAGAATCCAGCAGAGAGCTTGTAGTTTAAATTTCATAATAGGTTAGAGCCTAGCAGCAGCAACGAGCTATAATTTAAATCAAATCAGAATATAGCTTAGCACAAAAGGCAAACAAGGTCAATTATCCTTAAGCAGCATATAAAGTCTTCTAGAGACCTTTACAAAGAGGCCTTCTACCTAGTGGGCAAGTGACCTGTGAAGCGTTTTCAATAGGTGTTAACACCAGCTGGCAGTTCAAAAGGCCATTTTGAAAGACTCCTTCTATCCAAGTAAGGACTGTTAAATTACCCAGGAAGTAGGTCACTGCTTAACTCGGCAGCACAAGCATAAATAGCTCAACCAGAGCTCTGTGATCCTCAGTCTTGATGGACTAGAAAGGGGGGCTGTTACTTCTGAAGAGAAATCTGCAATTGTGAGTATATACTTCTGAGAATTTTTCTGAAAGGAATTTTTTTTCTGTTAAAGCTAATTAATCTGTGAACTCACTATTTTTTGTTAAATCAGTCAGGGCCTAGTAGCAGCAGTTTAAGATTCAATTTAAAAAACAGAAGAGAACTTTCTGGTTACCTTTCATACCCAGTAGACAGCTGTAGTTTAAATTTCATAGTCACTCAGGGCCTAGCATCAGCAAAGTACTTTTAGATTCAATTTAAAACACAGAAGAGAGCTTTCTGGTTAAATTTAGAATCCAGCAGAGAGCTTGTAGTTTAAATTTCATAGTCACTCAGGGGCTAGCATCAGCAAATTACTTTTAGATTCAATTTAAAACACAGAAGAGAGCTTTCTGGTTAAATTTAGAATCCAGCAGAGAGCTTGTAGTTTAAATTTCATAATAGGTTAGAGCCTAGCAGCAGCAAAGAGCTATAATTTAAATCAAATCAGAATATAGCTTACCTCAGCAGCACAGGACAGGGTACTATGTAGCAGCCCTCTTAAATAGGTGTTATATCCCTCCCTCCCTCCCCAAGCCCACCCACCCCTGGGATAATCACAGCTTTATAGGTACTTGCACATCTTAAAAGACAGGAGGTGCTCTCAGGTGAAGCTCGTTACCCAAATCAGTCATACACTAAGGACCTGAGATTAATTAAGCTTCAGGTGAACAAGGTATATTAAACTTATTAGGTACAGTTTTATTGGTATAAATATCCATAGCACCCTTTAGTACGTAAAGAACTTAAAGATCTAAACACAAAATTAAAATTAAGATGCAGACAGCAGTCCAGCAGCGGGATGTGGGATTTCCAGTCTTTTGCATTGAGTGTCACATGTATGATTTTCTCCCAGTTGGTGAGAGGTCTTACATGTGCACTAGGTGCAAGGAGCTCTTTGCTCTCAGGGAACGAGTCCATTCTCTAGAGGCTAGAGTAGCAGACTTGGAAAACATAAGACAGACAGAGAGGTACATAGACGAGACCTACAGGGATATAGTCCTGAAATCCCACCTCCAGTCTGGCAGCATCCCTGTTGCCATGGAGGAGAGAGGTCACGTGACAGGAGAGCATCACCCTGGTGTGGCAGGAAGTGATCCTGTAACTAGGACCTGTCCTCCAGGTGATGTAAATCCCTCTCGCACCGAGGAAGTTTCTCCAGGACCATGTTTTTTGTCGGAAACTGTTAGTTCTATGTAAACCGCGCTGATCGCAAATAGTGCGGTATAGAAGAAATGTAAATAAATAAATAAATAAATAAATAAAATGTGCCCATGAGGGAAGGGTTAGGACAGCAGTTATAGTTGGTGATTTGATCATTAGGCATGTAGATAGCTGGGTGGCTGGTGGACGTGAGGATCGCCTGGTAACATGCCTGCCTGACCTCACGTGCCACCTAGATAAGGTCTTAGATAGTGCTGGGGAGGAGTCTGCTGTCTTGGTACATGTCGGTACCAATGACATAGGAAAATGTGGTAGGGAGGTTCTGGAAGCTAAATTTAGGCTTTTGTGTAGAAAGTTGAAATCCAGAACTTCCAGGGTAGCGTTCTCCGAAATGCTTCCCGTTCCACGCGCAGGACCCAAAAGGCAGGCAGAGCTCCGGAGTCTCAATGCGTGGATGAGACAATGGTGCAGAGATGAGGGGTTTGGATTTGTTAGGAACTGGGGAACATTCTGGGGAAAGGAGGGGCTCTTCCGAAGGGATGGGCTTCACCTTAACCGGGATGGAACCAGGCTGCTGGCATTAACCTTTAAAAAGGAGATATAGCAGCTTTTAAACTAGATGATAGGGGAAAGCCGACAGTCGCCCAAGAGCGCATGGTTCGGAAGAATGTATCCTTGAAGGATACTACAAAAAGCAGAGAGGTTCCAAAAAAGAGTAAAGTAGCCCAAATACCCTCAAGTATGGAGAAGACAGAGCTTAAAGATCCCAAATTACCCATGTCTACCATTAACCAAATTAATATGAATAAAATACAGTCTCTAAAATGCTTGTATGCAAATGCTAGAAGTCTACAAAACAAGATGGGAGAGTTAGAATATATAGCACTAAACGAGAGGTTAGATATGATTGGATTATCAGAGACATGGTGGAAGGAGGACAACCAGTGGGACACTGTGATACCTGGGTACAAACTGTATCGTAATGATAGAGCTGATCGAATTGGTGGAGGGGTTGCGCTCTATGTTAGAAAGGGCATTGAGTCAGAAAGGATTAAAGTTTTGCAGGAAACAAAATTTGCTGTAGAATCTCTATGGATTGAAATTCCATGTAAAAAGGGGAAGGCGATGGCAGTGGGGGTGTACTATTGTCCGCCTGGCCAGAATGAACAAATGGATGATGAAATGCTCAAAGAAATCAAGGGAAGCTAGCAAAAGTTACAGTGCAGTAATAATAATGGGTGATTTCAATTACCCCGGTATCGACTGGGTCAGTGTCACAGCAGGACATGCTAGGGAGATAAAGTTCCTAGATGAAATAAATGACTGCTTCTTGGAGCAGCTGGTTCATGAACCAACCAGAGGGGAAGCAATATTAGACCTAGCCTTAGTGGAACACCAGATGTAGTGCAAGAGATAAGGGTGTTGGGGCCACTTGGCAATAGTGATCATAGCATGATCGCCTTTGATTTAATTAGTGGAGGAGGGATAGTAAGGAAATCCACAGTACTACCTTTTAACTTTCGAAAGGGAGACTATGATAAAATGAGGAAAACAGTTAAGAAAAAACTAAAAGGAGCAGTTGCAAAGGTTAAAGACTTACATCAAGCTTGGCTGTTGTTTAAAAATACTATCTTGGAAGCCCAAGCCAGCTGTATTCCACGCTTTAAGAAAAGTGGAAGGAAGTCAAAAAAACTGCCAGCATGGTTTAAAGGTGAGGTCAGAGAGGCTGTTGTTGCCAAAAAAGCATCTTTCAGGAAATGGAAAAAAAGAGCCAAATGACGAAACCTGGAAACAGCACAAGCACTGGCAAGTCAAATGCAAGGTATTAATAAAGCAGGCAAAGGGAGAATTTTAGAAGAAGCTTGCTGCGGAAGCAAAAACGCGAAATAAAGATTTTTTCAAGTACATTCGCAGCAAAAAACCTGTGAGTCAGTTGGTCCATTAGATGATAGAGGCGTTAAAGGGGCACTAAGAGGTGACAAGGCGATAGCAGAGAGACTGAATGAATTCTTTGCTTCGGTCTTTACTGAGGAAGATGTAGGGATGTTATCCATGACTGAAGTGGTATTTAAAGGTGCAGAAGAGTTTAAGGAAATATCGATACATCGGGAAGATGTATTACAACTATTAGATAAACTGAAGAGTAGCAAATCACCTGGGCGGGATGGTATACATCCAAGGGTGTTGAAAGAACTGAAATATGAGATTGCAGACCTGCTATTAGTAATCTCTGAACTATCATTAAAATCATCTCTAATTCCTGAAGATTGGAGGATTGCCAATGTAACACCAATTTTTAAAAAGGGTTCCAGGGGTGATCCGGGAAACTACAGACCGGTGAGCTTGACGTCAGTACCGGGAAAAATGGTAGAAACCATCATAAAGAATAAAATTATTCAGCATTTAGATAGTCATGGCCTAATGGGAGACAGCCAACATGGCTTTCGACAAGGAAGATCTTGTCTTACTAATCTGTTATGTTTTTTTGAAGGTGTGAATAAACAGGTGGACAAAGGTGAGTCGGTTGATATAGTGCAACTGGACTTTCAGAAAGCCTTTGACAAGGTCCCTCATCAGAGACATTTGGCAAAACTAAAGAGTCGTGGGATAGGAGGCAGTGTACTACTGTGGATCAGGAACTGGTTAAAAGATAGAAAGCAGAGGGTAGGGCTAAATGGCCAATTTTCCCAATGGAGAAAGGTGAATAGTGGTGTACCCCAGGGATCTGTGCTGGGTCCTCTGCTTTTTGACATATTCATAAATGACCTGGAAAGTGGAATAACGAGTGAGGTTATCAAATTTGCAGATGACACAAAACTATTTAAAGTTGTTAAAACCCAAGAGGATTGTGGAAAATTGCAAGAGGATCTTGATAAATTGGATTACTGGGCATTAAAATGGCAGATGAAATTTAATGTGGACAAGTGCAAAGTTATGCACCTAGGGAAGAACAACCCAAACTATGGTTACACGATGCAAGGTTCCACTTTAGGAACCACCACACAGGAAAAAGATTTAGGCGTCATTGTGGATAACATGTTAAAAGCCTCGGCCCAGTGTGCAGCGGCGGCCAAGAGAGCAAATAGAATGCTAGGTATGATAAGGAAAGGAATGGAAAATAAAACAAAAGATATTATAATGCCTCTATATCGTTCCATGGTGAGACCACACCTTGAATATTGTGTGCAATTCTGGTCGCCGTATCTTAAAAAGGATATAGCGATTTTAGAAAAGGTTCAGAGAAGAGCCACCAAAATGGTAAAGGGGATGGAAGGATACTCCTATGAAGAAAGGCTAAAAAGGTTAGGGCTCTTTAACCTGGAAAAGAGACGGCTGAGGGGAGATATGATAGAAGTCTATAAATTAATGAACGAAGTGGAACGGGTAGACATAGATCGATTGTTTACGTTATCAGAATATAGACAGACTAGGGGACATGCAATGAAGCTACAGGGTAAACTATTTAAGACTAATAAAAGAAAATATTTCACTCAACGTGTAATCAAACTCTGGAATTTGTTACCGGAGGATGTTAGTGTAGCTGGGTTTAAAAAAGGTTTGGACAAGTTCCTGGAGGAAAAGTCCATAAACCATTATTAAGAAGGGACCCAGGATATCAATGCTTGACCCAGTACAAGCATTGTGGAACCTGTGTCTTTTGGGGAAACTGCTAGGTACGTATGACCTAGATTGGCCACTGTTGGAAACAGGATACTGGGCTTGATGGACCTTGGTCTGACCCAGTATGGCATATCTTATGTTTTTATGTTCTTATATTCCTGCCTGCAATGGGCAATAGATCATCTGAGTCAAGTCATCTTGGTGGCTCTGGGTTAGGCCCAGAAGGCCTCTTTTACACTGATCTCTAGAAGATTCTGGCAGATGACTCATTGCCTCTGAAAAAGGTCCGGGGGCTGCCATGACAAGGGCCCATCTTAGTGGGCATCATCAATCATCTTAGTGGCCATCTGTTCAGCCAGGAGGGTTTCGGAACTGCAGGTTCTTTCTGTTCTAAGGATCCCTTTTTGGTAATCTCTGATGAGTCCGTGGTTATTCTTCTGGTGCCATCATTCCTTTCCATGGTAGTGCCTCAGTTCAATGTCATTCAGGTGGTTACCCTACTGTTCTTTCAGGTGGAGGGGACTCGGGGCAAGTGGAGAGTCTTGTGCTGCTTAGATATGCAGCAGATCTTGCTTAGGTATTCGAAAGTGGTAAATGATTTTTACAACATGGATAGGTTGGTAGTATTGTTTGTGGGCCTAGGAAGGGAGAAATGGCTTCTAAAACTTCTGTTACTTGCTGTATTAAGGCGGCCATTGCTTCCACCTATATTCTTAAGGGGAAGTGGATACCTGATGGTTTACGGGTGCATTCAACTAGGGTTCAGGCAGCATTATGCACTGAGTGCCAGGCAGTTTCACTAGCAGACATCTCTAAAGTGGTGACATGATGATTTTTGTATTTCTTAATCAAGTATTATCTGCTGACAGGTGAGGGAGACGGCTGCGTTTGAAGGAGGAGTGATCGGGGCCACTCTTGGGTCTTGCCCTTAGCTGGAGATTGCCTGGGTATATTCCACTTGATTGGACTGGTCTGGTAATGATGTACAGGAAGTTGAAATTTGTACTTACTGTTTAATTTCCTTTCCTGGAGTCTTATCAGACTTCCTGAATGAGAGGTAGCTCTGGAGGATCTCTGAAGAAAAGAAGAACAAAGAAGAAAAGTTTTAAACTCAGGAGAGGGTTATGTATTTCTATCTGGGCCAGAGGGTTTTGACCCAGCCTGGAATCATGATTGATGGCTGTTCTTTTTGGGTTTTGTACTGTTAGTTTCATTTGGCAGGGTGGTCACTCAGAAGCCCTAAGTCTGCAGTTGTAGCTACATGATACTGTCTGGGGGAACCCTTGAAGCCTACTGTTATAAGACTAGGAGGGTTCCATAGGCTCTTTTTCTTTGTCTCCATCTGTTGACAGGGAACTTGACACTTTTGTCTGGACTGTTCTGGTAAAATTTCAGGAAAGGAAATTTAACATGAAGTATAAATTTTACCCTTTTAGCATAATTATATGGGTCGCCAGGAGTCAGCATAGACTCAATGGCACACACACGATGTTTTGTTTGTAACTTTGAGATTCATAGATGGCCTAAAATCTTCCTAGGGTGGTATCTTAAATTGATTTTTCTTTTATTTCCCTGTTTTGAATTTTATTGGGTTTAGGGCATATTGTCTTTAAATTTGTAGCAATGGTATCCATCAGCAGGCTGCACTATGTCATTTCAGGTAGGTCTTGCAAATTTGCATCATGGATAGGGGAATATAATGGGGTAAAATGTTGTCTAGAGAACAGTTTTCTCTTTAATTTGTGTTACCATAACGCTGTGATTGCTATTCATCTCTAGTAAAGATTGGAATGATTTTTGGCATGCATACCTTACTTGATAGTATTTATGCAATTTTATAATTTTTCAGGTGAACAATTGTCTTACTATAATAGACATTTGGACTGAAACATATTCTTTATGAAACTGTTTATTAGTCAATGAATTTTTCATGTTTCTCTTAGAGGGCCTACTTTCAGAGATACTTTTGCCTGAGGCAGAGATAAATAACACCAGCTCATGTTTGTTGTTGCTATTCACAGTTCAGTCTTTTCAACATTCCTAATTCTTCATACTTTGGATACATCATGCGAAGAGAGAGATCATTAAAGAAAGACATCATGCTTGGCAAGGTTGAAGGTCAGTGCAAAAGAGGAAGGCCAGCAATGAGATAAATTGATACAATCAGGGGCGGCCCAAGGGAAGGGGGTGTGTGCAGCCATATGCAGAGACCATTGAGGGGCCTCGTTTGTATAAATATTTGCATAATGTTAACATGTGCTAACTTTTAGTAAACATGCCTCTTAATGAGTGTCTGGATAAAGAAAGACTACCAGATTTCTACATTACTATACTCCAGTACCAACCGCCAGGCACATTAGGAAGTACTACAAAAACTGCCCATTTAGAACACATAGCAAACCCTCTGTATCATAACAGCACTACCACGAACTCACAAAGCACCAAGCCCTACCTATCAAAAGGCAACATTGCAAATATTAAACCAATACATCTTGGAGACTACCAATACATCTCACTGGGGGAAAGAGAACAAGTGCCACTGTCAAATAGAAACTGCATGAACAGAATAACTCAGCTCGGTTACACATGCAGAACATAGACAGTCACCAAGCAAAGAACAAGGGATCACAATTTAGAAATAGAAAGACAATAATTAAACTGGGAACCCCAAAAGCCAAACTTAGAATGCACAACAACACTGGAGAAATAAAACTATAAATTAATTTCCTCTTCTACTAAAGAAAACGCAAAGACGTTAGCGATGCGCATTTCCCAGAGCTGACATATTCCAGTTAATAAATTCAAAATAAATAGTAATTTTCTGTTGTTTGGACATTTTATTCTGGTCACCGTATCTTAAAAAGGACATAGAGTTATTAGAAAAAGTACAGAGAAGAGCCACCAAATTGGTGAAGGGGATGGAAGGCTACTCCTATGAAGAGAGGCTAAAAAGGTTAGGGCTCTTTAACCTAGAAAAGAGACGGCTGAGGGGAGATATGATAGAGGTGTATAAATTAATGAATGGAGTGGAACGGATAAACGTGGATCAATTGTTTACGCTATCAGAATATAGAAGGACTAGGGGACATGTAATGAAGCTACAGGGTAAACTATTTAAGACAAATAGGAGAAAATATTTCTTCACTCAACGTGTAATCAAACTCTGGAATCTGTTACCGGAGGATGTAGTAAGGGCTGTTAGTATAGCTGGGTTTAAAAAAGGTTTGGACAAGTTTCTGGAGGAAAGGTCCATAAACCACTATTAAAAAGGGACCCAGGATATCAATGCTTGGCCTAGTACAAGCACTGCAGAACCTGTGTCTTTTGGGGAAACTGCTAGGTACGTATGACCTAGATTGGCCACTGTTGGAAACAGGATACTGGGCTTGATGGACCTCGGTCTGACCCAGTATGGCATTTCTTATGTTCTTATTTTTCAGCTGCAATTGCTCCAATCACTTTCTTCTGGTTTCTTTATGTCTTTTGCTAACGATCCATTGTCTGCTGTCCATTTGTCCTTTCTTATCTCTTCTAGTTTTTTCCATTCTCCCTACATCTGCTTTAACATACTGATCTTTCCCTTTTGCTCTTTCCTCCATTTCTTTCTTTATTCATTTTTCATCCACTCAAATTTCACCCTTCCATCCTCAATCTTCACTTACTCTCCCAATGCCCAGTCAATCGTAGGTTTTTCTTCCCTCCCCCACAAAATATCTTTTCTGCTCTCCATCCTAACTCCCCCATCCCCATCCCCTTTTAGTCCTCCCCCAACATCAGCTCCTTTCTAGTTCCATCCTCACCCAGCATCCACTCAGTTCTAGTCCCATTCTCCCACCCTCCCCCATTAGCCCATTTCCAGTCCAAGCCTTCTCCTCAGCCCATCTCCTATCCTAGCCCCCCATCAGCCATTTCCAGTCCAAATCCCCCCCATCAGCCCATTGCCAGTCCTAGCCCCCCAATCAGCCATTTCCAGTCCTATCCTAGCCCCATCAGTCCATTTCCAGACCAAGTCCCCCATCAGCCCATTTCAAGTCCTAGCCTCCCAATCAGCCCATTTTCAGTCCTATCCTAGCCCCCACCAGCCCATTGCCAGTCCTAGTCCCTCAATCTGCCATTTCCAGTTCTATCCTAGTCCCCCATCAGCCCATTTCAAGTCCTAGCTCCCAATCAACCCATTTCCAGTCCACGCCCCTCCCAATCAGTCCATTTCCAGTCCTACCCTAGCCCCCCATCAGCCCATTTCCAGTTCTATCCTAGTCCCCCTCCCCCCGAAGAATCCCGTACCTATCTGACTGTCTTCAGAGGGAACCAGGGAGGCCCAAGGCCCCAGCTCACCTCTGCACAGCTGCCAGAGTGAAGAGTTGCATGTTTCTTCACTCTGGCAGCTGTATTCTCATGAAGCCCGCTGGTGCTGGAGGTTAAAGGGCTTTTCCTGTTTCTCAACACGCAGCATGCTTCACAAGAATACAGCTGCCAGAGTGAAGGAACACGCCGCTCTTCAATCCAGCAGCTGTGCAAAGGTGAGCCGGGGCCTTGGGCCTCCCCGTCTCCCTCTGAAACCGGCCCTGCGAACCCACCATGTGCGGAATGAAGTTGGTGCAGGGCCCTGTGCGAACAACATTCTTGCACAATGGATGGGCCGGCCATGGATACAATGCAACAGCTATGGATGCCACTCTATCACCTATGAGCCGCCTAACTGAAGACCAAACACAATTTAGGACAACAATCCAGAGGGTTGTCGTGAGTCGACACCAACTCTGTGGCACTTAATAGCAATAACAATGATTCTTTACCTAATTTTTCTAGTTAACTTTCCTTCTCTATCCTACTTAGGAGACATGCCTTGAATTTCCAGTTCTCTCTGCTTTCAAATGTTCCTCCTCTTCAGTTTGTTCAGATATTCTTTAAAATAATGTTATCCCTTTTATAAATCTTTTATTCTTCTTCTCTTTTCCTATAGCCTTCATACTGCATAGTGCTGTTATCATCTAAAACTTTAGACAAAATTCCTGTTAAATGTTCACCCTTTAACTTTTTGCTTCGTCTGTTTCTCCTTATGTTGAACCTTTCAAGTGTCAGTATTTAAAAGCTGGCAGTCCTGGCCCTGGCCTACCACCAAGCCTACCTGGTTCAGGTTAGGCTGCCAGCCATCCAGGTCTGCAATATGGCTGAATCAGACAGTTCTGGCTTAATACCACCTTGTTTTATCCTATCTCAGAGGCTAGCCAACCCCAGCTATTAGGAGCCTTTCAGCAGCTGCCTTTACTGGACTGTGTCCCTTCTCCCCACACACACACTTTGGCTACTGATCCTCGACTATGCCATAGGAAACAGGAAGGCAGTGAGGAAAATACAATCATGTACAACAATTATGTAAAGAAAATAACTGTTTACTATAGCTGGGAAACTATTTGACCCTGAATTTGATGAAGTAAGAAAAATTAAGGTGGGGGTCCAGATTATCAGGACATAGGAGGGAGGTGTAAGTGTTCCTTTAAGGGAGGGGGGGGGCAGTCATCAGCCATGACCCATCCATGCCCTTGTATACATAAACTCAAGATGCATGGACACGCACACAATTATTTGTGTGGTAATATATAAAAATACATCCTTACTGATACATGTCACAGGAATCTACCTATATACCCATGTCTTCTTAACATACAGTAGACATGAGTATAGGTATATGAGATGATCCCTGGAGCTAATGGTATACACCATCCAAAAAAGGTTATGATCCTATCATTTGGGGATAGTCAAACTGCTTGATTTCCTTGTGTAGCCTTAACAGTTTTCTGAGTGTGTCCACAGTTCAGGTATAAGCCTACTGGGGCAGGGACACTTGTAAGAAAAATCAGCTACTTGGAATAGAAATACTTACATTGCAGGGGACCAACAGAGGCCCTTGCACAGGGGGCAGATAGAACTACAAAGGTATATTTTGGGTAATTCTGGTTCATTGTCTGCTTGAAAGGCATCTCCCAGGGAGGGGCTACTTTAGATCATCAGACACCTGACTTCACATACTGGTCACAGCCAGTCTGAAAAACCGGAGCTGCCCAAGACACAGATAAGACTAAGCTTTCTCCTTTCTTTCTCTGCTGGTTTTTTTTATTGCAAATATAGAATATTAACTGTTGGTTAAACTTTAGGTATTGGGAAAATTGCTAATTGCTGGTCCTACATTACGTTTGGGGATAGTCAAACTGCTTGATTTCCTTGTGTAGCCTTAACAGTTTTCTGAGTGTGCCCACAGTTCAGGTATAAGCCTACTGGGGCAGGGGCACTTGGGATCTAGCCCACCCTACCCCTCCCCCTCCCACCCCTGGGGCTGCATTGCCTGTATAGTGGCCAATAACTTGGGATACACCCACATTCTCTTAACCAGCATGTCTTGTATCCAGTGCAATACCTGTGGTACTTTCATTCCAAGACAAATCATTTGGAGCCTAACAGCATAACAAATTGACTCTACTAAGAGAAGACCTAGCTACCATGCATAAAGAATTGTCTCTACTGAGGGAAGAACTGGCTGCAATGAAGCACATCTCTTCTAGGATACAGACTGAACAAAGTCCACCACTGCTCCCACAAAGAGTCAAACACACCAGGAACAAATGGATCACAGTGGGCTCGGGTAGATTGCGATCTGTGACACAGAGACTTCCTATACACCAAGAGATATCCCTGCATAATGCATTCTCTGCCATGGTTAATGAGGATGCCCAATCCAAAGAAACTGAAGGGCCCTTAGAGGAGTCAGTCAATGCCCAATCTCCTGCTAAAGCACCAAATATGAAGAAAAACTCACCAAACAGAAAACTACTTCTACTTGGAGATTCCATCATCAGAGACACCAACTTGGGAACACAGTTCAAAGGAGAGAAGATAGTCAAATGCCTCCCAGGCTCCTCAGCCGGCAGGATTACAAGCCAAATTATTGATGTACTTAGAGCAGAAAGCAAACACCCCAAACTTGATGTTGTCATCCACTTGGGTACAAATGACCTGGCTAGAAATAGTGCCTCTACAGTCCAAAAGGACTTCCAGATTGCGGAGGACTTCCGCTAAGTCCTCCACAATCTGGATTTCCTTTGGGCTCCCATCTCCCAGTCTGTCACTCGTTATGGGCTCCCATTCTATCCCCCTGGTATCAACCCTTTGTTACCTGGGCATTACCTTAGACCCATCCCTTTCCTTTCACAAACATATCTCCTCTGTTATTCGTACCTCCTTTTTCCACCTGCGTCGTATCAAGGCCGTCCGATCACTTCTTCCTCCACCTTCTGTTGTCACTCTCGTCCTATCTTTGGTAATCTCCCATTTGGATTACTGTAACGTTATCTATGCAGGCCTCTCTTTTTCCCAGCTTCGCCGTCTCCAACTTGCTCAGAATGCCGCCGCCCGTCTTGTCACCTCCTCCCCTGCACGTTCCCATGTGTCCCCGTGTCTCCTCACTTTGCACTGGCTTCCGATCAAGTTCAGGTTTGTCTTCAAGTTGCTCATCATCGCTCATAAGGTTCTTTACACCGACCCCCCCCCCCCCAGTACCTGGCCAACATCATTCTTTTTCAGCCCTCTCCCCACTTTCTTCGTTCGACCCACGACAACCGTCTCTTCCTTCTTTCTCCTACTCAGGCCCACCTGGAATCTACCCGCCGTTCCGCCTTTTTTTTCCTAGGACCCGCCCTATGGAACTCCCTTCCCCTTCCTCTCCGCACTGAACTGTCCTATACCCGCTTCAAAGCCTTCCTCAAAACCCACCTTTTCTGTCAGGCCTTCGATCTTCCTTCCCCTGCTGATGGTGCCTCATCCCCTAGTCGTGCCCTCCATCCTCCATGATTCTTTCCTGTTTCCCTCTCCTCCCTTCCCTTCTCCCCCTCCTCCCCGTCCCTCTTTGGACCTTTTCTGTCCTCCATCCTATTCACCTGTCTCTCTCTGTCCTATCGTATTTTGGCATTCCTCTCCATCTTTTGTTTCCAGCAGCTGACATTTTTGTATTGTACACCGCCCTGATGCTCCGGCCTGGGCGGTTTATCAAGTGTTTGAATAAAGATAAAGATAAAGAATTTCTGTGAGAAAAACTCAAGCCCATTGTTAACACTGTAGCATTCTCAGAAGTTCTACCTGTTCTAGGTAAAGGGGCAAAAAGGCTAAATCACATTAACAGCTTTAATACATGGCTCCAGACCTGATGCAAGCGAGAAGGATTCAGATTTATTGGCGACTGGGAAAACACATGGACCAACAAGAAACTATACTGTGCTGATGGACTACACCTCTCTGTCACAGGGAAAAGAATCCTACATGAAAAATTCAGGCAGTATGTCAATTTGCATTTAAACTAGAAGAAGTGGGTGATGGATGGGGAAGGTCAAGTTCTGGACGTCACCTCCTGCAAGAGCAGAATAACAGAAACAACCACACTTTTAAACAACACATCAAAAGCAACTGGGAAGAAGTGGGTAGAATAAAATCAATGCAAAATACACACAAGCCAGTTAAATGCTGGAAAGCAATGAGCACAAATGCTCGAAGCTTAGCCAACAAACTTCCGAACCTGGAAGCCCTAATGATGGAAAAGGACTTGGACATTGTGGCCATTACAGAAACATGGTTTAATGAATCGCATGATTGGGATATAGCCATACCTGGCTATAATCTATTCAGAAGAGACAGAGAAAATGGAAAAGAGGGAGGAATAGCCTTGTATGTCAAAAGCAATATTAAAGCTACTGAAATGCAGGGTACATGGGGAAAAAAAGAAGCGCTCTGGATCGTGTTGGAAAGAGGAGATGGCACTGTCATCCATACTGCTGTAATCTGCAGACCTCCGACTCAAATTGAAGATATAGATAACAAATTGATTATAGATATTGCCAAGATAGCAACAAAGGGGGAAGCGATCATATTGGGTGACTTTAATCTACCCGATGTGGATTGGATTACTCCTTCTGCAAATCTGGAAAGAAGCAAAAAAATTGTGGACGCTATCCAAGATGCTTTACTTAGACAAATGGTGATGGAACCAACCAGGGAAAGCTCAACGCTGGATTTGGTGCTCACCAACAGTGATAGTGTGTCAAATGTCTGGGTGAGTGCCCCTGTGAGCAACAATGATAATCACATGGTGTGGTTTGAGATAAAAGCCAAGGTGCAGTCCAATCATAGCAAGCTCAAAGTCCTAAAATTAAAAAACACTGACTTCAATAAAATGGCCAAGTACCTAAAGGAGGAGCTGACAGGGTGGAAGAGGATAAGGGAAGTGGAATTGCAATGGGCTAAACTAAAAGGGGCCACAGATAAATATGTAAGAAAAGTAAATAAAAACAAGAGGAAAAAGAAACCTATTTGGTTTTCCAAAGAAGTGGCAGCTCAAATAAGGGCAAAAACCACAGCTTTTGCAAAATTCAAAAGCTTGCAAACAGAAGAACACAGAAATGAATACAGGATCAAACTCAAGGAGACAAAAAGAGAAATAAGGATAGCAAAATCAAAGGCAGAGGAAAAGATGGCTAAAGATGTTAAGTGTGGCGACAAATCTTTCTTCAGGTATATTCGGGGAAGGAAGAAGATCAGAGGTGGAATTGCAGGACTCAGAAGTGCTGGGGAACGGACTTGTGGAAAATGACATTGATAAAGCGAAATTACTAAACAAATACTTCTGCTCTGTTTTTACTAAAGAAAACCCTGGAGAAGGACCACCTGTGACTCCCAAATATATAAATGGGAATGAAGTAGATACCATACCATTCACAGAGGATGAGGTGTTAGAACAACTTGCAAAACTGAAAGTGGACAAGGCCATGGGACCGGATGGGATACATCCCAGGATACTGAAAGAGCTCAGAGAGGTTCTTGCAGGGCCGTTAAAGGACATTTTCAACAGATCCTTGGAAACAGGAGAGGTTCCTCAGGACTGGAGAATGGCTAACATCGTACCTCTACACAAAAGTGGTGACAAGGAAGAATGTCAAACTACAGGCCAGTGAGCCTTACCTCGGTGGCGGGAAAAGTAATGGAGATGCTCCTGAAAGAGCGAATAGTGAACTTTCTCAAAACCAGCGGGTTACAGGATCCGAGGCAACATGGTTTTACCGAGGGACGATCTTGCCAGACAAATCTGATTGAGTTCTTTGACTGGGTGACCAGAGAACTGGATCAAGGACACGCGATGGATGTCATCTACCTGGATTTCAGCAAAGCCTTTGATACTATCCCTCATAGGAGGCTTATCAATAAACTCAGTAGTTTGGGGATGGGTCCCAAGGTGGTAAACTGGATCAGAAACTGGTTGACTGACAGACAACAGAAGGTGATGGTAAATGGAGCTCACTCGGATGAAAGGAAGGTGATTAGCAGGGTGCCTCTGGGTTTGGTCTTAGGCCCGGCACTGTTCAATGTATTTGTGAGTGATATTGCTGAAGGACTGAATGGAAAAGTCTGTCTTTTTGCAGATGACACAAAAATTTGCAACAGAGTGGACTCTCCCGAGGGAGTGCTTAACATGAGGAGGGATCTGCAAAAGCTGGAGGAATGGTCTGATGCTTGGCAATTAAGATTTAATGCGAAGAAGTGCAGTGTCATGCACTTGGGTAGCAGAAACCCAAAGGAAATGTACGCGATAGGGGGCGAGAGGTTGGTGTGCATGGAGCAGGAGAAAGACCTCGGTGTGATTATTTCTGTAGATCTCAAAGTGGCAAAACAGTGCGACAAGGCAAAAGTCAGAAGGATGTTGGGCTGCATTCGAAGAGGAATTACCAGCAGAAAGGAAGAGGTACTAGTGCCACTGTATAAGTTTCTGGTGAGGCCTCACTTGGAGTACTGTGTTCAGTTTTGGAGACCGTATCTTGCAAAGGATGTAAAAAGAATGGAAGTTGTTCAAAGGAAGGCAACCAAAATTATTTGGAGCCTGTGTCAGAAGCCTTATGAGGAGAGACTTGAAGACCTAAATATGTAAACTTTGGAGGAGAGGAGGAATAGGGGAGATATGATTCAGACCTTTAAATACTTAAAGAGAAATAATGAACAAACAAACCTCTTCCAGAGACGGGGAAGCTGTAAAACTAGAGGGCATGACATGAAGCTGCAAAGTGGTAAATTGAAAGGCAATGTCAGGAAATACTTTTTTATTGAAAGGGTGGTGGATGCTTGGAATGCCCTCCCGATAGAGGTGGTGGGGGCAAACACAGTGATGGAATTCAAAGTGGCCTGGGACAGACATTGTGGATCACTTTACAGCAACAAGATTAAATCAAAATAAACTGAACCATCTAATTTCTCAACAAATAAGGGTGTCCTACATGCAGCGATGGGGGGAGGAGCAGTGGGTTCACCCCTAAACAAAGAAACAAAGATATGGGGAGGGGTGCACCTGCTCCTGGTGGGTGCACCACTAAGCAAAGACATGGGAAGGGGTGCACCTACTCCCTAAAATTTATTTATTTAATTTATTTATTTAACATCTTTTATATACCGCGCTATTTGTTTTCAGTGCGGTTTACAAATAACAAAGGCTGCACATTCAGAGGACACTGGTGTGCTTACATTATAACAGGAAACTTAAACTTGGAACAACAGGGTAAAACTGTAACTATGTACAAAACATATTGGATTCTTTAGTATTCACAGGAGGGCTAAGGCAGGACATCAGAGAACTTGAGGCAGAATTACTTATGAGGGAATTGGGAGTGAAGAGTGAGAGTTTGTGGGTTTAGGAGTGCTGATGATCGGATGTGGATTGGATGCTTGTGCAAAGTGGAGAAGGAAAATGTGGTGCTTGATTGCCTTGCGAAATTGAGTGAGGTCTTTAATTGCTCTTATTTCAGGTGTGAGGTCATTCCAGCATTTAGGTGCATAGAAGGCGAAGGTTCTTTTCTTGGTTGACTGGGTACATTTGATGGACTCTTTGGGGATGATCAGGGTGTTGTCCGTTGTTGTCCTTCTCGTTCTGTTTTTTGGGGTGAGGGAGATGAGATCATTGAGAGACGTGGGGGCAAGGTTGTTGCTGATCTTGAAAGTGATGATGAGGATTTTATAGGTTAACCTGCAATGAATTGGTAGCCAGTGGAGTTCCATGAGAGTCGGGGTGATATGGTCTGATCTTGCTAGACCACAGAGCACCCTAGCAGCCGTGTTCATCGCAAGTTGTAGTGGATTAATGATGTTCTTGGGGAGACCGTATAAGATGACATTTGCATAATCAAAATGAGGTAGTGTGAGGGCCTGGAAAATGGTCCGGAAGTTGTTATGAGGTAGCATGGGTCTGAGGTGCCTTAGCGTTCTGATTTTATTGTAGACAGATCTGGTGATGTTCCGAATGTGTTCCTTAAATTCGAAATGCTGATCCAGTGTAATCCCTAGGTAGCGAATAGATAGTTTACTAGGGAGATCCGCATCTCTTACTTTTAGGGAGGATGGGGGGGAGAATTCTTTGTTTCTTGAAATGAACAGAACTTCGGTCTTCTTGAAGTTTATACGGAGGTTTTGAGATGCTAACCAGTCTGTGATGGCGTTGAAGCAGTGAATAAGGTTGGTGAAGTCTGGTTGTTTGACTTTAAATGGTGTAAACAGTAGAACGTCATCGGCATAGATTAATGAGGAGATATCGAAGGTGCGTATGATGTCACATATCGGCTGTAAGTATACATTGAACAGAAGCGCAGATAAGGAAGATCCTTGCGGAACACCTTGATGTTGGTGGAAAGGTGTGGATGTGGTGGAACCGACTCTGACATGCTGCCATCGCTCCGACAGGTATGACCTACACCATTCCCAGGCGAGACCACGGATTCCCTTCTCCAGGAGTCGGGCGAGAAGTTGATTATGATTAACAGAATCGAAGGCAGCGGAGATATCTAGGAATATTAGAGCAAAGCCGTTTTCAGCCTTATCAAGACCTCTATTCAATGTATTAGTTAGGGTGGTAAGGAGAGTTTCTACACCGTGTGATTCCCTGAAGCCATGTTGACAGGGATCGAGCGGTGAGGCTGTATCGATGTGATGTTGTATCTGTCTCTGAACAACCTTCTCTATTATTTTGGCTAATAGAGGTATGCTCGAGATTGGGCGGTAGGAGTCAGGCTTTAGTGGGTCAAGTCTAGAGTTCTTCAGGAGTGGTCTTATAGAGGTTTGTTTGAGGAAGGATGGGAACGAGCATGTTGCAAAGGATAGTCCAATGATGTTGACTAGGATTGGGCTCAGTTCGGCACGCAGAGATCTGACCCAGTATGCTGGGCAGGGGTCACTTGGAGCTGTAGAAGTGTTGATGGAGGTGATGAGATCTTGAATGTTTTTCTCAGAGGGTGTGGTGAACGTTGTGATTGGAGGAAGTGAGGTGTGAGAGTGGGATAATGCTGTAACTGGGACTGTGTTAGTTATGGAGGTCTTGGATTGAAGGTAGTCTGCGTAGGACTGGGGGGGGGGATAGGAACTAGTTGAGTAGGTGATGGTTCTTTAATTAGGGATTTTGCTATGTTGAAAAGGTCTCTAGGTTTATTTAGTGAGCGGAGGAGAAGATTAGCATGGTATTCACTCATTCTGAGATATATAGTTTCACGGTGGAGTTTGAGGTGGTTCAAGTATGTTACTTTGTCAGGTTCGGAGCGAGACCTTCTCCATTTCCTTTCAAATTTCCTGAGGGAGAGGAGGGATGAACGGAGATCTGCTGTGAACCATGGTGATGGCTGTCTTTTGTTTTGTTTGGTCTTGTTGCTTTTGGTTGAGGCTGGTAGCTGTGCAAAAGACTTTAATGTGGTGTTCCAGTTGGTGATTGCTTCTCCGAGGTCAGAAGGCATTGAATTGAGTAGTGGTAAGGCGTGCTTAATGAATTCTTCTTTGTCCAGTGGTTTGAAGTGAGAGGTAGGTTTGGATTCTGTACTGGGGTTGTTAGGTGGATGTTTAGAATGAAGAGTGGGCATCTGGAACATGATTAGTTTATGATCCGACCAGGGGATGGAGGTGATAGTGGTGTTAAGGCTGGAGTTTTGGCTGAACGCAGCGTGGGGAGCGAAGATTAGGTCCAGTAGGTTTCCTTTATTGTGGGTGGAAGTGTTCACAAGTTGATCAAAACCGAGTATTTTTATGGGACATGGGAAGGGGTGCACCTACTCCTGCCATATTGCTGGGCAGACTAGATGGACCATACTGGTCTTTATCTGCCATCATTTACTATGTTACTAGGTTACTATGTTATCAGACCTTACTGGATAGCCTGCTCTATGTAAACTAGACTGCCAACTCTCTGAGCTGCTGGATTGGGAGACACTGGCCTGATACTACATTCAAGAAACACCCTAGAGTACAGTGAATCCAAGCTGCAATTTTGGGAGCCTTTCAACAGCTGACCTTGCTTGACCATACAACACACACTTTCTTCACCTCTCAAGGCTTAGGCACCTTGCTATGGGTCCCAGTTAGCTCTGTACTGAGCTTGCTTTCCTCCCACCAACATTGTAACCTTAGTACATTTTTTTTTTTGGTGGAGAGGGAAGGGGCCTCCCACTATCATGACAATGTCCCTTCATTCCAAGACTAAGGGGTATGTTTACTAAACTGCGGTAATGTCACTCACGTTAGGTTCTGCGGTAAAGGTACAGATGCCCATATAAAGGCGTGGGTGGTGCATCGTTACAGCAAGCCGTATCAGCTAACGCATGTTACAAGGCACCTTAGACTAACACGTGTTACAAGGCGCCTTATAAGGCGCCTTGTAAGGCACCTTTGTAAGGCGCCTTTATAAGGTGCCTTTGTAAGATGCCTTGTAAGGCGTCTTGTAAGGTGCCTTATAAGGTGCCTTGTAAGATGCCTTGTAAGATGCCTTGTAAGGCGCCTTGTAAGGTGCCTTGTAAGGTGCATTATAAGGTGCCTTGTAAGGCGCCCCATAATGCGCCCTATAGGGCTCCTTATTCTAAGTGCCATATTAGGCACCCTTGGACAATGCACTGTAGAAGGCACCCTGGGCTATGGAACCATAGGTTAAGGTGGCCTAACAAGGTTACGGTGCCCTAAGTTAGTGTGCCCTAAGGGCTGCAAGGTGCCACAGGATGACATGCATGACCTGTGAGAAACAGAGACAGATGTAGCCCTAACACTAGATAGAGCACTCAGGAAAGGCAATGAACAGGTGAGTGAAGGAGGGGGAGCTGGGAGCCGCTGGACCCGCCATATCTGCAGGCATCCCATGTGGCTGTCAGTACTGATGACAAACATGGTGGGGGCAACTGTACCACAGCACAGGGTGTTGGCAATGTAAAGTACTGGAAAGACAGTTGGTGGCAGACGATGGGAATACGTGTCTCCCAGTGGAGGCGGAGGTGGCAGGATAATTACAATGATGGATGGACAGAGGGGTGGTGGTGCCATGCAGATCAGGCACAGGTGAGGCAAGCACGATGAGGCGCAATGCAGGAAAGGGTAGCAGTGCAGGACATGGGATGGCAGCCTGCACAGGCAGACAGGACTCTACACAGCTGACAGACGCAGATAGACGGACCAAGGGAATGTTGGCAATTGTGGCGAGGGTATTATGGGCTGGCAGCACAGATCTGCAAAAATATGACTGTTACAGGCATGCACACTATTTGAGTAAGACAGGCATGAGAGGAGGGAACAATGATGAGGAATTGAACCCATGAACACTGCCGAGAATGGCATTGTATTAACCAGTAGGCTATACCTCTGGGGTGTATGTCATAGCAATGGCTGGGTACAGAAGGACTGCAGGTCACCGCACAAACTGTCTGCTTTGAGTGCCAGGATAGGGTAACCCCACCAGTACCCATGATTCAATGCACATGCTGAATAGCTGTCTACAGCTGATCACCAAATGGGGTCTGCACCTCTCCGGTACCTCAGCTTGGAAAGATGAACTGACAGTGCGTGATACTGGCACAGTGTAGCTACAGACCATGCCATTGTGTAGGTTCTGTGTTCACCATGAGGGATAGTTTTATTTCTCTAGTGTTATTGTACATTTCATATTTGGCTTTTGGGGTTCCCAATTTAATTATTATCTTCCTATTTTGTAAATTGTGATCTCTTGTTCTTTGTGTGGTGATGGTCTATGTTCTGCATGTGTAACCGAGATTAGGTATTCTGTTCATACGAGTATAGTTTCTATTTGACAGTGCCACTTGTATGCTTTCCCCAGTAGGAGATGTGTTGGTATTCTCTGAGATACTGTATATTGGTTTAATATTTGCAGTGTTGCCTTTTGATATGTAGGATTTGGTGCTTTGTGAGTCCTGGTAGTGCTGTTAGGATGCAGTGGGTCTGCTATGGGTTCTAAATGGGCAGTGTTTGTAGTACTTCCTAATGTGCCTGGCGGTTGGCACTGGAGTATAGTAATGTAGAAATCTGGTAGTCTTTCTGTATTCAGACACTCATTAAGAGGCATGTTTACTAAACGTTAGCACATGTTAGCATTATGCAAATATTTATGCAAATGAGGCCCCACAATGAGTCTCCGCACATGGCCCCGCACCCCCTTTGGGCTGCCCCTGGACACAACTAAATCACAAAAACTGCAGAACCTTCTGAACTTAGTTAAAAGGGACTATCAGATTTGGAGCTTCTATCGAGTTTAACCTTCCAGCACTTAATCATCCCTAATTTTCAGTTATTAGTCCCATTTTTTTAATACTGTACATCCATATATTTCTTTATTTTTTAAATTGCATATTAAAAATTATTACTAGTCGCTCACTTCAAACAGTACAACTGGAATTCACTACCTCATGGACAGAATTCCAAACATTATAAAATGCTGTACTTATCTTATGAAAGCATAGCAACATCTTCAGGGTACTTCACACTGGTATGCCTCAATACTTAGCAGACTCATTCAAACGCACACTCCCCCCCCCCATGTGCTCTGCGCTCAATTCACAATGACGTTTAGCCCTCCCATCTCCTGCACATTCACACTTGGAGCTAACCCATCACTCTGCATTCTTCCTCCTCCGACTAGCTCTCTGGAACTCACTGCCAGCTGCACTCCGTTCTGAAGACTCTTTCCTGAAATTCAAATAAATGCTAAAGACTCATTTCTTCAACCTAGCCTATGACCTCCCCCCAACCCCAACCCCGGCTATCTGACCTCCTCAGTTAGTGTGTTTTCTTCTTTTGCATGTTTTTGTTTCTGCATGCCCCGTCTTCTCTACTTTCTTGTCAGACAATGTGGCGTTCTTTTCTTATTTTGTGGTAGCCTATTTATTGTAAACCACTCTGATGCCTCCGCCTGAGTGGTCAATCAAGTGATATAATAAAGATAAAGATATACACAGCACAACTATAGCGCAACTACTTTAATACCTGACTCAGCACAGTTTCACCAATTCTTGGTCGGGTGTTGGCATGCACACTGTTTGCTCTATGCTGCTTTAACCCCTTGTTCATGATAACTTGCTACAGCACAACAATCCGTGTGTGGAGTAGAGGAATAGCCTGGTGGCTAGAGCAGCAGGCAGGAGCCAGGGAATCAGGTTTCAAATCCCACTCCTTGGGCCAGTTGCCTAACTTTCCACTACCTCAGATACAAACTTAGGGACCCTTTCACTGAAGTACCTTAGGTTGTTTTGCACTTAACACACATTTAAAGCTGAAATTAAAATGTGTTAAGCATAAAGCCTAAGTAGTAACTGTCAGGGGTGTGGTCAGCATGTTCATGGTAGTTAACCTGGGGACACGTACCCTAAACTATGGCACAGTTTCTGCGGGTGCACCTAACACCACCTATTGATGTGCCTTTAGGTGTTCTCTTGCTAATTACATTTTGCTCTCTCTGCCCACTCTCTGCCCCAACCAACCCATTGCCCTCCCCAACACATAATTTGCAGTTAGCGTGAGAATTACTGCATGGTAGATGTCATGTCCCTGCACTAATAGTTACCACTGGCCTCAGTGTGCAGTTACCGTGTACCAAAATGCACACTAACTGGTTAGTCACTTTTTAAAATTCGTATTTTTTCTCTTGCTCATCATTAAAATTATTGAGTGGGTTACAACAATACACATATATTAAAATCAACAAATAATAAAAGTTATACAAATAAACTTGATAAAAAAGAGAAAAAAATATAAATTATACAAACAGACATGCCTTCAAAACTTTAAAAAAAATCATTTAATTGTTGAAGAGTCAGTGGAAGTGAATTCCAAATGACTGGACCAATCATTAAGAATGCCCATGCTCTAACAGTCACTTTACTTACAAGTGAAACAAAAAGAACATCCATTAATTCACATGGACTTGAGCAAGGAGCCTGAGATGGAATATAAGGGCTCTTCGCAGAGCAGAAATGCAATATGATATTTAGAATTCAAAAATCATACAAAGATATTTAAAAGATACACATTGTTTAATATGTAACCAGTGCAACAAAATAAAATACTCATAAACATGATACATCTTTTGTAGAGTGAAAATGACTTGATTGGCAGAGTTTTGGATTGGAGCAATTTCTCGAAATGGGTTAGTTTTGTGCATACCATGATAGTCATGAACCTCACTTCTAAGTCAGGATATGTGGAGTATGATCTTAGTCTCTCAAATTTCCTGCTAAGGCTCAGCATAGTAATTGCATCCTGCCAAAGACAGCCTCCTTCTGAAGTTTGAAAATGTAACATGTATGAGTAATTTATCAAGGTGTGCTTGGAATTCTTCTTAATCAAGTCTGTGGCACTCAACACAATGAGAAATAACTCGGTATCTTTCTGCCACACTTTCTTGGTCTCTGCATTTTTGAGTACTTGAAGATCTTCTTCCTTTCAACACTATTCACAGAATAGTCGCTTGGGACTGACACCTCTATAATCATTGCCGTTCTGATGTTCTTCTCCTTTACCACTATGTCAGGTTTCCTTGAATTCAGCTTTTTATTGATCGGAATGGGAGTATCCCAGATGATCATAACCTCTTCATTCTCTGTAATTCTCTTAGGGTCATGATCCTAGTGCTTTTCAGGCACAGTGATGTTATAGTGTTTACAGAGTTTCCAATGGAAGAGGCATGCTACTTTGTTGTGCCTTTCTGTATACAAATTTTCTGCCATCAAAACTTCCTATCCAGCTACAAGGTACGTCTCTGTTTCCAGCTCTTTCTTTCAGAATCAACATATGTCTGTTTTGCCAGTGTTTTCGATGCTGTCTGTAAACCATTTTGTTTCCGTAATCTGCTGTTCTGGGCTGCAAATATCAATCTCTCAACCTTTGGTTTCAGTTCACCTCTCCTTAACCTTTCATGGATCCTTTGTAAAGAACAAAATGATCTATTAGGTAGTCTAAAGTAAATAATATTACAGTTAACAAGCAAAGGTATCACTAAGGATTGTACCACCATAACATTTCAAGCCCCTAACCATTCTGAGTTTAAAAATAACTACTATGAACCACTTTCAGAATGTGGAGATCACATCAATAGAATGGAGTTCAAAGTAACTCCATAATAATAAATCTCTGGCTCCAACGGGATGGAAGAAATATCAACTTCTAGCCATGGGTTGCTTCTCGCCATTGCCTCTGTTTTCTTATGATTTAATAAAAGACAATTACCTCATATGTTTCAACTAAGATGAGATATGGTAAAATCTCTTAGTAATGGCAATTGCTTAATATCATCCCCTACTTCAAAAGGCATAAACAATAAGATACTATCAGCATATATATGAAACATAATGCCCATTATTTGAGGAAATTGGCATAGAGGAATCAAATTAAGCAATGGAGCAGACAGAGAAAATCCCTGTGGGATCCCATTCCCTATTAAAAACAAACTAGGAATTTCATTAGACACTCTCACTTTCTGTGATCTATTTAATTTAATTTAATATAATTAACAGATTTTGTATATACCGCTCCTTCCATTGATCAGATGCGGTTCCCATAGAACAACAATAAACAGAGTGAGCTGTTTTTACATATAACAATTTGAAACTTGGAAATTACAGGTAACAATTAGCAATTAGTGAACTATGTACAAATGAACAGGATATAACTATATACAGAGTTATTTGTTATACAAGTGTCCTCAATACATTGTTTTATGGTTACAGTACTTCATTCCTTTGTTGAAAAATGTATTATCTGGAGTAGGATTATCCTTTATCTAGCTGAGAGGTGAGTGGTGAGTTTGTCACGGATCCATAGTGCATTGTGAATAGGTGTGTTTTAAGTTTTTTCCTAAACTCCATGATTTCAGGTAATTGTCTTAATTCTATTGGGATTGTGTTCCACAAGATGGGGGCTGCATGGGAGAAGGCTTTCTTGTTTGTGGATTTTTTGGCCCTAATGAATTCTTTTGGTGGTGTTAGTTTATTTAACTGGTCTCTCCTTTGGAGATTATGGGTGGATTCTATTTTGATGAGGTTATTTATGGTCGGGGGTGCTGTTTTAATTATGGCTTTGTATGTGGTTAAGAGAGTTTTGTATTCTATACGGCTTTGAATCGGGAGCCAGTGTAAATATTCTAAGATCGGGGTTATATGTTGGAAAGGTGGGGCCTTCGTAATGGTCCTTGCTGCCGCGTTTTGTGCTAATTGAAGTTTTTTTAAGGCTTGCTTAGTTACACCAAGTAGGATTTGATTTGCAAAGTCGAAATGGGGGTTATACTGGCTTGTATGACTCGTTGAAAATCCTGTGCGTGCATTAGGGGGCGGAGTTGCTTTAATATTTTCAGTTTAAAGTAAACTTTTTTTGTTATATTTCTTACATGTGTGTCCATGCTGAGGTGTTTGTCCAGTATAACGCCTAGGTAACGTATTTCAGATTTTAGTTTGATATCGTTATTCTGCAATGTAATGTGTGATGGGGGAATGAACGTTGTACTTTTGGTTACTATTAGAGCTTCTGTTTTTGAGTGATTGATGTACAGATTGTTTTCGTTTAGCCAGGTGTTTATTTCATTGAGGCAATCATTAATGAGTTGTATAGGGATATTTGGTATTTTGAATGGGACATACATCATAATGTCGTCCGCATATAGGTGATAGTGGACGTTGAATTTTTTAAAGATTTTACAGATGTGTTTTAAGTATATGTTAAATAGTAACGCTGACAGTGCTGAACCTTGTGGAAGGCCTATTTGACAAAACTGATTGAAACCAGGCAATGGCATAAGTATTATGTTGAAGAAGGTAAGGGAGGAAGCATGGCAAACTTCATTTAAAGTAGGTTTTTTGCTTCATTCTGTCTTGCTGCTGCAGTGTAGGGTCCCTAGGACACATGGACCCCCTTCTTGTCTGGGTCCCCCACACTGCGAGGGCTGCTCGGGTAGAATTTACACTACTGCAACCAGGATAATACCATGCCTCCCACACCTAGGTCAACCATCTTTCTCATTAAGGTGGCAGGTAACACTGAGTCAAAGGCTGCAGCAATGTCAATAAATATCAAGAGAAAGGCAGACCTCGAGTGCTGCAATCCTTGCAGCAGATGAACGAGAAGCAAAGCCAACAAAGTTTCAGAACTACGTCCATGCCTGAACCCATTGTATATACTTTAGTAAAAGGACCCATTAGATTGTAAGCCTTCCAGGGACAAGAAAATACCTACTGTACCTGAAAGTAACTACAGAAAGATATGAGCTAAATACTAAATACAGAAAAAAGATCATGAAAACTGCTCTAAAAATGAATCAAAAGGGAGAAATGAATAAAAAGGGAAAATTGAGCTAAGCATAATTATTATATAAAGAAATTAATACCATGTTAGATTGAATTAACACTAGTGCTATACGCAAAAAAAGTTTAGTAATTCAACATGTACTGTATCCTCTTTGGGTCTCCACATTGCTGAAAGGATGTGGATAATGTGGATAAAGTTCGGAAGAGAGAATATTTAGCTATAGATTTTGTATCTATCCAGCATTTTCTTACAGCTAATGATTCACAAAGCTTAAGCTTGCTCGATATTCAAGAGTAGCTAAATAATACGAGAGCTGATGTATCCTTTAATTAATGCCAAACAAAAATTCTATGCTTTTGTTGAACCAACTGTATAAGGCTTCCTGTGTTGGCAAACAGGATTAACACACTAATTCCATATCATGCTGGTTGAGATGAGGTCCTTTATTATATTTTTCTACATTTCATGTGGGCAACTATTTCTGTAGTTCTATAATTACAGAATTTTTGCATGTTCCGCTTGCCCTTTAAATTAATCATCATTGCATTATGCATACTCTTAAATACATGTGTACAAAGAGGATGGTTACATCATGGGATCAAATGTATATTTTGTCCTACTAATTATAACCCTTCATTTTTCTCTATTAGTAGCTCTGCCAAGAAGTTTCATTAAAATCCCATAATTTTCATAAATCAAGTTTTGTCCAGGTTGCTTGTGCCTTTAAACTTTTATCTTAAAAATAGACTTTCAGGAAAAATGAACTCATATTTGAAAGGATCTACTCAATGCTAAGATAAACATGCACTTTTGATTTGAAGACTCAGCTTGATCATATTGGGCCTGATTCAGCAAGGCTTTTCTCCCATTCCGTGTCTATAGGAGAAAAAAGCTTAGTGAATCATGCCCATTGTCTTGCTTAGGTGTTCTCCTACAATAGAAAATCATTTGGTAGCTTGGGTGGAATTTTTTGTAAGATATATTTTCTTAAATTTTTTTTATTGAACTTTTGAATTAAGAAAGATATGACTGAGCAGCAAAAGACTCTCATCAGTTGTAGTAAAAGCCACAAATGAGGTATCCCCCTAAATAGTGCTGATCTCTAACTCTCATTCTGGTGAAAATAAAACATCACTTGTCAAAATCACGTTAGTATTTTACCCATCCTGCCCCCCCCCCCCCCTCTTTTACAATAGAAGCATAACAGTTGTCCTCAACCTTAAGAATGGAAATAATTGTTCAGAAGGAGATATAGAAAAATAAAATCAAAACATGAGTAATCATAAGTTAAACTGTGTTTCTAAACCATCTGTGGAACTTTTCATGCACTCTAGGAGGGAAGAGTGGCCTAGTAGTTGGGGCAAGGTCCCACAGGCCAGAAGGTCAGCAACCTTGGGCCAGAAGGACTGGGGTTTCTAGTCCCACAGGTGCTCCTTGTGGTCTTGGCCAAGCCACTTAACCCTCCATTGCCCATGTTCCCTGTAAGTATTAGTGTATGGGGTATGTTTACTAAACTGCGTTAGTGTGATTCGCGTTAGGATCGGCGGTACAGGCAGAAATCCCAAATAAGGACATGGGCGGTACATCGTTACCGATAACACGCGTTACCAGGTGCCATAGCCTAACGAGCGTTAAAAAACATCGTGTAGAGCGCCATGCAACGCTATGCAATGCGCGCCCATAAGGCGTCTGATAAGATGCACCCTATAAGGCACCCCAGAGGGCACATTATAAAGTGCACTGTCTGCCAAGGCACCCTAGAATGTCCCCTATGGGGCACCCCACAGGGCACAGTATAGGGTCCCGCATTGGGCACTGTATAGGGCGCCTGATGAGGCACCGTAAGGAGACAGCACTGTGAGGGTTTGTTGCTGGCAGCACCAATTTAAATTAAAAAAAGAAAATGCCTCAGACAGCCCTACCAAATAACCCCACTGTGGGATCAAACCCATGACCCCTGGCTCCACAGGCAGAGAAGTAACTAGTGGGCCACATCGCTAGTGCTACTAACAAATCCCTGGCTGGCTGCTGAAGGACGTCAGGTCACCACACAAACTGTCTGCTGTGGTGGCCAGGGTTGGATTGGACCAGCCACACCCATGATGCACTGCACATGTAAATCAGCAGTCTACAGATGGTCACATGTTGCGGTATGCACCCTCCCCAGCACCTCAGCCTGGTGGGGGTGTCCTGACCATGTGCAACCCCACAGCACCTCAGCCTGGTGGGGGTACTGACCGTGTGTGTTACTGCCACAGAGTGGCTACCGTCCATCACAGTGGGCGGGTCCTGTGCTCACCCTGAGGGTGAGATGGGGTGCCCAGCACCATTTCCGCAGCACCTGGCCTTGCTGAGATAGGCTATGCTGCAGGTTCCCATCAGTGCCAATGTGTGATAGGTAGTCCTTGCAAACACCCCTAGAATATGCCTGTGCCATCTGTATTTCACATCTAGCCCTTGTGGATTATGATGGACCCAGAAAAGTGCATACCCTGTGTAGGTGCCATGGTCACATGATTTAAATGAAGGGGGGGGGTGTGTTTGGACCCACAGGGAGATTATATACCACCACCCAACGCACCCTCTGGGGCTCAGGGTGGAGGACAGGATCTCCCACCAACAGATCCACATTCTACCCCTGCAATGGTGGCAGTAGAGGGGACCATCACCCCAGTCCTGCTGGGGAATGGACACCCTACAGGGCAGGCAATGCAGAGCTGTACACATCCATAAAGCAATAGCAGACAGAAGGCCTGGAAATGCACAGCTGCCCCCCACCACCATCTGACATTCTCCAGCAGCAAGCCTCCAGCCGCTGCACCCTGCAAGGTGTTCCAGCAAGACACATACTAGCTGCAGGCAGTCTGCTAGCTAGTCCATAGTGCATGGTCGTGGAGGAGATGCATGTACCCAGAACTGGGATGTCAGCATACACACCAAGCAGATAAGTCAGTGATTGGGCCCCAAAAGAGAACCCATAAATATCACATGGGGGAAATACTATATAGCACTATGGGGGAACCTAGCCATGCCGTGGTCACTACTCAGTCAGGGTGAGAGTGACCTCCCAGCAGAACATGCTGTGGCCACCCTGTCCGTGAGGTGGTTGCCGGCCACTACAATGTCCGAGCCACTGCCCTATGCTATGTACAGATGGATCCAGGCCAGGCCATCCTATCCTGGCTATTCCCACAGTACCTTGCTCCTCATTATGCACATTGGCAGGCCAATACTGGCAACAGTGCTAGCAGTGTGGACTGTGGAAGGTGTTTGCAGCCACCACACACTGGATAGACACACACACACTCCCCACACCTATGCCAGCATTGTGCAACTATAGAGGTGTTTGGCAGCCCTGGCCACCACACCAGTCCTGGGCAGAGTGCAGGCACAGCTATGGTAAGCAATACTGTTGGGGTCACTCCCCAGGGTGGTAAACACTGTCAGACACCAGACCTGAAGCACACTCCACAGACATCAGAAAGGTTGCTATGATGCAGCTCAATCAGCAAATTGTGCTTAACTTAGGAAGTGCTATCTGACAGTAATCATAGCAAGCTTTTGATAGCTGTGTACCGTATTCCCAGGTTTAGGGTGGCATTGCTAAGGTATGCAAGTGCTAGTATTGGGAGATGTCCTGCCTCTCCAGGAGGCATTGGATAATGGAGCCTGTGGGTGCCGCTGCTTTAGGGATGCGGGTGTGTCTGCCCCTGTTGGCTGCTGCTTTACGGCAGAGGTTCCCAACTCCAGTCCTGGTGTGCCAAACACTGTTCGGGTTTTCATGCTGTCCCTCATGAATATGCATGAATACATCTGCATACCATGGGGGTAGCGCATAGAAATGCAGCACAGGCATCTTTATTAGAGGCAGCATGGAAACTGAATGGTGTTTGGCCCTCCAGGACTGCATTTGGGAGTCCCTGCTCTAGGTAATGCACATGTTTATGGTGTCTGTGCTCTGTAGGGTAAAATGTAGGTGTTTTGGACATGTTTGTCATCTGCAATAAAGGTTTTGTCTGTATTAGCACGTTTTAGTAGTGGGAAAAATATGGGGACTGGGTTGGCAGGAACCACAGCTGGGACTTGAACCTGTGACCTTCTGCTTTTGAATACACTGGTTTTGTGCACTGCACCACCATGTTATCACAGAGTCAGTGCATTCCCTGGTGATACCATGGCTGTTCGTCAGACAGGGCCTGTCTGTTGCAGTGCATGGCACCCACCTACACAGTGCTAGGCCACGGTCTGCTTTGGGCAGCTGCCACTGCCCCCTCCACCACCAGTAACCCTCTGCCACCATGCTGACATTCCCTTCTGCTGGTGGTGCTGGTGGAGCGCAGTCTCAGGCCATCCAGTGTGCGGGTAGGCGGATGCCTATGGTGCGGGTTCTGGGGTAGGGGTGTCTGCATAGGTGTCCATGCTTCCCCCCAGCACCGCCTGCCACTGTTCTGTGCCCTTGGGGATACCTGCTGGGTACTATCCCCTGTGACACTGTGGGAAACACAGTCATGCCCATGTTGGGCCTTCAGCAGTTGCTGTCTGGCTACTCTGCTGTTTCAACATTCGTATGGGCCACCTAGGCATCACCCTAGTCCGCACTGTGGCCCAGCTGCAACACAGCATGTGCCTCCTGCGGCCCTCTGTATCCCCTTTTCCGGCATCTGTCCAGTTGCCATTCCGACATGCCCGCCCTGCTGTTGCCACACATGTGCATGCCATAGGACACCTGTCCGATGGAGAGGAAAACCCTGCACAGCGCAATTTCACTGTGGGCTCATTCACCTTGTATGGGGACGGAGCATAGACCCTTCCACGATTTATATCTTTTCTATGGAGCTTTCTCGGGGGGGGGGGGAGTTGATGTTTCCCATTAATACCACTATTGGCCAGCTTGGTTATGTTTTTTTTCCAGTTTGTTGAGGTCATTTTCAATGTTTATGTGCCCTTTTGTTCTGTGCACATGTATCACACTTATCACTTTGTTTAGGTTTCCCTGCCTATGCTGTACATTGCTGACACCTAAATGGTTTCTCTCCCCTGAAATGTGCATTTAACGGCAGGTTTTCAATCGCGTTAGCATTCAGCTCTTCAGATCAGCACGTTAGTGTGAAAGGAGCCTCTCCCCGCCCACACTCCGCCCGTTGACCCCTTCTCGCCGCCCTCTCTGCACCTTCTGCGGTGTTTTACTGCGCCGCGGAACTTTACGATCGTTAACTTACGTTAACGCGCGTTATGAGACGTTAAAGATCGTTAATGCATCGTAACGCACATTAACGTAAGTTAACGATCGTTAACGTTACATAACGCGCGTTATGTACCATTACCGCAGTTTAGTAAACATCCCCCTATGTGTCTCATATCACCTCGTGTTAAATGTATCACCAATTATGTTGTGACCACTTTGATTGAAGGATAAGGTGGTATGCAAAACTGTCTAAATAAATAAATAAATAAAAACATGATTTATGTCACATCCTTACATGTCTGTTTCTTATCGTTTTCTTTATGTCTTTGTCATGTTAGATTTGGACAAATTTATTTATGATTGAACATTTTTAATTTAATTTAATTAATTATATTTGTTTAAGATTTGTCATTTTAACATTTGTTCATGTGGTTCTTTTGGATTTAAAAGTTTGTTTTTAAAGTTTTTATGATAATTTTTAAATTGTATTTTAATTGTTTTTAATGGTTTAATTGTTTATGAATTATTTTAAAATGGTTTTAACTCTATGTGGTATGTTTACTAAACCGCGGTAATGTTACCCTTGTTAGGTTCCGCAGTAGTGGTACAGATGCCCATATAAAGGCGTGGACGGTGCATCATTATGGCAAGCAGTATCAGCTAACACGCATTACAGGGCGCCTTAGACTAACGCGCGTTACAAGGCGCCTTATAAGGCACCTTACTTATAAGGCACCTTACTTGGCGCCTTGTAAGGTGCCTCATAAGTAAAGTGCCTTATAAGGTGTCTTGTTAGGTGCCTTATAAGGTGCTTTGTTAGGTGCCTTATAAGCTGCTTTGTTAGGTGCCTTTTAAGGTGCCTTGTTAGGTGCCTTATAAGTTGCTTTGTTAGGTGCCTTATAAGGCACCTTGTAAGGTGCCTTATAAGTAAGGTGCCTTGTTAGGTACCTTATAAGGTTCCTCACAAGGTGCCTTGTTAGGTGCCTTATAAGGTGCCTTGTAAAGTGCCTTATACGTAAGGTGCCTTCTAAGGTGCCTTGTTAGGTGCCCTATAAGGTGCCTCATAAGGCGCTTTGTAAGGCGCCCTATAGGACTCCTTAGGCTAAGCGCTGTATTAGGCACCCCTGGACAAGGCACCTTAGAAGACACCCTGGGTTACGGAACAATAGGTTAAGGTGGCCTAACAAGGTTACGGTGCCCTAGGTTAGTGTGCCCTAAGGGCTGCAAGGTGCTTTAGGATGACATGCATGACCTGTGAGGCATAGAGACAGATGTAGCCCTAACACTAGATAGAGCACCGAGGAAAGGCAATGAACAGGTGAGTGAAGGAGGGAGAGCTGGGAGCTGCTGGACCTGCCATATCTTCAGGCATCCCATGTGGCTGCCAGTACTCTTGACAAACATGGTGGGGGCAATTGTACCACAGTACAGGGTGTTGGCAATGTAACGTACTGGAAAGACAGTGGGTGGCAGACGATGGGAATATGTATCCCCCAGTGGAGGCAGAGGTGGCAGGATAATTACAATGATGGGTGGGCAGAGGAGTAGTGGTGCCATGCAGATCAGGCACAGGCGAGGCAAGCACAAAGAGGCGCAATGCAGGAAAGGGTAGCAGTGCAGGACATGGGGTGGCAGCCTGCACAGGCAGAGGGGACACTACACAGCTGATAGATGCAGATAGATGGACCAAAGGAATGTTGGCAACAGTGGCGAGGGTATTATGGGCTGGCAGCACAGCTCTGCAAAAAACAGACTGTTACAGGCATGCACACTATTTGAGTAGGACAGGCATGAAAGGAGGGAACAATGAGGAATCGAACGCATGAACACTGCTGAGAGCGGCATTGTACTAACCAGTAGGCCATACCCCCATGGTGTATCTCACAGTAATGGCTGGATATAGAAGGACTGCAGGTCACTGCACAAACTGTCTGCTCTGAGTGCCAGGATAGGGTATCCCCACCAGTACCCATGATGCAATGCACATGCTGAATAGCTGTCTACAGCTGATCACCAAATGGAGTCTGCTCCTCTCCGGTACCTCAGCTTGGAAAGACGACCTGGCAGTGCATGATACTGGCACAGAGTTGCTACAGACCATGCCATTGTGCAGATTCTGTGTTCACCCTGAGGGATAGGATGGGTGCCCAGCACTAGGTCCGCAGTACATGTGGTGCTAGAGATAGGTTCTGCTGTATATCCTTATCAATATCTGTGTGTGACAGGTGGTCCTTGCAGTGCATCAGAAAGTAATCCGGTGTCCGTCTGTGTTCTGTAGTTACATGTGGTCCTCTGGGATCAGACACCACTCAGATTAGTGCGTTCCCAGTGTTAGGGTCTGGCTGACATGGGCACCTGTTATCAGGGTAGAAGGGTTTGTAGACTTGCATGAGGTTTGTGTAGCAGTGCCTCTACAGGTCAAAGTGGTGTACACTATATACCCCGGTGAAACAACCTCCATCCTGCTGGTATAAGACAGCTCTCCATGTTTGGTGGAGCAGAGCCCTATCACAGAGATACCTACTTCATGCACATAGTTTCTGTGCACCAAGTGACCTGTGACTGGAGCAGACCAGCAGTAATGCTGGGGGTAGTTCTGGAAAACCTCAACTGCCTCACACCACCGTCTGCCATTCACCAGCAAACAGTACCTGCAGCACCCTACAAAGTGTTCAAACCATGCACAGACTAACTGCAGACAGTCCACAGTGCATGTTCACAGAAAAACTACATACACCAAGTAAATATCTCAGTGATTGGGGCCCAACACTAACAACACACAAGTATCACAGGAAGCAGAGAGTGTAGAGGGCTATGTGGGACCCTAGACATGCCATGGTCACAGCTCGGTCAGAGTGAGAGTGTCCTCCCAGCATGACATGCTGTGGCCACCCTGTCCATGCAGGCGGTGGTCGGGCACTACAGTGTCCCAGCCATTGCCCCACACCCTGTGAAGATGCATCCTGACTAATCCGCCCTGTCCGGGCCATACCCACAATACCTTGCTCCTCATTATGCACATATTCAGGCTAATGCTGGTAACAGTGGGACATTGTGGGCCAAGTGAGGTGTGGGCAGCCACAAAACAATGGATAGACATACACACACACACACTCCTATTGCAACATTGTGCAAAGATAGGGGTGGTTGGCAACCCTGCCCGCCACACTGGTCCTGATCACAGTGCTGACATTGATAAACTGCGCAGGAGGTAGTCGTAGTGCTCTGGTGATAACTGCAACTCCGTGCTGGGGCCAACAGCCTGACTCTCCATGCAGCTTTGGATTGTAGAGCCTGTGTGAGTGGGTGTTTGTATCCCTGTTCGCCGCTGCTTTGGGCTTTGCACATGTTGCTGTTGTATCTGCATTATTGGGTAAAATATAGGGACATGCTCTACAGGATCCACAGCTGGGACTTGAACCTCTGGTCCTCTGCTTCTGGACACACTGGCTCTGTATACTGCACCACACTGTTGCCATAGATGCATAGTAGTCTCTGGAACTACCTGTACTTTTCCTCAGCCAGAACTTTTATGTTGAACTGCACACCATGTACTGGTACAGGGCATGGCCTAGGTCCACTGCAGGCAGGTGCCACTGCCCCCTCCAGCACGGGCACACACCCCCTGACATGCTGACATGACCATATGCTGTCAGTGCTGGTAGTGCACAGTCCCAGGCCATCCACTGTGTGGGTAGGTGGTCGCCTAGGGAGTGGGGTTTGGGGTGGGGAGGCATACATGGGCATCTTTACATCCCCCCATCACCGCCTACCAATATTATGTCCCTTCTGCTTGGGGGAGGGTTGGCTGGGGGGATGTCAGGTCAGTGCCCTGGCAACTGTTAGCTAGGGTGGACCAGGTAGATGTAGGTGGATTGTGTTTTTGCCTTTGTCAGCTGCTGTCTTGCTGATGTCTGGTTTCTATGTTCCTCTGTGCCACCTAGGCGACTGCCTAGTCCACCCTGTGCCCCAGATGCCCCCAGTACATGTCCCGCCTGCAGCCCCCTATTCCCCATTTGCACCATAGTGGCCTTCCATACTTGGGCACTATGCTGTTGCTGCAAATGGAGCACTACTGTCACTTTTCCTGGGCTCCCTGCCTATGTTGTACATTGCTGACGCTGAAATTGTTTCACCCTCCTGCAAATGTGCATCTAACGACAGGTTTTCAGTCCCGGTAATGTTCAGCCCTTCATTTCCCTGCGTTAGTGTAAAAGGAGCCTCTCCCCGCTCACTCCCCACCCATTGACCCCTTCTATCCGCCCTCTCTCCACCCTCTGCGGGACTTACCGTGGCCAGTGACGTTACCGCGCGTTAAGTAACGTTACCGCACGTTAAGTAACGTTACCGCGTGTTTTAACGCACGTTAACGTTACTTAACGCATGTTAACGTTACTTAACGCACGTTATCATAGCTGCTGCTACATTACCGCAGTTTACATTACCCCATATGTGTTTATTTATGATTGTAGTACGCCATATTACCCCTGATGAAGGTTGATTGAAACACGGCCTGTGTCGGGTCCCTTTGGCGATTTCCCCTGTATTAAGATACAATAAAGTAGCTTTGCTCTTTCCTATCTGCCATGTTCCTGGACTGGTTTCCAAGACTTTCCCTAGCCACTCTCCCTTAGTGGGGGGTAGTGGATCTTTCTCAATGTCTAGCTACTACATATCAAGCTGCCATAAACAAACATCTTATAAGCTATTTGGTAGGTTTTGGTCTGATCCGGGACCTCCCCTCTCCCAAAATGAGCACCTTATATTGGAGTGGCAAGCTGGACACTGTAATCACTGCAATTGTTTCCCAAACCTCTATCCAGAAAATCTGAATTATCCTACAGTCCCACGAGATATGATCAAAATCACCAAACTGGTCACAACCATGCCAACATAGGGGGAAAGCCTTAGTGTTCCATGTATATATTCTCGCCAGAGGTAAATACATTCTCAGCAGAATTTTTATTTGACTTACCCCCAGCAAAATAGATGGTTTGAGCCTGACATTCAAAAGTCATTTACATGATTTAATGCTGCATAAAGGGATATTCAGCGGCACCAACATAGTTAATGTTGCTGAGTGTCCCTGATTAACTCTGCTACATGTATCGTGTGCATTCCGAGGAGGAGCAGAGGTGGCACCAGTCACTAACCAGGCAGTGGTGAAATTGCATCGCTGCCTGGTTAGCACCAGCGGGTAAAAGATGGGTGCAGCAAAAGCTGGCCTATCTTTACCAGTGGGGTTGACTGGGCAGCGGCTCAATATTGCTGCTGCCTGGTTAGCTTCTGCAGGTTTGTGGACTGTGAGGTGACCCCAGATATTCAATGCCTGGGCCACATATGACCCTGGCATTAAATATCCAGAGTTAAAGTTTGGTGGTAATGGCTATGTGCCGTTGCAGAGCATTTGTTTTAGTGCTATCAAGTCAGTGTTGATTCATAGCAACCCAGCTACCTCTGGGTTTTCTTGGTAATGTATCATTGGAAGTAGTTTGCCAGCCTTTTCTTCCAAGGCAATGGAAGGTAAAGTGACTTGCCCAAGGTGTGCCTGTGGGAACTGAACCCTTGATTCTCTTGGTACTAGGTAGTTGCTCCAACCACTAAGCTACTCCTCCACTCATAGCAGAGTATGGCCATCCCAAAAGAATATTGGGCCTGTTGTGTATATATGTACTTATGTGTGCCTAGAAATCCTCCTACTTTTGTCCCAGAACCCAGTCTTAAATCTTCTTAAACTGTAAGTGTTGCCAATGCCTAATCTCCAATATGGCCTACACAGTCTGGCAATCATATGTCTTGTCCCTTTTTCTTAGTTGTCTGTCCTTAGTAGTTGTCTAGTGATATGTGCTACTAACTTTAGCCCACGCACAAAATGTCTCAACTAAAAATATTAAAAGTATTGTATGCTTTGACTACATTTTTCCTCCTGCTGAGCCTTGGACAGAAACACCTCCTCATCAAAGAGCTCAGAGAAGACTCATGTCTGAGTCTTTTCCCTAAATCCATTTCCCCGTATCTCTGTTAAAACTCCGAGTCATTAGAGACATGTATGAGGTATAATAGGCTGAGGCCCCAGCTAGCTTGTACACCTAATCTCAGAACTGTCTAAAAGCTCTCAAGAAGGGATGTGTGCCAACTCCAGGAATAACTTCTGATCAGGGTGACAGGGATGTAAAAAGGAAGGCCAACAAAATAACTGATCTAATCCAGTCTGCTTCTAGCTGAACCTATGTTGGACAGTCTTTGTCAGAATGCCAGCACTGAATCACCTGTAGGCATGCACTCCAATAGTATACAATGATATCCAGTAGGTTTGCCCCACTCTTGTCTTTAGGGAAGAACAATTTATCAAGTGCAATCCTTGGAGTTTCTCTTGCCAGATATATTTGGCGAAGGCCCGGCATATTTCTTTAAAGAAACATTTATGAATCATAGTTGGGCGTGTAAAGTCCAAGAGAGAGGGGCAACACACACTCACAAAATATGTAGAGACCAGGTATGGAATGAGGTTAAATAAACCACAGAAGGCGAAAATATCTATTCAAACTTTATTGGCATCTCAATCGGTTCAATCCTACATGGGCCATCTTTCAGCAATGGGCCTTCGTCAGGGCTATTTGAACCCATGATAAGGGACATAATCATATGATAGGTGAGCAAGAGAAGAAGAGCGGACCACTTGAGGGCAAAAAGTCACTATTCTAGTATCTGATTACAGTACTGTATCTGTGATCATGGTGCAGGACACAATTTTGCAGCTATAAAAAGTAAAGAGATATGCTTATATAGTTATGAAAAGAGTGGGAAGGGGGAGGGGAATGATGGGGAGGAGGGGAGGAAAGGGAGGGAAAAATGATTGGCATGTATATCAGGTGAGACTTAAAAGTTGTCAAATGTGTATAAAAAATGCATACATAAATATATCTTTGTAAATAGGGATAAAATAGATGTGCAACGCAAAGGACTCTCATTATATGTATAAAACACAAATGCTTGGATTGATTCTAATGCAAGAATACTATCATACCTGCGGTGCTCTCATCTGTCAAAAGATGTAAGAAATGCCGTGCAATTCAGTAGTAAATTAAAAGTCAATTGCAAGTGCAGGCGCCATTTTTAAAGGTCCCAGTTGGCGCCAAATTGTGAACATGGATTTGTTCTTGGCAAAGAATGTATGTCTATATTGTCCAATGTCTTATACAGAAAAATATTTTATGTTGTGTGTTGAATAAATAATAAAAAATGATTTAAAATAGAAAATTTAAAATTTAAAAACTACAAAGGGGGGAGGAGAAAGAAGGGGGAATCAAGAAGAGAGGGGGAAAGAAGGATGGAGGGAAACAGAATCAATCATAGGAAAAAACTTGAAAGGTACTCCTGTTTGTATGGCACAAACTTGTCTCAGTAAACAATGTGGGAGGTCATTCTGAACCACATTTAGTGAATCTGGATGTCCAAACCCACTAAACGCTGGGATGGCTATCCTGCTGACAGAGCTCCGCGCATGTCAGCCCTGTGCATCCGGGGTCGTCCATGTGGACATGGAACTTATTCCATGTTTAGGGGTACTTATTCCATGGAGGTGGGATAAGTACCCCTAAACAGGGGCACTTGCATCAGCCAACGTGGAGAAGCAAGGGAGGGGACTGCAGGGGGTTCCCCGCTGCCCGACCATGGCCATGGTAGGCCCAATCGGGGGTCGGGCTGTGGGGAAAGAAGATTTTGACAATCAGCCGGGGATCATGGCTCCTGCATGGAGCTGCAGTGCCATGGCAACATGATGCTATGGCACAGCGACTCCATGCAGGAGCCAGGATGGGTTAGTTGGTTAAAGGATTGGTGTCCAGGTGCCCAGAATTGGGGCACGGCCTCAGCGTACAGTCAGTTGCACCCGATTCTGATCCCGCGGGCACGTCTAGCCCCTCATGGGATCAGAATCAGGTGCAACCAGGCCATGTCCAGATTCTGGGTGCCCAGACAGGCGGGGAACTCCCAGATCAGAAATGGCCTCCACCTGTGTAATGCTGATACCAATACTGTCGAAAATCTCATGGTCAATTAAAATGTTAACATGTAGATAACAGAAAAAGTGAAAAGAAAAATACAACTGGAGTTGAGAGGTACCGTAAAATTAGATATAAAAAGCATAGTGCTAAAACACAACTACAATTGCCCAGGGGGACTGCCCAGGGGGATAAAAACATACATATACAAATAAATTGTACAAAACTGCTGACAGAAGTAATTTAAAAAATGTAAAAACAGCAAAGGAATCATGGAACAGAAATGTGTATCATAGAAAGGCATATGGGATATCCGGAACAGAAAAAGTATATCAAAGGGGAATATATCATAAAAATATGTTTATAAAAACCTATGTGTCATAAAAATTCAGAAAGGTCTTGGTCCATGTTTAATCCATGTGGGTAAAGAGAACCCATTCGAAAAATAAATCTCTATTTTAATGGAGAAGGGTAGCTTCTATATTGCCACTCCTCCATTTGTGTATTTTATACTGCACATATAATGAGAGTCCTTGCGTTGCACATCAGTTTTATACCGATTTACAGAGATAATTTTTATATATATTTATTAATATGCATTTGACAACTTTTATGTCTCACCTGATATACATGCCAATCATTTTTCCCTTCCTTTCCTCCACATCCTTCCCCTTCCTCCCACCCTTTTCATAACTGTATAACCATATCTCCTTTTCCATTTATAACAGTAACATTGTGGGGTATGTTTACTAAAGGGCATTGAGGGAGCAAGTGTCCCATTAATGCCTGTTATCGACACCCTTGCGCCCTTATTGCTGCGGAAAGGGCTGATAATACTGCAACAATGAGCATTACAGGGTCCCGCTGTATTAAGGGAAAAGGAGGTGGAGAGTAGGCATTAACCGGGCAGAGAGAGAGGGCATTGACAGCGGGTGCTCGCTGATCTCCGGTTGCACAATCGCGCATTAGAGCCCCCATCACAGAGAACCATAAAACCAAGGGGTATGTTTACTAAGGGGCATTAGGGAGTCAGGGTGCCTTTAATGCACCTTATCGGCACACTTGCACCCTTAACACGTCTAAAATGCTGCTTTAACATGTGTTAAAGGCTCCAGCAGTGTAAAGCACCTTGTGGGCGGAGAGTGGGCGTTAACGGGGTGGAAAAAGGGCATTAACAACATGTGTACCCTTAACGTGCCTTGCGCAAATGTGTCCTAAAGCACCTTAATGCTAGGAACCCTACCGCGGAAAAGTTGCATTTTGAGGAGAGAGAGTCTATTTTAACGTCTGCAATGTGATACACAGATAAGCCTGAGAGTGATAGTAGTGCTCCATTAGCAGCAACAGCATAGTGCCCAAGTATGAAAGGGCACTATGTTGATGGTGCAAATGGGGCAAAGGAGGTGGCACATGGGTCATGCAGTGGGGATTGCTGGTGAACAAGGTGGACCAGGCAACTGCCTAGATAGCATATAAGAACATAAGATTAGAAAATATGCCAGACTGTGTCAAACCAAGGTTCATTATGCCCAGTATCCTGTGTCCAACAGTGGCCAATCTAGGTCACAAGTACCTAGCAGTTTCCCCAAAAGACACACAGGATCCACAATGCATGTAATGGGACAAGTGGTGCATATCCTGGATCCTCTTTAACAATGGTTTATGGACCTTTCCCCAAGAACCTGTCCAAACATTTTTTAAGCCCAGCTACACTAACAACCTTTACTACATCCTCTGGTATTGAATTGCAGGGTTTGATTACATGTTGACTGAAAAAAATAATTTCACCTAGTAACCACATTGCATGTCCCCTATTCTTTCTACATTCTGATGGCATAAACAATTGATCTATGTTTACCTATTCCACCCCATTCAATAATTTATAGACCTCAATCATATCTTCCCTCAGCTGTCTCTTCCCCAGATTGAAGAGCCCCAACCTTTTTAGCCTCTTCACAAAGGTGTATCCTGCCATCTACATTTTACATCTATGATGTCCGTCATAATCCCAAAGTGACAGTGGTGGCACACAGACATGCTACTACTGTGGAAAGGAGATGTGCCACATGGGGCGGTCCAAGGGTCCTGGCACCCCAAGCAGAGATTCAGGCTGCCCCCCCCCCCTTGAGCCTTTTGAACCCAGCTGTAACATGCAGGCGCTCAGGGGACTACCACAGCAGTTGCTATCATCCTCCCCCGAGACGTATCATAGATGGACGGTGATGGGGTCCCTTCAGAGGCAGATGGTTGGTGGGGGCTGTGTGGCCATCCATGTATGCCTCTGCCCCCCCCCCCATCTTGCCCTTTTTTGCCCTAGGCACTCACTAACCTGCATGTTGGATGGGCTGGGACTTTGCACCAGTAACACAGACAGCACATGGGCATGACAGCATGGTGTGAGGGTATTGGTGGAGGGGGCAGCAGTACCCACCTGCAGCAGACCAAAGCCATGCCCTGGTCCTGTGCACAGTGTGCATAGTGTCGTGCGTGGCATCCCCTAGTGGCCAATGGCGGTAAGGGCATGCTGTACAACATATTTATTTTCAAGGAGTATGGGGTATTTTAAGGCCAAAGTGGAGATTGGTCTTAGGTATTTCAGCTCCTTGTGAGAACTCAATAATTAAACCACGAGTGTAGGGAAACAAGGCTTTTATTTCCCCTCTGTGCAAGGGTTCATTAAGACACTAGAAATTAAAGAATGTCCTTTGTTCATAAAGGATCCAGTAATAAGCAGGTAAAACCAATTGTTAATATCTTCACAATTAGTTGAAAGGTTAAAGGGAGGAATTCAGTTCATTCCAAGACAAAGCAATTAAACAAGACTTCTTCTTATTTACAAGGTGGCTATGGATTCTAGGCTAGAAGCTATACACAAACTACAATCCATAGTTTCTTCCTGAGGAATGGGAATAGTGTTTGTATTTTCTATTTCCATAAATTCTGCTTCACTACTTTCCCCCTCAGAGCACACGCTGTCCCTGGCAGTTACAGGTTTATATGGACTGTCTCTGGTATCTTGCCTCCAATAAGACTGTGCTTTAAAGTCTTTTGGTAGTTCTTCAAACCACTCTGGTTTCTTTCCTCTTCTTATAAAGTGAGCTTTAGTTTTAGCAATGCTTTTAGGAGTTAAGCTTTCATTAGCAGGAATAAAACTTCCATACCTTGAGTTTCTGTAGCTTGAAGCTCTGGAGCCTTCTCTCTCATGAACGTCTCTGTGACAACAGGTTTTCTGTCAGTAGCTTCTGGGCAGTGCTGGACTTCCTGAAAGCTTAGTAAAACCTGGTGCGGATTCTCCAGCTCTATGCTTCAGTGACACAGTAGCTTTGTTAGAAACTCTTTTTCCTCGGGTACCTGGTAAAGCTTGTTCAGCATACTCCAATGTCTGCAGGCTTTCCTCCAAACCTGGCTCTCTGGCTCTCCGTTTATGTCTTTCAGCTTTGGACTCAGGAACGTTGCTTAAACAGGGAGTGGCATACCCTCCAGCCTGACTGCTTTCCTTTGCAGACTCCTTCTGAACAGCGGCTCTCGTAGCTTGGCCCCTCTGAACTCTACCTCTGGATTCTGTCCTTTTGGGGTTGCTCAAGGAGGATTCCTTCTTTTAGGTCTCTCCTTCCTTCTTCAGCCATAATTCTTGTTCCTTCTCCGTCTGCGTCTGCGTCTGTGTCTGCTTCTGCATCTGCTTCTGCTTCTGCTTCTGCTTCTGCTTTGCTAGCATTAAGCTTCCGTTTATAAAGGGATCTTCCCTTTGAATCTCCCGGGCTCATTTCCAGGTGCAACTGGTTAGATCTCCTAGCCTCATTAACCTCTGTAGAATCACTCCTGCCCCCTCTAGCTGTGCTTTGAGGTAATTGCACACCTATAGCTCTGTGAAAAACAGAGTTTCTTTTCAACTCTGCATCTTTATTGGCACCAGCCTCATGACAATAGCAACATGTGCCAAGGTCTGTCTGATGTGAAGCATGTCAGCCCTAGGGAATGTTTTAACCAAATGGTAGCACTGTGGCTCAATGCACACAATTGGTGTGTATATGAGTGGAGAATCACAGGTTTGGGTCCTGGCTATAGATCATGCATTGCAGGTACAACACCAACATGTGCAACCCACAATGAATCAGCCAGCAAAGGTACAAACACCCATCAGCCACAGAGCCAGGCTCCACTATCCACAGCTGGATGGAGAGTCAGGCTGATAGCACCAGCACACTGAGTGAGTGTTAACATCAGCGCATGCTACTAGCTCCTGCACAATGAGCACACATTAACAATGCTTGAGCTGATATCAGGACCAAGGTGGCAGGCAGGAATGCCAACCATCTCCATTTTTGCACGCACGTTGATATGAGTGTGAATATGTGTGTATGTCTATCCATTGTTTTGTGACTTTCTACATCTCATTGAGCCTCACAGTGCCTAAGCTGTTTCCAGCATTAGTCTGCAAATGTGCATGATGAGGAGCAAAGTATTGTGGGTATTGCTTGAAACAGGGCGGATTGGCCGGGATGTGCCTACATCAGATGTAGAGTAAGAACATAAGATATGCCATACTGGGTCAGACCAAGGTCCATCAAGCCCAGTATCCTGTTTCCAACAGTGGCCAATCTAGGTCATATGTACCTAGCAGTTTCCCCAAAAGACACAGGCTCCACAATGCTTCTACTGGGTCAAGCATTGATATCCTGGGTCCCTTCTTAATAATGGTTTATGGCCTTTTCCTCCAGGAACTTGTCCAAACCTTTTTAAACCCAGCTACACTAACAGCCTTTACTACATCCTCCGGTAACAAATTCCAGAGTTTGATTACACATTGAGTGAAAAAATATTTTCTTTTATTAGTCTTAAATAGTTTACCCTGTAGCTTCATTGCATGTCCCCTAGTCTTTCTATATTCTGATAACGTAAACAATCGATCTACGTTTACCCGTTCCACTCCGTTCATTAATTTATAGACTTCTATCATATCTCCCCTCAGCCGTCTCTTTTCCAGGTTAAAGAGTCCTAAACCTTTTAGCCTTTCTTCATAGGAGTATCCTTCCATCCCCTTTACCATTTTGGTGGCTCTTCTCTGAACCTTTTCTAATATCACTATATCCTTTTTAACATACTGCGACCAGAATTGCACACAATATTCAAGGTGTGGTCTCACCATGGAACGATATAGAGGCATTATAATATCTTTTGTTTTATTTTCCATTCCTTTCCTTATCATACCTAGCATTCTATTTGCTCTCTTGGCCACCACTGCACACTGGGCCGAGGGTTTTAACATGGTATCCACAATGACGCCTAAATCTTTTTCCTGGGTGGTGGTTCCTAATGCGGAACCTTGCATTGTGTAACCATGTAAATGGCTGAGATGTCATAGTGCCCGTCTGCCATGTACATGGACTGGTTGGCCACAGCATGTCATGCTGGGAGGGTACTCTCACTCTGACCGAGCAGTGACCATGGCATGGCTATGTATTCACACAGTTTTATATAGTGTCTGGTTCCAATGATGTGGGTGCACTTCCTATTCGGTTGGGCGGGCGGGTGGGGGGTGGTGGTGGTTGTGGTCATGTCTGGTCTGGTCTGATCACTGAACCAAATACTGGGTGGCCATGGTTGCTTTGTGTACCTGCAATATGTACTGTCCAGTGGTGGGCAAGAAGTGCAATCTGACTGTGCTTGCTGTGGGTGATTGTTAGATCTCAGTGATGGGACCTGAGGTGTTTCAGGTCTACTCCCTGTGGTCATGGCAGGACTCCACATCTAGGAACAACCCCATGCAAGCCTAGACACTCTCCTGGTAGTTGGCATCCATGGGTATTGACATGTACTGTTCTAGGAGGATCCCTCTTTAACAGGTGCAGATGTGACTGCTGCATGTTGCATTTGTGCAAGAAACAAGGTGACTGATATATCACACTGCAGATAATACCAGCCACACACTGGCAGTGCTGGGGATCTGCAGCATAGGTGGCAAAAAACATCTCTAGCACTGTCAGTTCTGGTGATCAGGTGCTGGGCGCCCATCCTCACCCTCAAGGTGACTGCAGAAACTGATCAGTAGCACGGTTTGTAGCTGCTCTGTGCTTGTATCACACACTGTCAGTTATCTTACTGAGCTGAGGTGATGGATAAGTGCATTCTCCATTTGGTGATCAGCTGTAGACTGCTGTTCTGCATGTGCACTGCATCATGGGTACTGGTGGGGGCTAACCTATACTGGCACACACAGCAGACATTTAGGCAGTGACCAGCAGTCTCTTTGTGGCCAGCCATTGTGGCATAGAGCTGTGTGGAGGTGTAGCCTACTGGTTAGTGCAATGTCTCCATAAGCAGGGGTTTGATTCCTACTTGTTCTTTTGGTGACTGTGTGCTACTCAGATCATTTTCATGCCTGTAACAGTCAGGGCTCTGCAGATCAGTGCTGCCAGCCTATACCACTCTCTCCTCCTCAGCTGCCATCCTTCCTTCAGCCCATCTATCTGCCTCTGTCGACTTTGTACAGTCATGTCTTCTTGTGCAAGCTGCTACACCATGACATACATTGGTTCCATTTTCCACATTTTGGCTTTTCATGATAGGCCTCTCTTGTGCCTGATCTGCACATCACCACTACTACTCTGTCCTCCTGTCACTGCAAATATCCTGCCACGTCTGGCTTCCCCATTCTATGCCACACACTGACATTGCAGCACTTTACATTGGCACCACCCTGTGCATTGGTACAGCTGCCTCCCACATGCTCGTCCACTATACTGGCTGCCACATAGGGTGCCCACCGATATGGCAGCTCCATCAGCTCACACCTGTCCTTCTTTCCATCACCTTTACATTGATTTTCCTTGGTGCTCTATCCAACATTTGGGTTACAGCCGTTTTTGTGCCTTAAGGTACATGCTTTCCACCTTAAACCACATTGGTTACTTTAACATGCCTTAAGGTACATGCTTGTGACCTTAATGTATGATGTCCCGTTAACGTGCATTAAAAGGCCCATAAGGCGCTTTATGCCGGAACGTCCCCTACCCGCCAAATGCTTTTTAAGGATTAACACCCTTTATTGGGATTTCTGCTACCCAAGTGCAGTGTCATGCACTTGGGTAGCAGAAATCCAAGAGAAATGTACGCGATAGGGGGAGAAAGGTTGGTATGCACAGTTCAGGAAAAAGACCTTGGTGTGATTATCTCTGCTGATCTCAAGGTGGCAAAACAGTGTGACAAGGCGGTGGCAAAAGCCAGGAGGATGTTGGGTTGCATACAAAGAGGGATTACCAGCAGAAAAGAAGAGGTACTTATGCCACTGTATAGATCACTGGTGAGGCCTCACTTGGAATACTGTGTTCAGTTTTGGAGACCATATCTTGCAAAGGATGTAAAAAGACTGGAGACTGTTCAGAGGACGGCGACCAAAATGATTTGGAGCCTGTGTCATAAGCCTTATGAGAAGAGACTTGAAGACCTAAATATGTACACTTTGGAGGAAAGGAGGGACAGGGGAGATATGATTCAGACCTTTAAATACTTAAAGAGAAATGATGAACAAACAAACCTCTTCCAAAGACGGGAACCTGTAAAACTAGAGGGCATAACATGAAACTGCAAGGGGGTAAATTGAAAGGCAATGTCAGGAAATATTTTTTCACTGAAAGGGTGGTGGATGCTTGGAATGCCCTTCCAATGGAAGTGGTAGGGGCGAACACGGTGACGGAATTCAAAAAGGCATGGGACAAACACAGAGGATCCCTTTACAGAAATAGGATAAAAACAAAATCGGTACCATCTAACTTCTGAACCATATAACATCTCAACAAATAGGGGTGTCCTACATGGAGTGGTGGGTTTACCCCTGAACAAGGATATGGGAAGGGGTGGCCTGCGCGGAGCGACAGGTGCACCTACTCTTGCCATCTTGCTGGGCAGACTGTATGGACCATGCTGGTCTTTATCTGCCGTCAACTACTATGTTACTATGTTATTATATTGCTGCTGTTAACGCCTGTTAATTTAACGTGCTTTAGTAAACATACTCCCAAGTAAATCCTCATGGAAAGAGTCTATTTTGAGTAGAAAGAGCCTATTCCAATGTGTGCAATGTGATCCACGCACCGGGGAAACTAAAAAAGTGATAGTAGTGCTTCATTAGCAGCAACAGCATCGTGCCCAAGTATGAAGGGGCACTATGTTGATGTTGCAAATGGGGCAGGGGAGGTAGCATGTGGGTGATACAGTGGGGGTTGCAGGTGCGCAAGGCTAACCAGACAGCTTCCCAGGGGGCACAATTGTGATATCCGTCATGATGCCACAGTGACAGTGGCAGCACACAGACATGCTGCTGCTATGGAAAAGGTGATGCACAACCTCAGTGCATGCCAAGGGTCCCTGGAACCCTAAGCAGAGACCCCAGCTGCCCCCCCCCCCCACCGCTGCTGCTGAAGCCATCTTTGGAGGGATAGGTTGGCAGTGCCAGCAGCAGTGCCTCTAAAGGGGGCTGCAAAAAGCAGCTGCCCTCTAAAATACTGCTGTTGTGGCTGTCCGCAGCTCCCTCCCAAGATGGAATCAATGGTATCCAGGGAGGGGGTGGTGGCAGAAGCTGGGTGGGGGGTGGCATGGCTGGACATGTGTGCCGCTGCTATCCCAAGCTGGACCTGCCTCCCTAGGTGTCCCCCTCACTCACCTAGTGGATGTGCTGCCACTGCTCCCCACCCTCATGGCCACCATGTGCCATATCAGCATGGTATGGGGGTGGTGGCAGTGGGTGCTGCACCTCCTGATTGCAACAGACAAAAGCTCTGCCCTAGCCCTGTGTGTCTGGTGCAATGCTGCATTTTCTGAAGTCAGCCTGATTACGCACATTTCAGCCACAGGGACAGCAGAGCACATGCTGAACCTGCCCCCCTAATGTCAGATGTAGCAGGACGTGTGTGCACATCCCTTGGTGGAGGAGGCAGGAGCAGCAAGGCGTGCACAGCTTCACAGTTACAACATCATGGAGGCCGCCTGCTGCACTGAAACGGGGGGTATGCCATGATAACAGGAAGGGATGGAGCGGCCAGCAGGCTGCCCACAATGATCACTGGCCCACGGCACTGATCTAGTGGATCGCTTGGGCCTTGGATCAGGATGCCCCCCACTCACATATAGTAAGTGGATATGTGCAGGTGAGGGGTGTGTGAAAATGATGCTACAGAAGGTAAACTACACAATAGGCGAATAGGGCATGTCTGAGGCAAAATGCCTCCCAGCACCTTTATACGCCATCTGACAACACTACTATTCTGACTAAACATCATTCATAAAGCGCTACAAGGTGTATGCAGCACTGTACAAACACAGAGGAAGAAAGTCCCTGGCCAAAGAGCTTACTATGTAGTGATGACATACATTACAATTCAAGAAAAATAAGGGTTCAATAGGGTTCGCATGTGTGAGATGGATATGCACATGGATGGGGAGCCAGTGAAGTGAGATCAGTAGAGGGGTTATATGAGTGTATCAGGACTGGTGGAGGATCAGCCACACAACAAAAGTATGAAGAGATGGAAGGGGAGAGAGATGACTCTGAGGGAGACCAGCAGTTAGGAGGGTGCAGTGGCAAGATGGGAGGTATCTATAGAGAAGACATCAGCATTTGTTGTATATTCAGAGAGCATGGGGTTCTGTGTGATCCAGGATCCCCTCCAAATGTAAGGTCCCAGTCATCAGCAGCCATCTAAGGCACATGTGAATCCAAATCAGCCAGGTCGGGCTGCAGATGTGAGGTCATGCCATGACTGCACCACAGGCATACACCATGTATGGGGGACCATGGCCATTATGCTCGGTCTGACAAGGTATACAATGTGTTTGTGCCTGTTTCATGGGCCACCCTTCTGAATGGACACATCCCATGTGTGAGACAGGAATGTCAGTTGCACCAGCTGCATAGAAAGTCATCGCACCATATAGACCAGACAACACCCCCCTCCCACACCTGCCAAACACACCTTGTCAGAAAAATATGGCACAGAGCCCTTAGAGATCGAAACAGACACAACCATTCCCTCATTCATGCCACCATGCACCCAGACAATCCACATCTACACTCATGAATTGCAGAACCCATAAGACTGCTTTGTGGCTTCATCCACAATACCAGTGTGTCTGTGAGAGGAGGATCGCAGATTCAAGACCTGGCTGTGGAGTAGGAATTGCATGACCTCACATGATATCTGTATCCTAAGATGCAGGGTCTATAGTAACATATGCAACCCTTAACTTATCTTCCAGCAAGAGTCCACATACTCATCAGTCACACTGACAATCTCCAAGACCCACGGCTGGATAACAGAGCAGGCTGATAACACCGGCATACTGAGCGGGCGTTAACAGCACCTAAAAATTGTGAAGCATGCCAATAGCACCTGTACACGTTGACAAGACTTGAGCAGCTAAGGGGCAGGCAGGAATGCCAATCAGCACTACTTTTAACCACTGTGGTGATATGTTTGTGTGTGTGTATGTGTATGTGTGTGTCTCCAGAGTATTCAGAGGATCAGCAAGGCACTGTTCCTGTCATTGCAGAAGCTGTTCCTAGGTTCTGATTGAAAAGGTGCATAATGAGGAGCAGAGGTTTGTGGGTATTGCATGACACCGAGCGATGTGTACAGGATGTGCATGTGTTAGAGACAGGATCATTGGCTGAGTCATGTTGGCATTGGCTTTATTTATTTATTTATTTAGCTGCATTTATATCCCGCTTTTCACCGGGTCAAAGCAGTTTTAATAAAAAGGGGGGGGGGGTGTACAAGAATCAGCTCAACGGGGGAGGGCAGCTTGCTATTACTATGGTCTGGGTGCACATATCACGTTACGTTTTGTGGCCAAGTCCACTCTGATCAAGCTTTGACCATCATGGCTATGTATCCACATTGTGCTATTATAGCATTAAGTGGCAGTGATGTGATGTGGGTGCTGTTTCATCAATGGCAGTTCAATCACTGCACTAGTTGCTGGGTGTGCATGGTCACTCTGTGCATATACATTGTGTGGTGACCATCAAACTGGGCACAGTTTGGATGTGAATGGCTGACGCAGCCCTGCGGTGGCCAACACATTCACACTGACTGTGCCTGTTGTAGTAACTTGGAAGAGCCAGGAAGTATGGCTCATGGCTGCTCTAGAGCAGCATACTGTGATCTGGCCATGCCTTCCCCCTCCTGTATTCACAGACATCACTGTGTTCTGTTTCCTGGGCATCAGCTGCTGCAATCATCCGGACTGCAGTGAGATATTCTAGGAGAGTCTCTGGCCAGAGGGTGCAGGACACAAGGCTCAGATATGATAGGACATCGTGGCATGCTTTAACTGTGCAGACAAACATGTGACTAGCAGCACACACTGCAGTCAGTTCCAACAGCACACTGGCTGTGATGTAGATCATCTCCAGCACTTGGAGGGTTCAGCTATTACAGTGCAAGCTCAGGGGACCAGGTTATGTGTGCCCCCCTCACATTCAGAGTGACCCCTTAAACCAGTGACTAATACATTTTGTAGCTATTATGTTCCTGACACACACAATGTCTTTGTGTGATTCTGGCCTGATGTGATGGATTACAGCAGTCTCCCTGTGGTAAGTAGTTGTAAAAAGATGTGCAGATGTGCATCATTGGTAATGGGGGGGCTAACCTATACCAGCACACAGAGCAGACATTGCAGCCATAGTACGGACTGTGATCACTGGGGCATTGTCCAGTACCTGCTTGTCATCTGTGCTGGTGCATTGCCCCCAGGGAGGTCTGCAATGGACTGCATCTGTCAGTAATGTGGTTTATGGTCTGTGTGTGTGTGCAGGTGTACCTTTCTTAGTGTGTGTAGAAGCTCACAGAGGACTGCACACCCTTCATACGTGCTGTGTCTGGGGTAGGCACAACTCTGTGGCATAGCAGATCCATGCATATGAGTCTTGTTTGCTGTAGGGGGAATAGTGGAGGGACCAGCATCCTGACCACAAATGTGCCTTAGCCTTTGAACAAGCAATGCATCTTGCTGCAGTGTGTCTGTTGAGCAGCTACAGTGCTGCGTTTCATGTGCAGAATGCACTACATGTGCACTGCTGTTGGCGGGCTCTTGGTGTGGTGTACCCTGATCTCACAATGGGCCTGCTACATTGTTTCTTGTCCTGGCTTTCACCCATTTCAGGCAGGGACCTAATATCTCTTTGATACCCAGCATTGCTTTATAGGATGGTGTGGAGGTGTAGTCTAATGGTTAGCGCACTACCTCAATAAGCTAATGGTTGCGGGTTTGATGCCCACTTATTCACTTTGTGGCTGTGGTTCACTCAGATCATTTTAATGCCAGGAGCAGTTAAGGGTCTGCTTTGACTGATGGACACACATTCGTATGTTTTGTTATGTGTTTCTATAGCACATTGGCTCGGCAACACTGGAAATCTCACTCATATCCTTCTGAGAGCAAGCCTTTATGGAATCTGCTGCAGCCCATTGCAAAGGGTCATATATGTTCCCCCTGCAGATGTATAGCACTCGAGTGGTGGAGTGACCTAATGGTTACAGCATTGGCTTAGGGACCAGGGTTTGCTTTCCATCAGTAATCCTTGTGTGACAGGTGACGTTATTTTACAGAGGCTTTTTATGTCTGCAAGATCCTTCATCAACTGACTTCTACATCTTGTGGCACTGGGCAGGTCACTTAACCCTCCTTTACCTCAGAGGATTCCAAGTTGTCATTGTCCCTGTTTTTCATGTACATTGCCAGGTTTCTGTTGCAATGCACACCACTTTGACTGAGCTGCTAGTGTGGTATACAGACAACCAGTTGATAACTGCACCTCTATATTAAATATGCAGCCTGATTCCACTATTTCAACAGTACTGTGGCTGAACAGCTTTGGATTCCTCAAATCTCGCCATTACCTGCAGCCACATCCTAGCCATGGGATGGCCACCTGTGGGGATCATCACACTCCCTTACTTGCTCCATATTACCTGTATTGGGGACTCTTTTCCAGTTGCTGTATGCACAATTGTCAAGGGGTTGTATGGTGCTTGGGGGGCTGAGGCTGATACTGGGGCTTCCACGTGACACAGCCACACTTTTTTACCATACCCTACAACTGTATTTTTTGGGTCACAGGGGGTACATCATGGCTGCGGGTCGATAACACACTCTCATCTACCACCATCCTTCTTTCAGCCCATCCATCAGCATCTGCTGGTTATGTGCAGTCATGTATTCTCCTGCCAGCTGCTATACCATTGCCCACACAGGAATATTATTCTCATTTTGCTGTATCACTCACGCATCTCCTGGGACAGATCTGCACATCACCACTCCTGCACCCTCATCTCTTTGATGCACACATCATGGAGACTCAGCCTCCACAGAGGGGCACGTCTTCCCCATCCTATGCCACACACTGACATTACAGCGGTTTTACATGGGCAGCCCTCACTGTATGGGTACTGTTGCCTCCCACATGCTCATCCCATTTACAGACTGGAATATGTCAGGTCCATCAGCTCCATCCTGCCTGTCCATCCATCCGTCAGCTTTACCTTGCTTTTCAATTGGGCTCCCTTTTCCTATAATAAGATGCTGCCGTTTTCAGGCATTAAGGTGCATGCTTGCCACTTTAATGCCCAGTGTCCTGTTAGTGCACGTTAAGTGGGCCCTTGCCCCCTTACCGCCAGAATTCCTACTACCAGCCCCAAAAGCTGCACGAAAACACCCTTACCGCTGCTGTTATCGCTCAATATCTGCTGCTCCCTTAACACCTTTTAGTAAACATGCCCCTGTGTCTTGCACCACAATCACAGATACTATTATCAGATATTAGAACAGTGAGTTTTTTCCCCTGAAGAAGGTCGCTCTTCTTCTCTCTCTCTCCCCTATTGTTTATGAGGAATTATATATTACAAAACGCTCTCCTTCTTCCACTCACATTCGCTACAAAAGATTAGTCTGTATTATACACATGATCTCCTTCTTTGGTTTAATATGTATTATTTAAGAAATGCATACTATTTTAATTTATGATACAAATTTTAGACCTAATTCTACACGTCTATTTATTAATTATTTTTATAGAATCAGATATTTCAGATTGTCTCCTTTACTGATGATTGACCATTTAATGATATGCATACATTTAATGCTATATACTTCTACGTTCCTTGAGCACACAAGTTCTCTGGAGGTTTTCAGTCCTCTCATATAAACTTTGTTTCAAACACAGGATGTTTTAATTATTCTTTCATTACATTCTTGGATTTCCCTGATGTTTTAATCAATTCTTTTAATTGTTTATTTTAATTAATTGATTGATTTGACTGTTTTATCTGATCATTTTAATTGCTTGCTATATATCTGTTTAATTCCTTTATTTGTTTATTATTTAAAAGAAAGCATCTTTTTAGTCTCATTAATTTTATGATTCTTCTGTGGTTTATTTTGCTTCACTCCATACCTTATGTCTATCACAACAGGAGTGGAGGAGCGGCCTAGTGGTTGGGGCAAGGTACTTCAGGCCAGAAGGTCAGGGGTTCAAATCCCACTAGAGGACAGCAACCTTGGGCCAGAAGGACTGGGGTTTCTAGACCCACAGGTGCTCCTTGTGGTCTTGGGAAAGCCACTTAACCCTCCATAGCCCATGTTCCCTGTAAAATAGTTATCTCCAAGTTATAATGCCGTGTTCAATGTAATTTCAGTTTGTTCAATGTAAACCACACTGATGCAGAATAGCACAGTATATAAGAGAATGTAAATAAATAAATAAGTCTGGGCAGTGCCAGCATTTATCCTGCCCCTCCCCCTCCCTCTCATTCCTCCCCCCACTCAACACCTCCCCTCTTCTCCCACTTTTTATTTATTTTATAATATTCATTACCATGGTTTCCAATATGAATGTCCATATTACAATATAATGAAGTATTCTTCCATATATTCATTCATATATTCACCCCCCCCTTTTTTTAATAATATTCATTTCCATGGTTTTAATATAGATGTTCATATTACAATATAATGAAGAACCTTTCCATATATTCATGTCTTATATGGCTGTCACGAGTTATAACCTTTCACCTCTGCACGGCAGGAAATTGCCCTTATAATGATAGCAGCCATTGCACAGACTCTTTCGTTCATGGATGACGGAGTTTGCTACAAAACATATAGTTGTAAGTCCCAAAACAATCTTCTTCACAGCATTTTGATTTAGTTGTACACTACTTTGATATAATATGATTGGATGTTCTTTCATCATTATGGCGTGTAAATCCTGCTAAAGTGTAATTTTTTGCTTAAGGATTTCTTAGTTTGGTTGGACGGAGAAATAGCATTATTTTCAAAGATTCCTTCCTCTGCTATGATATGTTTTCAAAGATTCCTTCCTCTGCTATGACATCTTTTCTAAAAAAAGAGTACATTTTACATCATCATTTTTCCATATATCTATGTTTTATATGGTCACCTGAGATATAATCTTTCACCTCTGCACGGTGGGAAATTGCCCTTATAACGATAGCAGCCAGCACACATACTTTCTCGCTCACGGACAGTAAAGTCTCCCATATAGTACATAGCGGTAAGTCCTAAACTTACTTCATACCGCTTTTTATTCATTTTTAAACTACTTAGATATAATTTTGTCGAATGGGCTTTAATTATTATGGTAATGTAAATCCCGCTAGATGTCATCAGAATTTCTCAGTCTGTTTAGATAGACAAACAGTGTTGGTTTTGAAGATTCCTTCTTCTGTTACAATATATTTTCTAAACAAAAAGTACATTTTATATTATTTATCCATACACTCATGTTCTATATTGTTTGCCTGTGACATTAGCCTTCACTTCTGCACGGCAGAATGTTGTCAATAAAGATAGCAGTCAGTGTACAGACTCTCTTGTTTATAGTCTGCTTTACCAAAAATCTTTTTCATAGCTTTTTTATTCATTTTCACACTATTTTTATAATATATTTTTAGCAAATGTTTTTTAATTTAACATGGTTTGTATATCCTGCCAAAGTGTTACTTTGGTTAAGGATCCCTCAGTTTGGATAAATAGTGTTGTTTTATTAAATATATCCCTTCCTCTGTTACAATAATTTTTTAAACAAAGAATGTATTTTAAAGTAGTTTAAGACTTCAGTATGTCATCTATGCAAGCCTTATATATTTTTTGTACTTGAACGAGCCCACGATACACATTCTTCAATGAAGCTCCTGCATAAACCATGTCCCCGTGGGAGTAGCTCTCGTATTTTATTAAGATTATTTATACACGTTTTTGACATATCATATTGTTGAAAGAAGCTTTTTACTCTTGCAATCCCTTATCTACTCTCCAATGGTAGCTCTTGTTCGTAGATGATCAATTTTGCAATGTAGCACAAAGAGGGCAGTTTTCGTTTCTTCCCCCCTTTTTTTCAATGAGTCTATTTTTACAATGCTTTAATACTATTTATCAAATGTTCACTAACAATCAGGGTTCCTAATTTTGACGATATATCTTAAAAGAAGATACATTGTTTTTAACTATTGATAATTGTTTTTTACATATATACAATTTTAAAAGATTGTCCACTACACAGCTTCCCAGTTTTCAACACAAATGCCTGACTTATCAGTGTTCACAACACATCTTTCCACTTTTCAACGTAAACACTTGACTTATTTGTAAGGCTTCCTCCATGTCCTTGAGACATAAACTTCATGTCCCCTCACTGGGTCCTTTATTATTTACTCTATTTGGGCTTTATTGTTTATTTATTATCAGTATTTGTGCATTTTTCTTTTAGTTTGTATAGCCTTTTTCTCTCTCTCTCTCAGTGGTACCCCTTTTACCTAACTAATGGTTTTTATGCTTCGGTTCTTTTTAGTGACAAATTGCCCTAGGTATTAAGGATTTTAAGTGACAAATTTGTCTTTTACACCAGTCAGGATTTTAAAGGTATTTTTACAATTTATTTATTTATGTCCTCCTCATCTCACATTTATCACTTTTTTATGATTTTATATTATGGTGTTTTCTTTATTGACTATCTGTAATATATAAAATATAGTACACATTTATACACATTTTATATGTTTACGAGTTATGCTATATCTATGATGTATTTTGATGTCGTAATGTCTTTGTATATAAATTACATCTTAGTATAATCTGTCCTTATTAGTGTTTTAACTACATATTTATAGGTTACATGGACACCAGCTTTTGTCAGCCTTGCACATTTTTTAATGTCTTCACACATTTTTAATGTATTCATATACTTTTTAATGTGATTTATTGATGTGTGTAATTTTGCTATATTTTATTCTTTATTGATTGTGTTTTATCCTAGGTTTTATTTCATTTTTTATAACAGTATTTATACATGTATTTTAATGGTGTTATTTACATATTATGATATGTTTTTATTCTTACATTGTTTTAGTTTTTGAGGTTTTTGTTTCCCATATCCCCCTGAAGAAGGCCGGTGGCTGAAACACGTTGGGGTCAATAAAAGAAGGGTTATTAATACCTGAAAATCCGCCAGTCTTTGGTACCAGCTCTGTTTTTTCACTACCTTGTTTGTGCTCTGTTTTGTTTGGTCTAAACTTATTGGCTACATGAAACTCAGTAGAAAACTCATGTTCCTCCTCGTCTGACAGATGAGACCCACATGGTAATGTTGCTGAGTTTTGGAAGTTAACTATATATTAGGACAAGCCTCCAAAAGTACATATCTCCTCTAACAGTAAGGGTAGTGATGTCTTAGGGTCTCTCACGTTTCTCAATATGTCATCAGTGTATAAGGAGATGACATGAGTTTGCTCCCCAAGCTTGGCACCACAATCTTTTACCCTCACATAAAACAGGCATGCAAAGGGCTCAATGCCAGGACAAACAAACATGGGGATAAGGGACAGCTCTGTCTTTCTCCCTAAGAGAAATGGTGGCAAGAGATAGCCATTAACTAGCCTAGTGGCCATAGGGGCACTATAAATATTGGGAGGATATTCAAAGTCTTTTAAATGATTTACATGGTTAGTATCGCTGAATAAGGAAACCAAGGAGAGCAGCGAGTACTTGCACTCTAAAACAGGAGACCAAACAAGCAGGTACAAAAAGGAGACTGGCGATAATCCAATTCAGGTAAACCCCTTTATTAGCCCCTACGTGTTTCGGCTGGAAAGCCTTCTTCAGGGAGTCGTTGGAGGGAACACACCTTTTCTTTGTCTCGAAGTACACAAAAATGACCACGTTTAGTGCAGGCTTCAATATTTTCTGCCTGGATATTCAATGACGGAACCCAGATATGGCCCTGACATTGAAAATATTTGTGCTTAAAGTTGAGCGCCAATGGCTAGCTGCTTTAACAGTGCTAGCCACCAGCCCTGAATATCGGTCCCAATGTGTCTTCACCTACAAAAGGCAGATCCTAAACCAAAACCATTAAGAGCTGCAAACAGATAGGGCCATTCAGTTTTATCAAAGACTTTTGCAGCATAAAGTTATAAAATTGTCTATTCGGCCTCCTTCTGCTGCAAGGTGGGGAGAATATTCACTAATCAACACACACTGCTCGCCCCATATCTATTGTCAATAAACCCAGTCTAGTCTGGGTGAACAAGATAACTCTTTCTATCCTGAAACTCATAATTTTTGTCAAGATCTTCTAATCTATATTCAACAAAGATATGGGTCAATAACTACTAGAGCACAGTGGTCTTTCCTTTCTTTGAAGATGACAGTGATAGTAGCCTCATAAAAAAGATTTTGGTAGCTGTTGTTACATAATATATCACTGAAAACTTTTAGTAGCATAGGATTAAACTGGTTCTGAAAATGTTTATATAGCTCAGTTGGCAAATGGCCTGGGCCAGCTGCTTTGTTATTTTTAAGAGTGCCAATTGCACTACTAATTTCCTCTTTGCTAAATGTTCTGCATGTATCTAGTAACAGGGCAAAGGACTCTGTTAACTGTGGAAGTCGTCTCTTCTGAACCCAGTCCTCCATTTGTGATACAGCAGTTGAGAGCTGGAAGGTATACAGCTGCTTGTAAAAATCAGCAAAGCATGCCGCCATCTTATCCGATAATAAAGTGACATTTCTCTGCTCATCTCTGATGTGCTGAATTCGCTTTTTAATCCTGACTTTGTTCAACTCCCACAATAAGTGCTTGTTAGTTTTATCTGAGTGCTCATAAAAGTGTTGGATCCTTTAACAATACTCTATCCATTGACCGTTGGATACTTGTCAGGATCTATCTGCTTCAGATCCAAAGACATCACAGCTTGTTTGGAAAGAGTGATGCTATGACTAGTACAGTTTCATATTCCTGCCTTGGTTGGCTGGGAAACAAACCAGAAATCAATATATGAGTATGTGTGGTGGACTGCCAAGTAACAGGTGTAGTCCTGCTCCCCAGGGTGTAACCAATGTCAAATATCCACTAGGCCTAACTCATCTTAACAATTCTGTAGTAAGCATGTACCTATAGGACTAGTTAATCTGTTCTCTGTTTTATTTATTTATTAATTTATTTATTTACAATTTCTTATATACCACACTATTCGGCATCAGCGCGGTTTACGTAGAACAGCAGTTCCCTACCACCATACATCAGAGCCATCCCCAACCTGAGCCAGTTCAGGAAGGCCTTAAAACACCTCCTCTTTATTAAATACCTCACAGACTCCCCCGAACCCCAGCCACCATGTATGATCAACGCACAATAATTCCATCTCACATGTATATAATTACCTATTTCAATGTTCCGCACATGTAGATAGTTTCCCCTGTTATCCAAGTTGATTGCTCCTGTTCATTGCAATGACCTGACTCTTGTTTATTGTCGGATACTGTTTGTCTTTATGTAAACCGCGCTGATCGCAAATAGTGCGGTATATAAGAAATGTAAATAAATAAAATAAATAAATAAAATAAACAGAGAGAACAGAACGTGAACGTTTTGTCTTCTAGGAAGAACATACAGTTAACATCTCCAGCCAGATATACAATCCCTTCCATAAAGCTTATTAATAGGTCAAAAAAGGATCGCAAGAAGAGACCCACCTGTGTGTTTGGGTCCTACACATTAGCTAAAGTGACCTTAGAGGCACGCATAGTCCCCTTTAAGATTAAAAAATGATCTTGTTTGTCAGCAACCTGCTCATCTAGCTTGAAATTGCTATTTTCTGTAATAAGAATAGCCACCCCTTCTTTATGGACTCTAAATGAAGCAAAATAAACTTGATCTCAAGCTTCTCCTTTCAACTTCAAATGCTTATTCGCTGAAACCTGAGTGTCTTGCAGGAAAATAAGATCTGCCTTCATTCTCTTTAGCTGAGTCAACACTCTCTTCCTTTTAACAGTAGAGGTTAGATCTCGGACATTCCATGGCATTAATTTAACCATAATCTTATATTTCCTTCACAATTATGATTGGAAAGACACAGGTGCTGCTCTATCCCCCTTCTGGCAAAATATTAGATAGAGAAGTCCCCACATAATCCCCCATTTCCCCTTTGCCCCTACCCCCATCCATTCTACCCTTCCTTCCCCCTCCCCTAGGGTGACATAAAAGACCCTGAGGCAATACCCACATCCCCTTCCCCCGAATCTACCACCTGCTTGGAATAAACAAATTCTTTAAATTTACGTTAAGGTCTTAATTCTATACGAAGAGAAGTGAGAAACATTACAGACAGCACTGTACAGAACCCTTTGCGAGTGGTGCAGCTGCACAGGGCGCAAAGTCTTAAGGGGTGCATTTCGTCTGCCTGCTGTTGCCCTGCCACCGCCACTTTTTGTTCTTTCAGTGGCGGCTGCACCGGCAGCAGCTGAGCAGACCTAAAATAAAAAGCCCCAAACCATGCGGGTCTTTCCGCAGGTCTGGTCCCTCCCTCCTCTGATGTGGCCCGCGTGTCTTTTTTTCTTTTCATATTAAAGTTTATTTATTCGATTTTATATACCGCACTATTTCAAAATCAGCACAGTTTATACAGAACAAGCATAAACTCTTTACATAGAACAGGTATCAAAGAACAGTACCATAAACGTCAGGTATTGCCCAATAACCAATAACATTTTACATTAAACAGGGGTGTCAACTTGGGTAGTAATAGGGAGAACTATCTACAGGCTGGTATATGTAGACCGTAAGAAGTATGGTGCTAAGCCTGGCAGACAAGGTCTATAGCATAGCTATGGCATATGGTCATTATACACTTGTAAAAGACGTGTCTATTGCTTTCCTGAAGATTCAAAGATCTAAGATGGAATAGACTGGGGCAGGGAGGGTGTTCCAAAGAGTTGGTGCATATAATGAGCAGGCTCAGTTCTTAGCAGCTTGGGAACTCTTTCTTATTGCTGACGGGGTTATGACTATGTTTGTCATGTTTGCTCTTCTCATTCTAATATTTGGTGTCCAATGTATGATTTCCTTAAGGGAGACTGCAAAGATGTTATGCAGTATTTTAAATGTCAAGAGGACTTTGTAATTTTGGCGGCTAGTTATTGGAAGCCAATGTAATTGTTTTAGGATGGGCCTCACCTGGAGGCTCCATACAGGGTTCGGGCTGCAGTGTTCATGGCAATTTGCAGAGGATGAAGTGCATAGCTTGGCAGGCCATGGAGAATGATATTTGCATAGTTAAAATGTGGAAAGATAAGTGCCTGGAATACGGTGCGGAAGTTGGCAACCTCCAGCAGTGGACGTAGATGACGAAGGGTCCTTATTCTGTGGTATACTGCCTTGGTAATATTATTTATGTGTGTTTCCATACTCAGGCGCTAGTCCAGGGTGACTCCTAGGTCTTCTTACTTCGTCTTCAGTTCTGCGTCTTTTACCAGTAGGGAAAATGGTGGTATGAAGGTTGGATTTTTTGTGATAAACAACACTTCAGTCTTCTTGCAGTTCACTCTCAGGTTGTGTGTACAGAGCCAATCTGAGACTGCATTAAAGCATTCCATAATCTTGGTGTAATTGGGACTATCCATGGAGAATGGGGTGTAAGAGTACATTGTCGGCACAAATGTGGTATCTTATGCTATATGATTGGATTATGGAACAGATTGGCTAGATGTAAATGTTGAAGAGCAAGGCAGATAAGGATGAACTCTGTGGTACTCCTTGCATTTTGCTGGTAAGTGGATGACGTCTGAGAGCCTATGCATACCATTTGTTGGCGGTCTGTTAGGTAGGATCTGCACCAGTCTAGGGCTAAGTTCTGTATACCTTTCTGTTGTAAGCGAGCAAGTAGGAGATTGTGACAGACTGTGTCAAAAGCCAAAGTGATATCCCGAATATTAGGATGAATTGCTAAGACTATGGCATTCTCAGAAGTTCTACCTGTTCTTGGTAAGGGGGCAGAAAGGTTGCATAACATAATCAACTTTAATACATGGCCCCAAACCTGGTGCAGACAAGGAGGATTTAGATATATAGGTGACTGGGGAAATAGATGGAACAACAAGAGGCTATACTGTGTTGATGGACTACATCTCTCTGTTGCAGAGAAAAGAATTCTAAGTGAAAATTTCAGTCATTATGTGGACAGGCATTTAAACTAGGGAAAGGGGGTGATGGATGGAGAAGAACAAGTTCAGGATGTCACTCCCAGCAAAAACATTATAACATTGGAAACAGCTACAGTATTAACCCACAAATCAATGCCAAGTGGGAAGAGGTGTGTAAAACAAAATGCATGCAAAATACAGGCAAGCCAGTCAACAAACGCTGGAAAGCAATGAGCACAAATGCTTGAAGCTCAGCCAACAAAGTTCCTGACCTGGAAGACCTAATGGTGGAAATGTACTTGGACATTGTGGCCATTACAGAAACATGGTTTAACGAGTCACATGAATGGGATATAGCCATAGCTGGTTATAATCTATTTAGAAGAGATAGAGAGGGTAGAAAAGGAGGAGGAGTAGCCCTATATGTCAAAAGCAATATTAAAGCTGCTGAAATGCAGGGGAAAAGAAGAAGCACTGTGGATTGTGTTGGAAAGAGGAGATGGCACTGTCATCAATACTGGTGTAGTCTACAGGCCTCCAACTCATGCCAAATAAGTGGATAGCAAATTGATTATTGATATTGCAAAGATAGCCATGAAGGGGGAAGTGATCATATTGGGTGACTTTAATCTACCTAATGTGGACTGGAGTATTCCTTCTGCAAATCTGGAAAGAAGTAAAAAAAATGTGGATGCCTTCCAAGTTGCACTACTTAGACTTAGTAGGGGTCTGATAGTGGCGATTTTTAGCGGTGAAAGTACAGGATCCTTGCTAAAGCACTTAGGTCAGAATGAGCTGACTTGATCCAGTGTGAGGGGCATGGATCAGTTGGGGATGTGATTGTGTTGAGCCCCCTTATGATATTCTCAATGTACTCAGCGGAACATGGGTGGAAAGAATTTAGAAGGGCTATTCCTGTCTTCTCTGGTTAATTGTATTTTGGTGTTCTTGTAGGGTCTTCATGTATGTAACTTGATCTTGGGGGAGTCTAGAGTGCCGCCATTTCCGCTCCTGAATTGTAATAAGGACTCACATAGGTTGGCTGTGAACCATATGGAGTGGAGGAGTGGCCTAGTGGTTGGGGCAAGGTACTTAAGGTCGGGGGTTCAAATCCCAATAGAGGACAGCAACCTTGGGCCGGAAGGACTGCGGTTTCTAGTGCTCTTTCCCGTTTTTATCATTTGGCTCTTTTTCCATTTTCTGAAAGATGCTTTTTTGGCAGCAACAGCCTCTCTGACCTCACCTTTAAACCATGCTGGCAAGTATTTTGGACTTTCTTCCACTCTTCTTAAAGCATGATATACAACTGGTCTGGGCTTTGACGATAGTATTTTTCAACAGCACCCAAGTTTGATGTAAGTCTTTAACCTTTGCAACTGCTCCTTTTAATTTTTTCTTAACTATTTTCCTCATTTTATCATAGTCTCCCTTTTGAAAGTTAAAAGGTAGTACTGTGGATTTCCTTACCATCCCTCCTCCATTAATTAAATCAAATGCGATCATGCTATGATCACTATTGCCAAGTGGCCCCAACACCCTTATCTCTTGCACCAGATCTGGTTTTCCACTAAGGACTAAGTCCAAAATGGCTTCCCCTCTGGTCAGTTCATGAACAAGGTGCTCCAAGAATCAGTCATTTATTTCATCTAGAAGCTTTATCTCCCTAGCATGTCCTGCCGGGACACTGACCCAGTCAATACCTGGGTAATTGAAATCACCCATTAATATTACTGTTCTGTAATTTTTGTTAGGTAAAGGGAAGGGAAGGATATTCCTATGAAGAAAGGTTAAAAACGTTAGGGCTCTTTAACCTGGAAAAGAGACGGCTGAGGGGAGATATGATAGAAGTCAATAAATTAATGAACGGAGTGGAACGGGTAAACGTAGATCAACTGTTTACATTATCAGAATATAGGAAGACTAGGGGACATGCAAACTATTTAAGACTAATAAAAGAAAATATTTTTTCACTCAACGTGTAATCAAACTCTGGAATTTGTTAACGGAGGATGTAGTAAAGGCTGTTAGTGTAGCTGGGTTTAAAAAAGGTTTGGACAAGTTCCTGGAGGAAAGGTCCATAAACCATTATTAAGAAGGAACCCAGGATATCAATGCTTGACCTAGTACAAGCATTGCAGAACCTGTGTCTTTTGGGGAAACTGCTAGGTACGTATGACCTAGATTGGCCACTGTTGGAAACAGGATACTGGGCTTGATGGACCTTGGTCTGACCCAGTATGGCATATCTTATGTTCTTATGTTCTTATGTTAGTCCCACAGGTGCTCCTTGTGGTCTTGGGCAAGCCACTTAACCCTCCATAGCCCATGTTCCCTGTAAAATAGTTATCTCCAAGTTATAATGCCCTGTTCAATGTAATTTCAGTTTGTTCAATGTAAACCGCACTGATGCAGAATAGCACGGTATATAAGAGAAAATAAATAAAAATAAATATGGCTGTGTGATTCCTCTTGATGGATCTCGTGGACTGTGGTAAGAGTGCAGCCTTGCTTAGCGTATCATTCCATGAATCTACAAGCTCATCCAGCTCAGAGAAGTTGTATTAAGGTTGGGTAGCATTTTTTCAAGGAAGGCTTCTTTGTTAAAAGATCGGAAGCGACGTGATGGTGGAGGTAGAGAAGTTACAGAGGGTCCATGGTCTGCTGTGCATGTGAGGATGTGGAAAATAATGGCATTGTGGTCAGACCATGGGACAGGGATGACTCGTGGTTGGTCAGGGTTGCTGTATTTGAGCGTGGATGAGGGTGCAAAGATAAGGTCTAAGGTGTTTCCTCTTGCATGGGTGGGTGCGTGTATTAGTTGATTGTTGCTTAGTGCAGTCATGGCATCTAGAAAAGATGCGGAGTGCTTCGTTGATAGTGCAGGGAGTTTTAAATCATCTAGCAGCCAAAGTGGTTTACCCTTCGTTGATTGGTTGCATGTTATGTCAAGGATTGTGGAGAGGTCATCAGTGCATGTAGATGGGGGTCGGTAGCAGAGATGTTGCTAGATGCTTATTCGTGATCATGATGGCATCTAGGTTGTTTGTGCTCTGTGATGTAAGGCATTGGAAATGTAAATCACATCTGGTCATAATAAATATGCCTCCACCTCTTCTGTTGTTCTTGGGCAATTAAAAAGGTCATAGTTAGGGAGCTTTAGTTGACTTGTAAGTATGGCGTCTGTGTCGGTGAGCCATGATTCCATGACAAATACCATGTTTAACTTATGACTTTCGACATAGTCAACGAGTATTGGCCATTTGTTTCGGATAGAATGAACATTTATAAGCATACAAGTTAAGTCTTTTGCCTGTGGAGGCTTCTGTCTGTGGATCTTTCCTGGGGGCTGGCATACAATGTGAATGAGATGACTATAGCTCACTGTGTGTGGTGGCCTTGAAGTGGTGAATACATCTTCATGTCTTCTCTGGCCATAGCCATGTATCGTGGAAATTAGGCCTTGTTGATGAGAAAATGTTTCTGCCCATATGATGGATTGGGCCAGGCAATATAGGAATAGCATACAGGTAAATAGGTCCGGCATTGTGCTGGGTAATGGTGTCATAGGACAGTGTTTCCCTGCGTTATCCTGTAGACCTACCTCAGACGTGTTGGAATGAGTAAGATTAATGGCTTACTTATGTGGTAACTTACAAGCCTCAAGTGAGATGCTTAATACTAATTAAAGTTAGATCTGTTCTGCTGCCGGTGCTGCTGCAGAGAAAACAGGGTGGCAGCAGCAGGGCAAGAGCAGGTAGTGGCTGGATGGAGGTATGGGTGAGAGGGGGGGCACGCCCGATGTGCAAGTCACACAGGTGCAATTTTGGCTCGGTACGGCCCTGATTACAGATATTAGGTGGGATCACTGTCAGGCAGTTGCACTTCATAATAAGTCCCTCTTGCTGACCTGGTTTCCAGCCTCGGCCCCCTGCTCCCACAGAGAGGAGAAAGTAGAGAACGAGGGAAGAGGAAAGAAGAATGAGAGGAAAAAGCCCTTATTCATTAAACAAAGTCAAATGGGTATGTTTACTAAAGGGTGTTAAGGTAGTGGGCGTTAATGGCAGTGATAAGAGGTTTTACATGATAAAAGGCGCTGGGCGGGTAGGAGGTGTTCTGGTGTTAAGGGCACAATGGGCCATTTAACATGCGTTAACAGGACATTGGGAATTAAGGTTCAAGCATGCACCTTAACGTCCGAAAATGACTGTTACCCTAATGCTGGATAAGGGACCACCAAGGAAAGTCAATGTAAAGGTGATGGATGGAAGGACAGGTGGGAGCCGAGGGACCTGCCAGATCCGGTGGCACTCTATGTGGCAGCCAGTAATTTGGACGAGCATGTGGGAGGCAGCTGTACTGATGCACTGGAGGGTGCCAATGTAAAATGGTGCAATGTCAGTGTGTGGCATAGGATGGGGAAGACGTGTCCCTCAGCGGAGTCAGAAGTGGTAGGATGTGTCCAGTGAAAGGAGGACAAAGCAGGAGTGGTGACGTGCAGATCAGGCACAGGAAAGGCGTGAGTTAAGAGACAAAATACGGGAAAGAGTACCTGTGAAGGGCATGTTTTAGTAGCTTGCATGAGAAGACATGACTGCACACAGCTGACAGAGGTGGATAGATGGGCTGAAGGAAGGATGGTGGCAGAAGAGAGGGTGGTATGGGCTGGCAGCACTGATAAGCCTTAGGTGCCATCCTCGAAGCATTTATACTGTCAGTGCCATATGGAAGGCCTGATATCAAACATGTGGGTCTCACACCTATCCCAGCCTCACAACCACCATGCAACACCCCAGACAAATGTGCAGATAACAACTGGACAGGTGTCATCCAAACTGGGCAAATGGGACACATATGGACATGAGGTGGCTATCTGAGGGGTAGAATGTGTCCGCATGTACTGCAGAGATGTGATGGAGCCAAATCTGTACAGTCACAGTCATGATGTCATATATGATTTGTGTCTCACATGTAGGTTAACTCTGTATACATGTAACTACCTGTTAGTATACCGCTGTATCAGTGCAGTCACATTGGGGTACATCTTACTGACGAATTGGGTAATGTCAGATGATAAACAGGGACTGTATGGACCTGTAGTCAGCTGAGCAACTAGTGGGTTAAGTGACCTGCTAAAGGTCACAAGGAGGTGTTGTCAGTCCATGAAGGTTGTGACAGACATAAAATGCGACAGTAACACATTCTGAAGTGTCACATAAGAAGTGCCAGTGGGCCCTCAAACCCAGGTATCTTGGTCCTTTGGCCTTGCCTATTACACCACACCTCCAAGCAGGGGCTTGACATCTATAGGGTGAACATGTCTGACCCCCTGAAATGGGCTGCAGCAGAGCCAATAAAACCATGCTCTCAGAAGAGCATGATGGGGAATAGTATGTTTGCTGACCCAAAGTGTGGCCAGAATGCATAACATAGAAACATGATAGCAGAAAAAGACCACATGGCAGATCTACTCTGCCCTTCCAAATCAGCCACTACATCAGTCCCCTTGTTTCCTTTAGAGATCCTCTGTGTTTGTCTCATGCTTTTTTGAATTCAGATATTGTCCTCATCTCTACCACCTCCACTGGGAGAATATTCCATGCATCTACCACTTTTTCCGTAAAGAAATATTTCCGCATATTACTCCTGGGTCTATCCCCTTTCACCCTCATCCTATGTCCCCTCGTAGCAGAGCTTGCTTCCATTTGAAAGAGACTCTCCTCCTGTGCATTTATGTCATGGAGGAATTTAAACGTCTCAATCATATCACCTCTGTCCTGCCTTTCCTCTAAATTATACATATCAAGATCCTTAAGTTTGTCCTCATATGCTTTATAATGAAGACCACTAACTGACTCCAACCTGTTTATATCCTTTTGAAGATGCATTCTCCAGAACTGCACACAATACTCCAAATGAGGTCACACCAAAGACTTATACAGAGGCACTGTCACCTCCTTTCTTCTGTTGGCCATTCCTATCCCTATGCACCCAAGCATCCTTCTAGCTTTCACCGTCGCCTTTTCTACCTGTTTAGCTTTAAGATCATCAGACACAATCACACCTAGGTCCCGCTCTTCTTTTGTGGACAGAAGTACTTCACCCCCCTATACCATATCACTCCCTTGGATTGCTGCAGCCCAAATGCATGACCTTACATTTTTTAACATTAAATCTCAGCTGCCAAATTCTAGACCATTCTTCAAGCTTAGCTAGTTCCCTCCTCATATTATCTACACATTCCTGGGTGTCTACTCTATTGCAGATTTTGGTATCATCCACAAAGATGCAAATCTTACCCGACAGCCCTTCTGCAATATCACAAACAAAGATGTTAAAAAGAATCGGACCAAGGACAGATCCCTGGGGCACACCACTTGTAACCTCCTTTTCCTCAGAGTGAGCTCCATTTACCTGTACCTTTTGCCGCCTCCCACTCAACCAATTTCTAAGCCAAACAGTAACTTTAGGGCCCATCCTTAGGGTGTTCAGTTTGTTTATAAGTCACCTGTGCGAAATGGTGTCAAAGGCTTTACTGAAATCTAAATACACCACATCTAGAGCTCTCCCTCGGTCCAACTCCCTGGTCACCCAGTCAAAGAAATCAATCAGATTTGTCTGATAAGACCTGCCTCTGGTGAATCCATGATGCCTCTGATCCAGTAATCTGTTGGACCCCAGAAACCTCACTATTTTCTCTTTTAGCAGCATTTCCAATAATTTACTCTGTGCCATGCCTGTCTGAAAAGGTGTATTTGGCAAATGTTGGAGGGGGACATGTTGTCCGGCCTTTATATCGCCATGGCTCTGTATGCTACTGGTGGCAGATGCTGCACCTGCCACCAACACCCTCACACCATGCTGACATGGCAGCATGTTGTCAGTAAGGGTGGGGTGCGCTCCCGACCCATCCACCATGCAGCTCAGGCATTTGTCTAGGATGCCAGTTCTGGATAGGGGGCATAGGCACACATGGGTGGCCACACTGCCCCCTCAAACAACTATTGCCATTGTAACCCCATTCCCGCCAACTGCAGATACGTCTCAGGGGGAGATGGACAGCTGTAGCAGTGGTATTTCCCTGGGCAGCTGCTTTTTGTAGCCCCCTGTAGAGCTACAACTGCTGGCGCTACCAGCATCTTTCTCCAGATGCAGCATCAGTAGCAGCAGAGGGAGCAGCCGGGGTCTCTGTCTAGGGTGCCAGGGACTCTTGGACCACCCCATGTTGCACATCACCTTTTCACAGCAGCAGCATGTTTGTGTGCCGCCACTGTCACTGTGCCATCATGGTGGACATCACAGATGTGCAACCTGGGCACCTACCTGATCTGCCTTGGGCACTAGCAACCCCTACTGCATGACTTACGTGCCACCCCCTTTGCCCTGTTTGCACCATCAACATAGTGCCTTTTCATACTTGGGCACTATGCTGTTGCTGCTAATGGAGCACTACTATCACTATCTTGGGCTCATTTGTCTGTGGATCACATTGCAGATGTTAAATAGGCTCTCTCCCCTCAAAATACCCCCTTTCTGCGAGGTTTTACTTGGTGTTAGGATTACCAGTATTAAAGGGTGCTAACACAACAGGCGTTAAGGGAACACCAGCTGTTAATGCCCACTCTCAACCCTGTTAACACCCACTCTCCACCTACCGTTCCCTTAATGCTGCAGGAGTCTTACTCGTTAATGCAGCTTTTCGCAGCGTTAAGTGCGCAAGGGTGCCGATAATAGGCGCCAATGGCACACTCGCTCCCTTAACGCCCTTTAGTAAACATACCCTAAAGTGAGTATAAGTGTCAGGAAATTCCCACTGTGATCTCTTCAGTGTGGTCTCATATCCATCTCTTTATCCTCCATGTAATCTGCTGCAATCCACAGTTGCTGCTGAGATCCTGGGCTACGTACATCTTGCGTGTGACCTGTCTTGGATCTTGCAGCTCTGGAGAGCTCTTCCATCAAGTCTAAACAACTAAGAGAGTCAATAGGATTTGTTGTCCAATTCAAAAAATATGATGAAAGGGAAGCTTCATCTGTATTTCACTCCTTGTTCTGAAATATTTGAATGAGGGGCTTAAAATTCCATCTTTTTTTCAGAGTATATGGAGATAAATCCAGTTATATCTGACTAGAGTGGTTCTGGAACTCAACAGAGCACTGTCCTTGAATTGCCTGTATGAGATCCTGTTTGTCCTCAAAGTAGTGAAAGCAAGCTACTATGATGTTGTTGTTTATTTATTTATTTAATTTATTTATATTCTCTTATATACCATGCTATTCTGCATCAGTGCGGTTTACATTGAACAAACTGAAATTACATTGAACAGGGCATTATAACTTGGAGATAACTATTTTACAGGGAACACGGGCTATGGAGGGTTAAGTGGCTTGCCCAAGACCACAAGGAGCAACTGTGGGACTAGAAACCCCAGTCCTTCCAGCCCAAGGTTGCTGTCCTCTAGTGGGATTTGAACTCCCAACCTTCCGGCCTGAAGTACCTTGCCCCAACCACTAGGCCACTCCTCCACTCCTTGTTAAGTGCCATTGAGTTGGTGTCGACTCATGGCGACCCTCTGAATAGTTGTCCTAAATTGTGTTCGGTCTTCAGTCAGGCGGCTCATTGTTGACAGACTGGTACCCGTAGCTGCTGTTATTGTATTGATCCATCTCATTGCTGGCCTTCCTCTTTTGCGTTGACCTTCTATCTTGCCAAGCATGATTTTTATTTTTATTTATTTAGACAGTTTTTGTATACCGCCTTATCCTTCAATCAAAGCGGTCACAACACAATTGGGGGATACATTTAACACGCAGGGATATGAGACACATACACTAATACTTACAGGGAACATGGGCAATGGAGGGTTAAGTGGCTTGTCCAAGACCACAAGGAGCATCTGTGGGACTAGAAACCCCAGTCCTTCCGGCCCACGGTTGCTGTCCTCTAGTGGGATTTGAACCTCCGACCTTCCGGCCTGAAGTACCTTGCCCCAACCACTAGGCTACTCCTCCCTAGTCTTTCTCTAATGATCTCTCTCTTCGCATGATGTGTCCAAAGTATGAAAGTCAAAGTCTTGTCATCTGAGCTTCTAAAGAAAGCTTAGGTTTGATCTCCTGTAGTACTGACTGGTTTGTTCTTCGGGCAGTCCATGGTATACGCAGTATTCGCCGCCAGCACCATAATTCAAAGGCATCAATTTTCTTCCTGTCTATCTTTTTCACTGTCCAGTTTATTCATCCATTAAACATACCATAGCTTGAACGAGTCATATCTTTGTATGGAGAGAGACATCTCTGATCTTGAAAATCTTGTCTAGGTCTTTCATAGCCATTCTGCGTCCATCCCCATTATTCGTGGCTCAGAATAACCTCCTTTCTGAACAAAAAGGTTTGTTGTCCTTAAAATACCCCTTTTCAGCTTTGCCCCTCCTTTCCACATTCCCTAACTGTTCTTATCCAGCTAACAACTCCTTGAAGTATTGTCCCATCTTGACAAAGATAGTTTTCCTAAAGTTTAGGACCCTCACTTTTGAATGGATTATGTCAGCCCTATTTCTAATACTGAACTACACCATCCACTGATCACTGGATGTGAGATGATCACCCACTATAACAGTAGAAACACGTTCCCCATTCATAAGCACTGGATCCAGTATGGCTCCATTATATGTAGGTTTCTGTTACCAGAATAGTTCTCCCTGTAGAGAATCCAGGATCTCCTTACTTCTGGATGACCCCACAGCAGGGATGTCCCAATTAACATCAAGCACATTGAAATCACCTATCAAAAGCATTTCTTCTTTCATAGCAATACTGCAAATGTTTTCAATTAAATCTCCACCACGAAAAGGCAAATAATCACGTGTAACAACAGACCCAGTCCAAAACGTGATTATATAAAAACAGAGTTTATTTAATTAATCTTATTGCCAACCCGACACAGGCCGTGTTTCGCACACTTCATCTGGGGTTGATCAATTAAATCTCTACACTTCTTCTGTCTGTGATGGAGACTTGCACTATATATTACACTAATGCAAATGGATATTCCATTCCCTCTTTCTAGTTTCAGCCACAATGCCTCCTCCTTCCCTTATAAGCCCATCAATTCTGTAGCTTTAATATTATTTTTTACATATCGTGACAATCTCTCTTCCTTTCTTCCTACTTTGTTCTTCCTGAATAAATTATAGCCCAGTATAATTATATCTCAGTCATGCTTCTCCATGAACCATGTCTCCATGAGCACCACTAAATCTAAGTCAGCCTTTTCCATTAAAGCCTCAAGATCCAGAATCTTATTTCCAATATTATGGGCATTAATGCACACCATTTTTACATGTATTGCCCCCTTTTATCATTTCTACAGTGGTATTTAATGTTTTATATACCTGAGGGCTTTCTTCACACATCCTCAATGAATCTAATTTAAAGCTCTATTCAATAGTTTAGCCAGTCTCCTGTGGAAGACACATTGACCCTTTTTGGATAGGTGGACACTATCTCTGCTCAGCACCCCTGGAAAATCATCCCATGGTTCAGAAAACCCAAATGCTCTTGATGACACCATCCACACAACTATACATTCATCTCCAGGATGTGAGCTTCTCTGCCTTTACCTTTATCCTCAACAGGGAGGATTGAGGAGAACACCACCTGCATACCTACCTACTTCACCCTCTCTCCCAGAGCCATGGAGTCAATCCTGATACATTTGGAAGGATACCTAGCAGTATCATTTGTGACAGCTTGGATGCACAGCATTGGATATTAGTCTGTAAGCTTGATGAGTCTCGGCAAACTCTTCATCTCAGAGCTTGGCAGCTGCCAGAGAGCACACCTCTCAAGACATCAAGTCCGGTCAGAAGATGGACACTTCAGTACCCCTCAGGAGAAAGTCACCAACCACCACTATCCTTCGGTTCCTTGTGGTCACTGATTCAGCAACCTTAGGGTTTCTGAGCTCTGGTTTTCCTTTTCCTGGGAGGTTATCAAATTTGCAGATGACACAAAACTAATTAAAGGAGGATTGTGGAAAATTGCAAGAGGATCTTGATAAATTGGAAGACTGGGCATCAAAATGGCAGATGAAATTTAATGTGAACAAGTGCAAAGTTATGCACCTAGGGAACAACAACCCAAACTATGGTTACACGATGCAAGGTTCCACATTAGGAACCACCACCCAGGAAAAATATTTAGGCGTCATTGTGGACAACATGCTAAAAACCTCTGCCCAGTGTGCAGCGGCAGCCAAGAGAGGAAATAGAATGCTAGGTATCATAAGGAAAGGAATGGAAAATAAAACAAAGGATATTATAATGCCTCTGTATCATTCCATGGTACAACCGCACCTTGAATATTGTATGCAACTCTAGTCGCCGTATCTTAAAAAGGATATAGCATTATTAGAAAAGGTTCAGAGAAGAGTCACCAAAATGGTAAAGGGCATGGAAGGATACCCCTATGAAGAAAGGCTAAAAAGGTTAGGGCTCTTTAAGCTGGAAAAGAGAGCTGAGGGGAGATAAGATAGAAGTCTATAAATTAATGAATGGAGTGGAACGGGTAAACATAGATCGATTTGTTTATGTTATCAGAATATAGAAAGACTAGGGGACATGCAATGAAGCTGTAGGGTCAACTATTTAAGGCAAATAAGAGAAAATATTTTTTCACTCAACGTGTAATCAAACTCTGGAATTTGTTACCGGAGGATGTAGTAAAGGCTGTTAGTGTAGCTGAGTTTAAAAAAGGTTTGGACAAGCTCCTGGAGGAAAGGTCCATAAACCATTATTAAAAAGGGACCCAGGAAATCAATGCTTGACCCAATACAAGCATTGTGGAACCTGTGTCTTTTGGGGAAACTGCTAGGTACCTATGACCTAGATTGGCCACTGTTGGAAACAGGATACTGGGCTTGATGGACTTTGGTCTGACCCAGTATGTCATATCTTATGTTCTTATGAGAAGGCGGTATAAAAATCCTGTTAAATAAATAAAATAAAAATAAATAATATGCGCAATATAGAATTGCATGCAATGTAGACAGGGCATGCAAGTCTATCTTATATATACTTATGGTGGTTATCCTGAAAACCTGACTGGTTAGGTGTGTCCCAAGGACTGAATTGAGAATGACTGGTCTATATATAGACCTTGTCCTGCGTGAATAAGGGTACAAGTCCTTTATAACTACTTAGACTGTTCCATGTGAGGAGCAGGCATATGTGTGACCCAGCAAAAGGAGAAGAGTCTTCTGTGTAACTGGCTACTGAAGTGTGGGACAGTGGGATGGGAAAACAAAGAGGATGGCAGTGACTGAGGCACGAGAGACAAAGGTAAGTATTGCAAGGGATGTACACAGGTAAAAAAGTTTGTTTCTTTTCAAAACAAATGGCTTTTTTCCCCTCGATTTTCATAGATTTTCTTTGGCTCAGTTTAAAAAAATATAATTTTTTCATGCATGGAAATCAGCTGTACATGTCTTAATTTGTAGGCTGATGCACAATAAATCTATTTTGTGCACATTTTCTGATGAATTCCATGCATGTTAATCAATGCACATCACTAAAAGGGAGTATAGTAACATAATAACATTGTAATGACAGTAGATAAAGGGATATGTTTACTAAACAGAAGTAAGGGAGCAAGTGTGCTGTTAATGCGTAGCAATGGCAGACATGGCCCCTTAATGCTGTAAAAATGCCGTTTCCACACGTAAACGACTCCTGCAGTGTAAAGGGAACAGGAGGCAGAGAGTGGATGTCAAGGGACAGAGAGTGGGTGTTAACAGCATGTATATCTTTAATGCCTGTTGCGCTAACACCCCTAGATCCCCTTAATGCCTGTAACCTTACCATATGACATGCTGAGAGGGCACTCTCACTCTGACTGAGCAGTGGCCATGGCACAACTATGTGCTATATACTTTCTGGCTCCAGTGTTGTGGGTGCAATCTCTGTTTGGGGAGCCCAATCACAGAGCGACATGCTGGGTGTCCATGCTGTTTATTCTAAGCCAGGGTGCACATGGTTGCTCTGTGCACATGCATTGTGTGCTAACCAGCGGACTGGCCACAGTTGGTATGTGCATGGCTGAAACAACCCAGTAGTGGACAGCTGGTGCAGTCTGACTGAGCTTGCTGTGGTGGATTGTTAGTCCTCAATGGTTGGGACAGCAGTTGTTCCTGCCCTACTCTCTGTGGTCATGGCAGGACAATAGCAGCAGCCTTATACCAGCCTAGAAGCTCCCACTGCATTTGACATCCATGGCATTAGCTTTTTTCACACTGGGGGAATAAAATGCACTGCTCTTGGAGGATTCCTGTCCAACAAGGCCAAGCTATGACTGGCACTTACAGCATGCTGCAATTGTGCAGGAAGCACAGTGACTAGCATAACACCCTGCAGGCGATATCTGCCACACACTGGCAGTGATGTGGACTTGCAGCACAGCTGGCAGAGGCCATCTCTAGCAGTGCAAGCTCTGGGAACCAGGTGCTGGGCACCCATCCTCACCCTCAGGGTGACTGCTGAAATTGCTCAGTAGCATGGTTTGTAGCTGTTCTGTGCTTGTAGCACACACTGTCAGTGTGTCTTATTGAGCTGATGTGATGGATCAGTGCATTCTCCATGTGTTGATCAGCTGCAGACTGCTGTTCTGCCTGTTCAGTGCCTCATGCGTACTGGAGGGGCCAGCCTATACCAGCACACACAGCAGACAATCTATGCAGTGACCTCCAGGCTCTTTGAATCCTGACATTGTTGTGTAGGGAGGTGTAGCCTACTGCTTGGTATAATATCTTCATATGTAGTAGACAGGGGTTTAATCCCCACGGTCATTTTGGGCCTGTATGCTACTCGGGCCATTTCCCTGCCTTTAACTGTCCTGGCTCTACTGTGACTTGCAGACACTCACCCTTCTACTTTGTTATGTGTTCTGGCCACACTTTGGGTCAGCAAACATGCTATTCCACTTCATGGCCTCGATAACAGCCCATTGCAGGGGTCTGACATGTTCACCCTGCATATGTCAGGACCCTGCTTGGAGGTGTAGCATGATGGTAATGACAATGGCAATGGTTTGAGGGGCCAAGATACCATGGTTTGAGAACTACTAACACTCTTTATATGACATTTCAGAATGAGTTACTGTCACATTTTATGTCAGTCACAATCTTCATGTACTGACAACACCTCCTTATGACTTTGAGGAGATCCCTTAACCCACGAATGGCTCAGCTGACTTCAGGTCTGTACAGTCTGTGGTTTTCATCAGACATTAGTAATTGATGATAAGATGTACTCCAACATGGCTGCACTGCTTCAGCAGTATACTAACAGGTAGTTACATGCATACTTCTGTAACCTACATGGGAAACATGAGTCATGTGTGACATCATGTCTATTACTGTACAGCTTTGGCTCTCTCCCATCTCTTCAGTGCATGTGGACACATCTTACCCCTCGAATATCCACCTGCAGGTCTCAGCTCATGTCCATTCGTACCCTATTTACCCAGTATGGATAACACCTGTGCAGTTGTTGTCAGCACATTTGTCTGAGGTGTTGTATGGTGGCTGTATGGCTAGGACAGGTGTGAGTCCAACATGTCTGGTATTAGGCCTTCCAAGGGACAATACCACACATTTTCATGCCCAGTACAGATACATTGGGGATGGCACCTATGGCACATCGGTGCTACCAGGCCATACCACCCTCTCCTCTGCTGCCATCCATCCTTCAGCCCATCCATCCACCTCTGTCGGCTGAGTGCAGTCATATCTTCTCATTCAGGCTGCTACACCATGGCCTGCACTGGTACTCTTTCCCACAATTTGGCTCTGCATACGCACCTCTTCTGTGCCTGATCTGCACGTCGCCACTCCTACTCTGTTCTCCTAGCTGCACACATCCTGCCACTTTTGACTCCATTGGGGGACACGTGTTCCACATCCTATGCCACATACTGACTTTGCACCATATTACATTGGCACCCCCTGTGCATCCATACACCAGCCTCCCATGTGCTCATCCACTTTAATGGCTGCCACATAAGGTGCCCGCTGGTCTGGCAGATCCATCATCTCCCACTTGTCTTTTCAGCCATCGTCTTCAGATTGTCTTCCCTTGCTGCTCCTTTATCCAGTGTTAGGATTACAGCCGTTTTCGGACATTAAGGTGCCTGCTTGACACCTTCATGCCCAATGTCCCATTACCACATGTTAAATAGCCCATAGCTCCCTTAATGCTGGAATGCCTCCTACATGCCGAGCCTTTTTCACATGGAAACCCCCTTTTCGCTGCCGTTAACACTCGGTAAGGCATGCTCCCTTACCGCTGCCTAGTAAACATACCTCAAAGACTATCAATAATGACATCAAATAGATTAAAAACTTTCTTATAAGGAAAAATTAGTAAGGGTAAGTGGAGACATCAACAGGCATTAAAGTGGACCCATAACCTCAGGTCTTCAACAGCCAAGACCTCATCATTTGTCTCCACTATCCAACAGTCTTTTAAATCTTCTTAATGATTTTTCAGTTTTATTCTTTACTTTTTATGTGGTGATAATTAAAACCACACCAAATATATCAATATCCTCAGAAAAGAGTCCCTATCAAATAGAAACATCTTGTAATGGCATCTCTTGTCTTAGCGTCCTATTGGAAATCATAGAAAAGTGACAGAAAGTCAACAAACACAGCATTTTCCTCAATGCTTTCTTCCAGCTTGATCAGCAAAGAGGATCCACATCGATGTTTCAGCCTCACACAGGCTTGCCTCAAGAGCAAACATGCAATCATGCCAGCTTGGGCATCAATAGGAAAGATGCTGTAGCACTACTGAAAAGTGTACAATTTAAATAGAAAAAGGCGCCAGAAGATGACATCAGCTCCACTTGTGCTCAGAAAAGGTGGACTCACCAACACATCCCCTAATGCAAACCAGCACACAAAGAGTGTACAAATGCATCACGTGCACAAGGTGCAAAAGAATACTGATAATAATAGGAAGTCTCAATCAATTTCAAATATGAGTAAGTAATTGCACTAGCAGTCACGCAAAATAAATAAAAAATATTCCACTCCAGATCTGAGTTCAGGCCCAAAGGAACCACCGTGTGAAGACGATAGATCCATAATTGTTCACATTGGAGAAAAAGTCGATCAAAATCATTCCCATGAGCCGAAAGCTGGACCCATTTCAGGACAGCACATCAAAACTGAGTAAAAAGATGGTGAGTCAAAGGGCAATGGCTAATAATAATAATAATAATAATGGTTTTTCATTATGGCCCCTTAGAATTTGACTCTTGTGTTCCATTAATCAAACTCTAAAGGGACGAAGGGTCTTGCCTACATACGACAAGTCACATGGGCAAATTAGAATGTACACCACAGCAGATAATTGACAGTCTCCAGTAAATTTAAGATGTATTGTCCTGGCACCAGGCAAAAACAAGGGGTTACCACAACAAATCTGATTACAAAACTGATAGTGTTGACATGGAGACAGTCCTAAAAGAGGCTTCCAGTGTAACATGAAGCTCCAAAGGATAAGAGGGCACCAATAAATCCCTCAGATTCTGCCCCTGTTTGTAAGAAAATAAGGGAAGATCTTGAAATACAGTATAGTCCTGCAAAAGAAACCAAAACCTTTGCACAATCTAATGAATCTGAAAAACACAGTCAGAAAAAGGCAGCACACACACATTTCTTGAATTATACTGACTCAAGATATTTTGAGATCCCGACCGCAATAGCTGACTCCAATCAGAATATCGGGCTCTAGATAGTGCTGTTCATACACATGAGGTCGGGTAGCCCCAGTGAAGAAAACATTGAGCCATAAGCCAAAACTGAATCCAAAAATCAACAAAGGAGGAACAAAGTCTCCTTAAGTGAAAAAACTGGCTCACGGGCAAACTTCGTTTCAAATACTTACATACTGAAGCAGCGTATTACGAATGGTGGGTTTTCGGTAGTTAGAAAAGTCAAAACTACCGCCATAATGGTTGTAAGAAGATACAAAAAGGCAATTGAACTAGAATAGAAACATAAGAAAATTGCATATTAGGATCCAGGCCATTAAGCCAGACAAGAAATTTTAACAGATCACCAGAATCTCCTTGCCAAACGAGGAGAACATCATCTGTGTAATACCACCAAAAAAGTATATGATCTTCAAAAGGCGACCGACCTATCCTAGACTGTTCAAAGGCATCCACATATAAGTTAGCCACATTGGATGCTATTGTTTCCTCCATGGCTGTACCTTTAGTCTGCAAAAAATATTCAGACTTAAACATGAAGAAATTTCTAGTCAAGGCCAAACATATCAAGTCCCATAAAAAACGAAGACACTCTTATCTATTTGGCGATCCAACACCTCCAATACCTACAGTACATCTATTTGCTGCAGCTTGTCATATATTGGTGTACAAAGCTGAAATGTCTGCGATCACAAGAAGGACATCCATTGATGGGACTGTTAGTTGTTCCAACAGCTAGATGACATGAGTAGAATCCCTCAAAAATGTCCTCCCCAATGGGACAAAAGGTCGCAAAAAATGATCCACAAACTGAGATAAAGGTTCTAGTAAAGACCCAATGAATACAATAATAGGCCGCCCAGGAGGCTGATGCAAATTCTTATGTATCTTAGGTAGTAAATAAAACACAGGTAGATAAAGAATGACATTGTCCATCTAGTCTGCCCATTAGGGTTGCTAGGGCAGAACTTGCTACTTGGATTCCCTAATTTGTGGGTGTTCCCTTCTCTATTGGTGGGTTCTCACATTTAAACGCTTCCATTCAGCCTAAGAAAGGATTCTTTACCCTAGCCGCAGAAGACGGCGTTTTTCTACATTGTTGCCAGACTCTAAATACCGGGGAGCACTTGATACAGGGTTTGATACCCGAAACGTGCACGTCGTGAAAATAGGATATTTTGAGAGCAACATATGTTTTTGGTAGAGATTCAACAACGCAAGTTACTGAAACAGATAAGTGCAAATAATTTAATAATTTTATAAGGTGATCAACCTCTTTTGAATAAAATGTAGCTAGCTGTTTGATGTGGGTTGTGTGCCAATACCAACTCTCCTACAGCTGGCTTCGACAAAAAAATAGTTTTTTGATAGGGGGTACTTTGTAGTGAACTCTGACATTGGGTGTTATATTTAGTTCATAGAGTGAGGTTAATAATTCAATACTTATACAGGGCAGAACTTGCAGCACAATGCAGGTTACTTCCTTATGCATTTGATCTTCAATAATTCTCAGATATAATGCACTTGATTACGTCTCCAGCCTGCCATGGGACCAACAAGGTTGTCATTCTTCCTCCAACTGGTCCAGGGCCTCCCATTATACATCAAGGGAGCCCATCCACTGGTACAACTGTCACTGCTGCACCACATGGCATGCTTTATTTGGGGACAGTACCTGCCATGCAGATTTTTTTCCCCCTATAATGGGAAAGTAATGGGGAAGGAGATTGCAAGCAGTATGCAGAAGAAGGCTTATGAGATAACTCTGTGTGTGTGTGTGTGTGTGTGTGTGTGTGTGTGTGTGTGTGTGTGTATGTGTGTGTGCGTGCCTTTGTGTCAGCCCTAATAACTTTCTCTCTGGCATCCATAAGAACATAAGATATGCCATACTGGGTCAGACCAAGGTCCATCAAGCCCAGTATCTTGTTTCCAAAAGTGGCCAATCTAAGTCATACGTACCTAGCAGTATCCCCAAGAGACACAAGTTCCACAATGCTTGTATTGGGTCAAGCATTGATATCCTGGGTCCCTTTTTAATAATGGTTTATGGATCTTTCCTCCAGGAACTTGTCCAAACCTTTTTTAAACCCAGCTACACTACTTTACTACATCCTCCGGTAACAAATTCCAGAGTTTGATTACATGTTGAGTGAAAAAATATTTTCTCTTATTTGTCTTAAATAGTTTACCCTGTAGCTTCATTACATGTCCCCTAGTCTTTCTATATTCTGATAGCATAAACAATTGATCTATGTTTACCTGTTCCACTCCATTCATTAATTTATAGACTCTATCATATCTCCCCTCAGCTGTCTCTTTTCCAGGTTGAAGAGCCCTAACCTTTGTAGCCTCTCTTCATAGGAGTAGCCTTCCATCCCCTTTACCATTTTGGTGGCTCTTCTCTGTACCTTTTCTTGGAGGATATGTCAAGGGATACATGAAGATTCAGACTAGGTGCTCTTATTTTGGATCCATGAATATGGATCACAAATATGTCCTGGAAAACAGTCTGGACTAGTTCTGATAGTCTGATATCTTTAGTAGGTTCTCTGTATCAAACAGTTTAGCTTTTGAATTCCATCTGCTGCATTATAATTTAAGCAATGGCCCACACTGAAATAAGATTTGAAACCTCATTTTTGTTGTTGGAGTGGGGAGGGCTGCAAAATAACTCAGGACTGCCAGTCATCAGATATTAGGTTCATGTTCATGCTCTTCATTTTTCAGCAACAAGAAGAAAACCACCCGCCTTTACGAATATAAAACATCAGACATACTGATTTTTCCTAGACAATTTTGTGATTGAAAAAAGAGATGGAAATTACTGGGAAGGAAAAGTGAAAATCTATTATAAAACATAAGAAAAAATACTAATTGCCTTGCAAATATTTCTAAGCCTGTTTCATATTGTACAATATATTTGTTTTATTTGTGAATAGGTTGATGCTTTAATTTGGAAAACACATTGAACAGCTTCTATGCTGACAAAAAAGGTTAATATGAATCAAGAGATAATTTTTCTCATACTTTTTTCTTTCCTGCTGATTTTGCTACTTGATGTATTTTCCCCATATTGGATTTAAATGGCAAATTTTATTTATTTTTTTTCATTTTAGAGGTAGGTAGGGGGAAATCCCCCTCTCTGAATGTCATACAAAATTCTTCAAGCGGCAAAGAAAACAAAAAGGGTTTTTATTTTCCATAATCCCAGGAGAGGTTTCTGAGGTACCATTACATATTCCCTCTGTCTTTGAACTGCATAGTTTGTTATTTCTTTGCAGCAAGGAGAATTTTAGAAGTGTACTCAAATTTAGGGAAAGGATTTACACACTTAATTCCAGCAGTTTGCCACATGGTGGAGTATTGCTTTACTTACCAGAACTTAGTGATATGCATCTCAAGATACCCTTATGCGTTTGTTACAATGCTTACTGTTAACTCTACCTGAAACACAACATGACTTCACTAAAATATATGTTTTTAAATTTTTAATTGTTTTGTTTTCTACTGAAGTATGAAAGGCTAAAGCATATTAGTTTCTGTGGTAATTAGATTATAAATGTTATTAGAAGTTTATATTAAGAATTGGGATTGTACTACTAGCCAATCAGTGTGTAAAAGATTATAGTCGGAAAGACTTGCAAGATTCAAAATGTATTCTATTCAATTTATTTTTTTTTTATTTTATTTATTTATAATTTCCAACAGTACAACCAAACAACAAAAACAAACCATGAAACATAAAAACAGAACAAACCCAACCCGCCCACCCTCCCAGTCTCCAATGGTCAACCACAGCAGCAATTTCTACAGAGCAGTAACACCATGCACATGACATGAATACCAATTCTCTGACACATGCTAAATCAAGCTACGCAAACAAACAACATTCCTCCAGCAATGATCTAGCCCCTGAAAGACACTCCAGCCGACGCGGCATAATCATCTAAGCATTTCCACTTACTCTCCAAGTCCGGTCGGAAGACAGGTCGTCCCTTCCGGCACCTCCGTCCTTGTTGGCAGCCCCATGCCTTTTCATAACTTGCATAAAGAGAGACCAAATTCCACCACCGGTTGCTCTCCAGCTTACTAGCATCTTTCCAGCAAATCAAGATTAGCTTCAGAGCAACGGCAATCAAAAAGTTAAACAAAAAGTGCTTTTCTTTCTGTAGAGGCAAAATCGGGCACGCCGACCGGAGAAAAACCAAATCCCACGACAGAGGTGCCCGAAAGGAGAGTATCCTCTGTATGAAACCCCATACCTCCCGCCAGAACTTCTGCATACTAGGGCACCCAAACATCATATGCTGCAGAGTGCCTAGGGATGCCGAGCATGTCCAACAACGAGCCTCTACTCCAGGAGCCCATCGAGAGAGTCGACTTGGCGTCAAATACGCCCTGTGAGAGAAAAAATATAATGACTGGGTAATCACTGCAGCGCTAGAGGCTCTATTCACCCTCGACCAAAGGGTGGCCCAAGATTGAGGCGGAATAGTTAAATTTAGCTCAGCCTCCCTACACTTTTTTAGACCATTTTACGAGGCAGACCACTCATTCCTAAGAGCCGCATATAGCTTTGAGACTGTCCCCTTACCTTCCGAACAGGCAAGCAACAACTGTTGCAAACCCCACTCCTTTGATAAGTTAGTTGCAACAATCTTTGCCTGCGTTAGACAGCTTCGCAACTGGACCCATTGAAACTGACAGCTATCGGGTAGATCAAACTCCCTGACAAGTGTCTCCCAGGGTTTCCAACCCTGGAGGTGGGCTATATGACCCAATGTCCAAATACCCTTATCTTGCCAGCACCTCCAAGAGATCATTTTACCCCCAATTTTAAGTCTAGGATTATGCCATATAGGGAACTCTCTAGATACGGGATTCTCGCCAACCATTACCTCTGCTAGGCCAAGGGAAGCTCTCTGAGTGGCTAGAATAGCAGGAGAAACCAGACAGGTAACAGGAAGCTTCATTACAAGCAACAGCTGGAGAGGGACACGAGGGACTATCCGCTTTTCCACTTCAAACCAAACCGGGTTGAGCTCATTAGTCTCCATCATACACCAAAGTACACCCTGTTTCAACAAGAAAGCCTGGTGGTAGGCCCGGAAGTCAGGGAAATTAACTCCCCCCAGCTCCCTACTCGCTTTAAGCTTGGTAGTCGTGATTCTGGGGGGTTTCCCTGACCATAAGAATCCTATTAACTGTCGCTCCCAGGCTTTGTATACCCTAGGTGGGAGCTCCAACGGAAGCATCTCTAAGATATAGTTTATCTTGGGAGACAGAACCATCTTGATAGCCTCCATCCTGCCCCACCATGTCAGATATAGGGGGGACCACTTTACCGTAAAGACTCAAAGCAACTCCTGAATTGTCCGACAGTTAATGGAAATCGTCTCTTCTTCGGAGAAACAATATTTAACTCCCAAATATTTAATGGGCTTGGTTTCCCACACAAAGGGATGATCCCCAAGAGCGGAAGAGAAAGTCACACTGTTCATGGGAAACGCCACCGACTTCCCCCAGTTTATCTTATATCCAGAGATTTACGAATAGGCACCCATAACTCTGAGAACTTTATCCACCTGATTCGGCTGGACAAAGAGCAACAAATCGTCAGCATAGGCTGACAATTTTACTTGCAAATCCCCTACTTGGATACCTAGAATCCTCTCAGAGTGTCTAATGGCAATGGCCAAGGGCTCTAAAGCAAGATTAAACAATATCGGGAAAGAGGGCAACCTTGCCTAGTGCCACGCTGTAGGGCAAAGGGGGTAGACAATGCGTTATTCACTAAGATTCGGGCCTGGGGGTTAGAATATAACACCTTAATCAGATTGATAAACGAGTCTCCAAAGCCAAACCACTGCAACACACGGTACATGAAGGCCCACTCCAACCTATCAAAAGCCTTTTTGGCATCTAAGGAGAGCCCAACCATGGGACAGTCCTGTGAGCGTGTTAGAGCAAAAAGATCAATAAGAAGACGAGCATTATCCGCCGTCGATCTCCCTGGCAGGAATCCACATTGGTCCGGGTGTATTAACCCGGGGGCCACCTTCGAAAGCCTCCTAGCTAAAACACTAGCGAAAATCTTGTAGTCAGCGTTTAAGAGAGAGATCGGCCTATAACTGCCCACCTCAAGGGGGTTTCTGTCCTCTTTAACCAGCACAACTATAGTCACCTCATTGAAACTCCCTATCTGCGGGGATTGCTCAACGAGCAGTTGAAAAAAACAGGCCATCTGGGGAGCTAGATCATCCTGAAACGCTTGATAAAATTCTGCAGGGAGTCCATCAGGACCCGCCGCCTTGCCCTTTTTCGCCGCCCTAAGGGCAGCCTGGACCTCTTCTCCCTCAATTTATAGACCCACTCCCTCAGCCTGTTGGGCACTAAGAACAGGGTGAGGCAAGTAACCTAAGAAGTGTTTATAAACAGAATCATTAAATTCTCCCATCGAAGAGTACAAATCTTGATAAAAGGACCTAAAGCTCTCCCCTATCTCGCTACTCTTCGTTAGCAACCCATGAATTCCCGAATCTATGGCCACAATGTTAGACTTTTCCCTAGGGGGGCTGAGCACAGACGCCAACAGCCCGCCAGCTTTATTTTGCTCAACATAATATCTTGTCTCCTGCGCGTGCTGGGCCTTCCGGACTTCCAAACTCAAAAGAGTGTTATACTGATACCTTAACTTCTGCAGGCGTAAGAGCACACAAGGCTCCCGGTGGGCTTTCAAGAGCCTTTCCCCGGCAGAAATTTGAGCTTCGAGCTCAGCCAACACCGCCTTCCGCTGTTTAGACAGACGGATCACATAGCTAGTTATCCGGGCACGGATAGAGGCCTTGAAGGCCTCCCACCAGGCCCAACCTGCGGTCTCCAAAGGGAGATTGTTAGCAAAGTAGTCTTTAATCTCCATCCGAACAAAATCACAGAAGGCTGAATCTTCCAATAACTCCTTGGGAAAAAAACAACCTGCCCTCCGAGAGGCCGCTTGCCCCAACGTCAAAATCAGGAAGACAGCCGCGTGGTCTGACACCGTGGTAACACAGATACCGGCCTCCGTTGTTGACTCCACTAAAGATCTAGATATCAAGAGGAAATCAATGCGCGAATGCGAATTATGCGGAAGGGAGTAAAAAGTATATTCCTTATCTGTAGGGTGCAAAGTTCGCCAAATATCATGCAGGCCCAAATCTTGCATCAGGGACAAAAGAATAGAAACTGCCCTTGCAGGCTTGGGGATCTAAACGGCTGTCGGTCCAGCAATGGGTCCAGAACCAAATTGAAGTCCCCGCCCAGAATCACGGGGAGGGACCTCAATTCATAAGCCTCTTCCGCAACTTTCTGAAAGAAGGAAACATCATCACAATTGGGACCATAGACATTCAATACGGCCAATTTCTCACCATTAATATGCAATAGAACCTTCGCCCACCTCCCTTGAGGGTCCGCAGATCCCAACTCAACCTTCGGCTGAAGGGCTTTCTGCACCAATGTTGTTACACCATTCTTTCTACCAGCTGCTGCCGCATGGACCGCAACCACATAGCACCCCGTACCCAGTTTCATTGCCTCTATGGAAGACAAGTGGGTCTCCTGGAGCAGAACTACATCGGCACCCTGCTTAGCACAATACAGTAAGATTTTCTTTCGCTTGATTGGATTATTGATCCCTTTCACGTTCAGTGACAAAATCTTAAGGGACCCCATAGAGCATAACAAGTAAGATTACATCTACACTAGGGCCCCACTTACATAACACCATCTCCCAGCTCTGCATGCCACCCCCAGCAGTTACCATTGGAGACAACTTCCCCCCCAACCAAACCCACCACCCTGGGTGAACCATCGAACCCGCAAGAGTGCCCTCTGAAACCCATCTCCCCCCCTGTGAGCTCCTCATGCACTACCCCCTCCCTCCCTCCAACAATTCAACATCATATAACGCACACCCACCCAGACTGCTAGCCCCAAAGAACTCCACTCCCCCACTCCCCCATCCGACCAACCAGACACCCCAGCTCCTGAGCAAACATCCTTCCAGCACTCACACTTACATAGAGCCCATTCACTCAACCCCAGTCAAACAATGACAATATAGGCCAAAGCTGCAAACCAGTGTCAGCGACACAGCAGGCCCAGCTCAGTCCTTACCAGAAAGTCTCCACAAAAGTTCTCAGCGCATTACTGCAGCTTCCTGATCCTCAATATAAGCCAACAGAACCTGAGAGTCCTCAAAGGTCCGAATCTGGTTATGTAACGTAACTCTGAGTCTGGCCGGAGCAAACAGCCCATACCGAGCTTCAAGATTTTGCAGACGCGGTCTTAGCGCTAGCATTTGTTTCCGACGGGCCACTGTAGCCTTATTAAAGTCCGGGAAAAAGGCTGTGTTTACACCTTCGAACTTCAATGGTGCTAAAGCTCTAGCTGCCGACATGACTTGAACCACTTGTTGATGCCGCAACAGCTTCATGATGATAGGGCGTGGCCAGGACGAATGGGGGCTTTGATGCGTGGGGACTCTGTGGGCCCTCTCAATCTCAAATGGGTGATCGAAAGTTATCCGTAGTAGAGTTGGAATAGTTTTATGCAGAAAGCCCATTATGTCACGTCCTTCTGCCCCCTCAGGTAGCCCCACGATCCTGATGTTATTTCGACGCGCCCTATTATTAAGATCCTCGAGATTGCGCTCCAGGACAGAAATGCGCTTAGTGTTAGCAGCCACCTCCTTCAGCCGCTCCTCGTGCACCTCCACCCTTACAGAGAGCCCTTCCATCTTTTCAGAGAGTGTACTAAGCTGTACCTTCAAGTGCTTGAGCTCCGCCACATCAGCTTGCACCCTGCTCAGAGTTTCTCCATTCGCGGTGACCAGCTCTCGCACAGCCTTTATTTCAGCCAAAAGCTCCTGCAGGCCGTCTAAGCTCTCCTTCACTCCAGCGGCCTTCTGCGGCGAGGGAGGGTCCGGTTTCAGCCGCTTAGTTCCCCCAGTCACAGGCGAACTAAAATCAAGCCTGGAGGGCTTACTGGACGACATTGCCGCGTTCTTGCATACACTGCAACTCCAAAAGCAGTATTTCTCCGCGGAGGGGCAGGATAATAATCAGGATTCCGGGGAGAGAAAGGATCAAGCGGCCATCTTGCACCATCGCAGGCTCCGCCCCCCATTCTATTCCATTTATAACACAGAGACAGCAGACTTTATATATAATTTCTGAAGTGCAGCTCTAACTTTACTTGTATTGAAGGTTGAGTGATAAGTTGGCTCTGTTTTGACAGAAGGAGCAGATCCACTCCTGGTGTTACCCCATTGCAACCATGAACTCATAGATATGATTCTCCTAATGAAAGCAGAGGTGTGAGTTCATAACTGCAGCAAGGTAGAAGGTTGGAATCTGTATCTTCTGCCAAAATGGAGCCCGTTGGTCACCCCAGCTGAAGACACCTGCTCATGGTGGTTATGTATGTAGGGACTGCTTAACATGGTGGTAACCCTGTCCACCTCTTATGTTACCCCTCCACTTCACATCTTCTGTAGTTTTTTGTTGAACTGTCAAAGAGCTACCAAAGGTGGTCCATCCCAAAAAGTGAAATATACTGCTCCAATGAGTGAAACTGAAGTCCAGTGAGTGAGTTTTTTTCCTTGCAGTGCATTTGGGGTATACAGACTTACTCCCAACTACACACATTGCCACAAAAGCAAAGCTGCTATACCATCATAGCACTAATTCCCAGGGATTACAAATATTATACCAGGTCTTGAAGCACCAATATACCTCTTAATCGGAATGCAGAACAAGCTAAACAGCTACAGATCTCTACATACACATACAAAACATAGATAAACCCTCAAAAATACATAATAAGGAACAAAAAATTAGGAACAGAAAACAAAGCGGACTACAATAGATCCCTACATGCCAGAAGGATACCACTGCTAGAAACCAGACCATATATTCAGTATGACAATGGAAAAATAGAATCACCACAGACAATTTAACACATATATAGCAAATATAAAATTTGCACCTCATAAAATATGAAATGATAAAATTAAGAAACATAAAGGGGAGATATTAAATTCCCTGTTTGTGGAACGTAGATGTATAAATCATGAAGACGTCCTTGGAGCCATTTTAGAAAGCTGGGCATATGGATGTCTCTGGGACGAACACATCCATGTCTCATAGGGGTATGGCGGAGGCATGTCTGGGATATTCTAGAAAAGATACACATGCATGCCCAATTTAAAAAATTAAAGCGTGTCTAAACCCACCAGCGGTACTATCCTTGTCTGTTCCTGCTCCAGGACAAAGTAAGGCATTAGAAAAGCTCTTGTTCTGCCACCAAAAATGGGAAATAAGATTCCAGATGTTGATGTTTTAATGGAAGAGGCTGTCTTGGATTTTGTGGCAGTTACGGAAACATGGTTGATGGAGAACCATGACTGGGATGTAATTATACTGGGCTATAATTTATCCAGGAAGGATAGGATAGGAAGAAAGGGAAGAGAAGGGGCACTATATGTAAAAAATAATATTAAAGCTACAGAATTGCAGGGCTTAAGAGGGAAGGAGGAGGCACTATGGGTTAAGCAGGGCAGAGGAAATGGAGCATCCATTTGCGTTGGTGTGATATACAGATCTCCTTCACAAGTACAATAACTGGTTAGAGATTTAATTGAAGACATTCCCAGTATTGCTATGAAAGGAGAAGTGCTGCTGATAGGTGAATTTAATACGCTGAATGTTGATTGGGACATCCCTGCTCTGGTGTCATCTAGAAGTAAGAAGATCCTAGATTCCAGCAACTCATAACAGAACCCACGCACAAGTGGGCATTAATGGACTTTGTGCTTATGCATGAGGAACGTGTTTTTGATGTTAAAGTGAGTGATCATTTCACATCCAGTGATAGATAGATTAGTATTACAAATCGGGCTAATATAATCCATTCAAAAGTGAAGGAAACTAACTTTTCCAAGATGGGACAACACTTCAAGGGGATGGGATGGGAACAGATGGGGGATGTAGAAAAGCAGTGGGCAAAACAGAAAGGGGATATTTTAAGGACAGCAAACCTTTTTGTTAGAAAAGTAAAAAAATATAAAAGGAAAAGGAGGCCACTATGGATCTCGAAAGAAGTAGCTGAAAAAGCAAAGAAAAAGATAATGGCCTTCATAAAATACAAGAGATCACAGAAAGAGGAAGACAAACATCAATATTTGGAACAGCTAAGAGAAGCTCAGAAAATAATCAGGAAAGCAAAGAGACAAACAGAAGAAAAAATGGCCAATGCACTAAAATGGGGGGACAGAAAACATTTCAAATATGTTAGTGGTAGTCAGACTAAGCGCGAAGGGGATGAATATGTACATAAGAACATAAGAAATGCTATACTGGGTCAGACCAAGGTCCATAAAGTCCAGTATCCTGTTTCCAACAGTGGCCAATCCAGGTCACATGTACCTGGCATGTTCCCAAAAGAGCACACAGATTCCACAATGCTTATTCCGGGGTAAGCAGTGGATTTCATGGATGTCATCTGCAAATCTGATCATCTCACTCGTTATTTCTATTTACAGGTCATTTATGAATATGTTAAAAAGCAGTGAGCCCAGCACAAATCCCTGGGGTACTCCACTATTCACCTTTCTCCATTGAGAAAACTGGCGATTTAGCCCTACTCTCTGCTCTCTATCTTTTAACCAGTTCCTGCCTCCTATCCCATGACTTTTTAGTTTCTCCAAGAGTGTCTCATGAGGGACCTTGTCAAAGGCTTTCTGAAAATCCAGATACACTATATCAATTAACTCACCTTTGTCTACCTGTTTATTCACATCTTCAAAAAAAAAAAACAGATTAGTAAGAAAAAACTTTCCTTGGCTAAATCCATGTTGGCTTTCTAGCTACATGTTCAGTAATTTTGTTCTTTATAATGTTTTCTATCATTTTGCCTGGCACCTTCTTTCAGGCTCACTGGTCTGTAGTTTCCCGGCTGCGCTGTTAGCGCCTTTTAATAAACATACTCCTAAGTGCCATTGTTGCGACAGGTTTTGATCTAAAAATGCCAGGTTCTTATTTACTAAGATTTTATTTGCATTTGTACTCCTGCATGGACAAAATAGTCAATCCTTACTAATCCCATACACATTTTATTTTACCTGATGTGCCAGACACTATGCTATTTACTTTATGAAGATAACTTTAACGTGACTTATGTTGACTTCACTACAATCCGCCCTTGCCCTCAATTAGAGTGGCATTTATATTACTATCCATGAGCTACTAGGGTCCATCTAAAGGAATCTCTTTCTTAAAATGTTTTGTTACAGTATTCCCTCCCTCCTGCACTGTCCTCACGAAGTTGTGAAAAACAGCAGCTTCTATTTGTTGTCTCTCTCCTTCCTCCCCTTCCCTTCTTCCTCCCTTTTTTGCTTGATTTGGTTTCTATGCTATGCTTTCTGTGATTTAGCACAATACCACATAGTTTTCCTGCCCACTGATTCACCCAACTGGGGTTCTTAGCTGTTTTATACCTGCCTCAAGTGGCTATTTCTTGACCTGCATTAGGTTCAATGTGTACACATAGAGCCTGATTCCGGAGGGAGCATGTCCGGGCCGTCCAGATGGCCCTGAGCAGGACGGGCCTGTTTGGAACCGATTCTGAAACAGGGGAGCAAAACGTTCCCACAGCAGTCAGAATCAGGCCCAAGGATGGCCCGGCATGCTCCTCCTGCAGCCGTATGAATGTCAATGGGACTGAACGGCCAGGCACCCCAAACTCACCGGTGGGGCATGGTTGAGCGGCGGGCCAGTACCTGCCATGCATCCGCTGAGCTGGGGGAGCTGCCGGGCTGGGGCATACAGGGGACCAGCGCTTGTTCCACCCGAGGTGGAATATGCAATGTGTCCCCTTTGGGCTCCCCCAGATGTACAGGGCTGTTACCTGCATCGACCTTGTACATCTGGGTGTCTGGCCCACCCACACTCCACCCCGATGCCGCCCTTGTCTCCATTTCCCCACACAGCACCTCTGTGCATGTGGGGAGACAGTGATCTAGAATTCAGGCAGGATGGATGGCGGGGCTGTACATCCCATCAGGACATACAGCCCCACTATTCTCCTTTCTGAATCGGGCCCATGAGGGATTTATTGAGTAATTGACAACATGTTTTTTTAAATTTTAATTTATTACATTTATATGTCCTGTCATCCTCTCCATAAATCAATGTCTCAAAACCACCTCCTATAATCCTCAAACAATATGTCCTTCTTAGTGTTGTTATTGCATTTTGCTAAAATCATTCCTTTGTCCTTACAGGAGCATCTTTTCTGTTTTATTTGATCTTTTAATGTTTTATACTTTATGAAGTTGATTTTTATGGCTGTCTTATTTGGTACAATACAATGTTTTTATTTATTTTTATGGTATATGTTTTTATCTGTGTTTTGGTTTATGACTTTGTAATAATTTTTTTTATATTTTGATGTCTATTTATATCTTCTGTTTGTTGGAGGTTTGAACCCCTGAATAAGGCATCCCGCTGAAACACTGTCAGAGTAGGGGTTGTACTCAATAAAGCTGTATTTTCACCGACCAAAGGGTTGAGCCCCCCTTTTTTCGCCTTGCTCCTGTTTGCTGGGTAGTAGAGACGAGGACAGTATCTGAATTCATGAAAGCAATGGACAAACAGAAGATCTCTAAAGAAAAAAGGGACTATAAACAGGACCGGCCAATCTACTAGGCAAGCTAGGCAGCCGCACGGGTGGGCGGCATCAGCAAGGGGTGGGAGGCAGCGAGGTCAGGTTTTCTGCCTACGGCAGCAGAAACCCTTGGGTTGGCCCTGACTGTAGTAATTTGTAAGGAAGGGCAGACTAGAAAGGCTGTATGGTCTTTGTCTGCCATCAATGTTTCTGTGTTTCAAAATACCTGGAGGGAGTGAAGAAGGAGGTACTCTGATATCGACAATCGTTTTCATGACCAATAAGAAAATGGAAGGGAAATATGGACATTTGTTTTCTGGTTTGCATGCCCATGTACATCTCTGTCTGCAAAATAGCAGTCAGGGATGTGTAGCAGCATGGGAATGATGTCCCCATCCTAAAATTCTCTTGCAGGGATATCTATGTGGCCAAGACTGCCAACATCCTTTTCAGGCATGTGTAAGCTTCTGAAATCAGGCTGAAACTTGCCTTTGGCTGGCCTTTTTTTCTATGTTATGACTTGCATGTCCCAGATTGAACCCGACACCATTTCTAAAATGTGTCTTAAAATATACTAATAGTAAAATCATACCAAAATAATTTTTAGAAACTGATAAATAGAATCAATAGTTAAAAACTCATAAAATGTTTTAAAAAACAAACATAAAATATTTCAAAATAAATAAATAAAATAAAATTCAACAATTAAAACTAATAAGGATTAAAAATATATGCCCCCCTACTGCTCTGCATACTTCTCTTTCCCCATGTCCAGCATCATTATCCATCCTAATACAAATCTCTCCCATACCATCTGCAGCAGCATTTTATTCTCCTTTTGGCCTGCCTCCCCAGGCTGCCTGCATCCTTCTCTCTCTGCCTCCCATCCTCTGTGCAGACCACCAACATCCAAGTTTCCCTCTCCACCCTCCTCTCCCTGTCTCTCCATGCTCTCTCCACTCTTCCTGTGCTCTTCCCCATCTTCCTCCAATCATGCCCCATTCCCCCAGCTTCTACCTGCACACACTGTCTCCTTCACTTTACTCTCTCTCTCTCCTTCCCACCAAGTTTTCCCCCTTCCTGGCACCCTGCAGATCAGAAAATATTAGGAGCCTGAGAAGAGCTACTGAGGAATGAGCAAGGCCAAATTTTAATTATAGGCACCCATAGGCAACAAGAAGAGGTCTCCCAGAAGCCATCAGACAGGGTTTCTAATCACCCCTGTCCAAACCCTCCCCTCCCAATTTCTCCCTTCACGCTTATGTTGTCCTGTTGAACAACCGTCCTCACAGCAGCAGTAGCAAAAAGCTGAGTAGACATCTTATGAACAATCACTGTGCCTAATATACAGCATATCCAAGTCTGCTCTCTGCTCTCCACCATCTTCATAGTTCCTTACCTCTGCCCGACATACTTTAAGTACAGAGTATGGTAGCTGTGGATGGTGCAAGTCAGTCGTCCAAGTGCAGCTCTTGTGGTCAAACCTTTCTGGGTCCAGCCTCTTCTATCACAAACTTCCTGATAGAGAGGGCAGGGCCAAGAAGAGTAAGAGGCCCTGCGCTGTCCAAAGCTGCTCTACTCTGTGCTTCAGTCGACTTGGGCAGAAGGAACAGTGGCGATAGGGGAGGGGGAAGGAGAAGGTCAAGAGCAGAGTATGGCCGGCTCAGAAATGTGTGAGAGGAGGGGATCTTTGCATGTATGTATGGGGTCTCCTCCAACTGCATGTGTCACATGCCTAATGAGTGTGGCTTGGTATTATTGCTGTTGTCAGGAAGTCTGAGAGAAGAGTGAGAAAAAGTTCCCTAACAAATGCAGGACCGAGCCTACAAAAAAATGAATAATGAGCATAGAGAAATTAGCTGCTGTAATTTTAAGGATAAAATGGGAGAGATAAGATACTGCAGCTAAATAATGAGCTGCAAGACCTCCTACTTTTCTGTGTGGTTTGAATAGGGTATGAGAGATGGGAGCAAAAAATGTTCTTGCCACAGCAGAAGGGGGCATTTGCTTACAGTACCTTAGACAGTAAAGTTGAAATAGGATGACCTTTTATTTAAATGACAGAAAAAATAAGTCATGATTACATGTAGGGCAGGCAGAGCTTGAATAATACAGTGATTTTTAATCCAGAACGTGTGCTTACCCAGGAAAGTCTGCAGAGTTGCCAAGTTACCCAGTTCTAGAGATTTTAAGACAATCTCATTATGATAATCTCATCCTGATGCATTATGGGGCCTAGAGCACTGATTTCAATGGGTAAAATCAGGGACTACAAAGACCATACTGCATTGTAATACAAATCTAAAACCAGAACTGGCAAAAAATCTCACTCCCAGAACTGGGTAACTTGGCAATTCTGAGTCTGAGGCTTAAAGCACCTCATTCAAACCTATTTGTTACCTATTTTATGACTTTTTCTGGCCTTACATTTAGACCAGGGGGTTTCAACCCAGTCCTCAGGACGTACCTAGTCAGTCAGGTTTTCAGGATGGCCACAATGAAAGTGCATAAGAGAGATTTGCTTGCACTGCCTTCACTGTATGCAAATCTCTTTCATGCATATTTACTGTGGTTATCCAGAAACCCTGACTGCTAGGTGTGTACTAAGGACTGGATTGAAAATCCCTGCCATAGAGGGAAAGGAAGGAGAGGGGAGATATTCTTTAGGATGGCTAAGTGCTGCTAAGGCGCATAGCAGTCGCCACCAGGCTTTAACCCCGGATATTCAATGCCAGAGTCATATGTGGCCCCGGCATTGAATATCCAGGGTTGCTGCACAGTCCACAAGCCCGCAGAAACTAACTGAGCAGCAGCGATATTGAGCCGCTGACTGGTTAGCTCCCACAGGTTAAGCTTTTACTGCGCCTATCTTTTACCCACGGGTGCTAATCGGGCAGCGGTGCAATATCGCCGCTGCTTGGTTAGCAACTGATGCTGCCTCCACTCCTTTCCGGAATGCCCCCAGCACGCCCCCATGCTAAGCGGTTAGCATCGGGGGTGCAGCGGCTTTAATCGGAGATATTCAGCGGCATTTACATGGTTCACAGGTCTGTTAATGCGTGTAAATGCCTTTGAATATCAGGAGCTTACATACTTGAAAGGTATTAATGAATAAACAAACCTTTTTCAAAGATGCGGCAACTATAAATCTAGAGGGCATGAAACGAAGCTACAAGGAGGTCAACTTAAAAGCAACATCAGGAAATATCTTTTCAAAGAAAGGCTGGTGGATACCTGGAATGCCCTCCAAGTGGAGGTGGTGGGGACAGAAAGAGTGACTGAATTCAAAAAGGCATGAGATAATCACAGAGGATCCATATATAGTAAGAGGAGCATTCCTGTTCAAAGCAAAACTTAAATGACTTCTACACTTCAAAAAAAGCACTGAGCAGGGGTGACCGGCACGGAGTCGCAGTTATGTCTGAAAGTAAAAGCACAAAGCCAGGTAAACTGTATGGAGCGGCATTTACAGCCCAAAGTAAAAAGCACCTTACTGGGCAGACTGGATGGGCCATGTGGTCTTTATCTGTTGTCATTTACTATGTTACTATTTACTAATAACACGTGTTAGCGCACATTGGTAAATCTAGCCCTTAAGGTCAGTCGCTTTCATTTTCACAACTCACAGGTAAGCAGCACTGAATAGCATGGAACTGGCAGCTTGTGAGTTTTGCAAATGGAAACTTCATAAAACTCAGCAGTGAGGCTAGATCGATGCCAGGGTAAAAAGGTTCTCTGGTTGATTCTGAACCAGGGTTTGTTTGACTTGGAGATGATATTTTGGTGCTGAGCCATGGAATGGCTTGGTAAGGGCATATTATGTTGTTATTTTCAAGTTTGTTTTCCTTATTCTATGTAATATGTTATGGATAAAGCGGTATAGAAAAATTGTTAGATAAATAAATAAATTCAGGCAGCCTCGCAGAGAGTCCAAGGTATGCTAGTCCCACCCTGAGCAATTATAAACCAGTATGGCAATGCCCCGATGATGTTTTTAGCAATTTGATGGCTAAGGACCAAGCTGTGTGGCCAACACTGGACTGAACTAAAGAGTGAGGTGATCAAGTTTGCAGATGACACAAAATTATTCAAACTTGTTAAAACACAAGAGGATTGTGAAAAATTGCAAGAAGACCTTGATAAATTGGAAGACTGGACATCCAAATGGCAGATTAAATTTAATGCAGACATGTGCAAAGATATGCACCTAGGAAAGAATAACCTAAACTTTGGCTACACGATGCAAAGTACCACTTTAGAAACCATCAGCCAGGAAAAAGATTTAGGCGTCATTGTGGATAATACATTGAAACCCTCTGCACAGTCTGCAGCAGTGGTCAAGAAAGCAAATAGAATGCTAGGATCATAAGGAAAGGAACAGCTTTTACTACATCCTCTGGTAACAAATTCCAGAGTTTGATTACGCGTCGAGCAAAAAAATATGTTCTCTTATTAGTCTTAAATGGGTTACATTGTAGCTTCATTCATGTCCTCTAGTTGTTCTACTTTTTGATGGCATAAACAACTGATCTATGTTTACCTGTTCCATTTCGTTCATTAATTTAGAGACCTTTATCATATACCCCCTTAACCATCTCTTTTCCAAGTTGAAGAGCCCTAACCTTTTAAGTCTCTCCTCATACGGGTATCCTTCCATCCCCTTTAACATTTTGGTAGCTCTTCTCTGTACCTTTTCTAATTCCTCAATATCCTTTTAAAGATACGGCAACTATAATTTCACACAATATTCAAGGTGCGGCCACACCATGGAATGATACAGAGGCGTTATAATATTCTTGGTTTTATTCTCCATTAGTGTAGCTGGGTTTAAAAAATGGTTTGGCCAAGTTTTTGGAGGAAGGGTCTATAAACCATTATTAAAGAGGACTGGAGAAATCCACTGCTTACCCCGGAATGAGCATTGTGGAACCTGTGTGCCTTTCTGGGAACCTGCCATGAACTTGTGACCCTCATTAGCCACTGTTGGAAACAGGATACTGGGCTTGATGGATCTTGGTCTGACCCAGTGTGGCATTTCTTATGTTCTTATATTCTTAACTTTTGTTTTTGAAATCTTGTATTGGTAAGTCAGAATTTGTGCTTTCTGTTGAAATATACATGTAGTAAAATAAAACCTGATAATTGAATCCTGAACTGGAGTGGCTTGCTTGCAGGAGGCTACAATAACCTGATATCAGAACAGAGCTGGGCTAGGTGATGGGCTTCCCTGTTTAAAGGATATTTAATAAGATATTGCAAAAAACAACAACAGAAAAATGAACAAATAAATGTCTCATTTGAAATCTCTAATTTTCAGAGACAGTTCTCTGAAATACAGGACTATACCACAAGCAGTAAGATGATTGTTCATTTTTGGTTAAAGAAGGGAGTTCTCCGTACCAGAGCTTTAAAGGATTGATGATACTGGTCCTCCTTGTAAAGTTGTGTTATTGAGGGAATTGGGGCTAGGACAAAGGTTACCCGGGCTCAGATAATGCTTTCCTCTGAATTTTATATATTTTTTGGTTCATTTCATCCATTTTAATAAAATTGTTTTTTGTTTGTTTTTTAATTGTGTTTTCAGTCAATATACATAACCAAAATACAGTGAAAGGTCAATCCGAATTCTAACAAAGTAAGAAACAAACAAAGGCATTTATGTCCAGGATAAAGTCCACATTATGGGATCAGCAATGTCAATTATAAGCATAATACGAAAAAGGAAATCATGAGAACAAATTCTCAACAATTGGAGGCAACATTTACTGAATCATCAGTCCTAACTACCACCTGTCTTTCCTTAAGAAACTTTTCGAGATGAGAAACCTCTGTGAAGGTATACAAAGCATCCTCAAGGCCCACCAAACATTTACAGGGATAACGGAGAAAAAAAGAAGCACCCAGTGCCAATACACGGGGCTTAAGCTGTAAAAATTGCCTCCGGCGCAACTGGGTATTTTGTGAAACATCAGGAAAAATGGAAACCATTTGTCCGCAAAATTTAACAGACTTAATTTTAAAGAAGGCCCAGAGGATGCGCTCTTTAACCTCAACAGAGGGAAAAGTAACCAACAAGGTGGCTCGAGTAGAGATGTTATCTTGAGAGTCTTTGAGAAAAGCTGTCAAATTATCAATTGTAGAGGCAATTTGATCTAAGCCCCCCTCAACCACATTAAGTTTTTTAACAGTAGAAGGGATATAATACAAGTGTGAGACAGTTAAGGAATCAGGAAAAGCTAACACTTCTTAAAAATTTTCAAGCAAAATCCTGTGTGAGAGTAAAGCCGACTGAGGAAAATTAAGAAACCTCAAATTACAACTACTGTGGGGTCTTTTGACGGGGGTTTAAACCGTACCTGGTCAGAGTGAGTCCCTGGATCAGTCGTCTTCAGGAGGTGTTGGAGCCAAGTCACCGGCCCAGGAAGCTGCTGTGCCGTTGTTGAGAGGATTTCCTACTCCCCCCCCCTTGTCATCGGGCAGGCACTTTTGGGGCAGCCCTCCCTGTGGGGTCTTCTTTACTATTTCCTCAGGTGTTCCTTTTGGACGCAGAGCTTGCACGCGGGGCGTGCGTCGAAGGGGTGTGGTCAAAGGGGTTTGACCTGCCCCTTAGACGCCCCTTCAACACTACTGAGACATTATCCTGTTTATCATATGTATTACATTGCAGGTTTGTTATGCTAGGTGGGGTGTGCTAGGTTTGACATTGTGTGCTTCTTTTTTGCCTTTTGTTTGTTAGCTAGCTATATGGGGAAGCGTAAGGCTAAGTCTGAGGCTAAGGCCCCTGGGACCGTATCCGGTGACACTAAGCCAGTCGGTCCGATAGACAAGCACTTCACTCCTCTCCCTCTAGCTCAGTCATCTCCTGAGGGAGTGTCTCTCAGCCCCGACTCCAGGCTTCCACCGGTGTCACCTGCTCCAGGTAATTTTTCAGTTCTTTCTAAAGCTGTTTCGAGTTCAGCGTCTAAATTATTGCCTATTACCTTGCCTGCCCCCGTCCCGTTGTTAGAAACAGGTAACTCTTCGGAGTTCCCTGTTTCTTCTTCGGAGTCAGAGATTACTTTGAGGGATATTTGGGCTGCTTTGCAGTCCATAGATAGGAAGATGTTGGTCTCGTTGAATTCCCTGTGCACTTACTCACAGGCAGCCACGGTGGCTTTCGGGCAGCTTGATGAGAAAATTGCACAGGTTGATGTAGTTGCTACTAAGTTAGAGTCACAGGTTCTTTCTTTGCACACTACGAGTGTTGCGGCTATCAAGGATTCTTTGTCTTTACAAGCTAAGATAGAAGCGTTGGAAAATAAAATTGTTTTAACATGCATTAGAACTTTTTAATGTATGTTAATTCATAGGTTAACATTGTTAAGTCAAATTAGCAGGCATTACACCAAATCTGGACCAAATCTGTGCTAATTAATGCACACCTCTACTTCCTTTCCATGGACTCTTGGAGGCCAGGGATAATGTCTGGATCCAATGTTTGAGTGAGGTATTGCCCCAGTGTTGTGAAATAAATGTGACAGATACAGCTACCTTCCATCTTCTTCTAATGGGCATGGGTCTTAGCTGACATATCTTGGATGACTACTTAATGTTCTCATGGCAATGTTTCAGTTATGCTATTCTCCAAGGCTACTAATCTCTGATGTAATTTATTTCCAAATGTGATCTTAACTGCTAGGGATTTCCTTGTAGACCTTTGGGCAATGAGTGTACTGACGTTCTCAAGAAAAATCTCCAGAATGTGATGATTGTCTTCCTTTGTGACTCAACACATCCCTAGATATGAAGTTGATTTGAGGCCGTTGTTTGTGGTACAGCAAATTCCTCACCTCTTCTGCCAGCTCCTCTCCATCTTCTCCCCCTTTTCCTCCTCTTGAACATGCTTTACCTCCATGATTGTCACAGATGGCATGTGCTTTGTGGATTTCCTGTGTCTTCCATGTTTTTTCCCTTCTCCTTTGCCTTCTTTCCCCTGCTGTGCTGTTGTACATTCCTCCATTTGGTTTGTAAGTGAAGTCTCTTCTCCATTTCATTGGCCTTATTGCTCTGTCCAAGCCTCTGCCTCAGCACTCCCTTCTTTAATTTTTCTCCCTATGCTCTTGCCGATCTCTGTGGCCTCCTGTTGCCTAACATCTTTGAATATTTTTTATTGATACACTAAAAAACGCACACTTTCAAATAATCTAGGTCAGATTTGTCTCTGAAATCTCTTGATATAATATTCCTGTACCATGCAATGTCCATGCAGACTTCTAGTAAGTTTATTTCTTCTGGAAAGAAATTGAATTTTTTTTGTCTTTAATTGTATCAGCAAATACAAAAGAAGTGGTAATACATGAACTTTCTGAGACTATCGGAGAATGGGCCGTTGTGATCTCCTAAGTCCATACATCGGAACATCTATTTGTTAGCCTATTAAAAAGCATCACATCCTCGAATGATTCCTTCTGAAGTTTATGAGGGAGAAGGTGCTGTAGGGTCTTGCACTGCATTAGCTCCATCAGCTTTGTGTTATTTGGATTTTTATCTTTGAGCCCTCTACTTGTCAAATAATCCCTCGCGTCATTGGCTTCTAGGGTCACACATAATATTGCCTTTACTTATGTAGTTGATGTCTATTTAACACATGTATTTTATTTGTGCACTTTGGGTGAAGGAAGGAATCATATAAGTTTGTTCTAAATGTTTCATGAATTGTAAATAAACACAGTAAATACATTTCCATTTTTAAGGTCAGGACACAAAGGTATAGTTTGTTGGGAGTCTTAAGGAAGACTATATAGCTGCTGTCAGCTACTAGTTCATATGTTATTATCTATAGATGCCTGTAACAGAATAATATATAATTCTATAATGGGAAGCTCTTCGGGTAAGAAGGCATCAGACGCTATTTGGTAGTTAAAGCAATATTGTATTTAGAAAGTAAAAAGAGTAATCAATGGAAAATCTAATTTAGAAGTATTTACTAAAGAACACATGTGAAACCTGCCTGAAAAGCTGTAGGTACTACTTACATAAAGTAAGTCCATGTTACATTTGTCTGGTGCAGACAAAGGGTTATTTGCTAACAACCTCTTGCAAACACTGATGAAGACTCTTCAGTAGTTAGTACAATATCATGGTCTCAGTGAGAGGCCTGAGAAAAAGAGATTCATCACACACGAAAGCAGACGGCAGTGTCTGCACTGGTGCTCAAACAGAATTAGCAAACTGATGAATCCTGTGTGTAGCTGGGAAAAGGGCACTCTCGGTCTGCGATCTGGAAGCAAGTAAGTTAAAACAGCACATATAAGGAAAGAACTAGAAAACAAAAGGAAATGGGATTTCATATTTACATGAGAGTAATTTTATAAGGAGGCGCCTAGTTAAAGTGCTTGTTAAGGCACCTGTGTTAAGCCTATTTTATAAAGAGAAGTAGATGCCTACTTGTCTCTATAGAATATTAATGTAAGTGGTCTAATGTGCATTTACATCAGGCCTAAAGCTGGTATAAATGCCTGGGCCTATAGTATATTTCATAAGTACGTGTATAAAGTAGTATTTTATAATCTACTTGCATGCTTCTCCCATGCTCCACCCAAACTCCACTCATATGCACGCCCACTGGCAGAATTCATGCCTTGATGCCAGTCAGTATATTATAAGAGATCATTTATGGATGGGAATGACTTTATAAAATTACTTCTTATAAGACTTACTAAAGGGCATGGTTACTAAAATGCAGGTAGCCTGTAATGAGTGGTCTAGCTCAGAACTAATGCACATCTTGGCCCTGTAATAGTCGGGAGTGCATGGTAAACAAATATCCATGCTTAAAATTATGAGTACCTGAGTACTACGCAAACAGGTGGGGTTAGGCTGGGAATGGGGCAGATAGTGTGTGGAATCAGCCACACGCACTAGTGTGACCATGTTTGTGGCATTTCTGATCATGAAAGACACTGCTAGCATGGCACATATAACGTCTGATTCTGACCTGGCACATCCCAAACGCGATACGGGTATGATCCTCATACTCCAAACTGCCCTGAGCCATTCCACACATAGGTCAGTCCATACAGCAGAATCATGGCTGCACCCATAGATCCTGCTCCCATGTCATCATCTGCCGCATGGTAGATAATGGCTCAGATCTGTGTTGCAAACAGATAGCAGGGAGAGGCCCCTACAACACCAGTAGCAACAGCAAAGGGATGGGGGTTCATTGCCCCCTTTCTGTTTCAATGATTATATGTAGGTTGGCAGTGCACTCTTTCCACATGGACATTGGTATAGCTGTGGATAGCATATGCAGGACAGCCATACATGGGTAGACAGCCAGCGCTGGGAAAGATTTGGAAGATAGGGTATGTTCTTAGAGAAACAACCTGAAATAGGCCACATAGATGGTGGGGTGAGCAAATCAGATGTTGCAACTACTAGCCATTGTAGGACTGGCACATTTTTGTGCTGTGTGACTACCTTCTCCTCTGCATGGGGATCCATGTATCGGTTCATATGTTCATCTGAAGGGATGTACCAGTGCCATGGGCTTTGTTTCAGGGGACACATGGCCTCTCACCTTGACAATAGGAGGGCATGTCTGTGGTCCTCTGACCATGAGCATTTGCTCACATTTAAATTACTGAAAGAGGGCTAGCTCAGTTGTAGCTCTCTGGTCAGTGTCCCCCTACCTAGCATGTTGCTTAGGGGATGAGCTGTTCTTCCTACCTGGGGAGCATTTGTCTTCTGGAAAGAAATTGATTTTTTTTTGTCTTTAATTGTATCAGCAAATACAAAAGAAGTGGTAATGCTCCCATCCCTCCACATGGCACAAAAATGTGGCCTCAGTAATATACACCTGTCTAGGGGCTTCACACTGGTGTTAGCATGCATGTATGGGGGCATGTAGCATGCGCTTTCACTGTACGCATGCTCATCTGATGCACGATTGCTACTACTGCATTGTCTCACAGTTCCTAATGCAGTATTGCCTTCCTAGTGCAGCTGCACCAACGCTGCCCCTGCCATGGTAGAAACACGTGCTAACTGCGTGCTAATTCCATGCTTCTTGCTGCACTTTAGTAAACATGCCCTTATTAAGTTTGGCATTACTTTATTTTTCCAGGCAAAGAGTGGAGGACACAAAAGATCACGGCCACACATTTGGGTCCTCAATAAAGTATTTTGGGATAACCTACTTCAGTGTGGCCTTGGTCTTTGTGTCCTCCGCTCTTTGCCTGGTTCCTGTTTTCTGAAGAGGGTTTCCTTTTCTTTTTTCCTATTACTTTATTTTTCGCCATGCCATTCATATTAAAGTGAAATCCTATTAACATTAATAAAGCAATGACTTGCATATCAGATTGCAATGCAATTGCTGTTGAACATGCACATTTATGTTTCTAGTTATACAATAATTAACCATTAGACTATGACATGATCGAGTCTTAGGGAGTCCATTTTTTGCACCTTGACCTTTTCCAGGGGATTTGTTTACAATTCTGTATGTTCTTATTAGATAACATACTCCAAGTTAGGAACACACAAGTCAATCTTGTTTGATACACCTTGCCCTATCACAGCAGCAGGAGATGGAAAATTGGGCATGGCATAAACAATCTTCCATGGACCAAATCAATAATTTAGGGTCTCCTATCCTACTTGGAAAGACATGTTTAAATTTCTTCAGAGTGAATCAATTGCATATTTGCCTCATCAGACCCACAGATAGGGCAATCATGGAAGGCTGTGGAGTGCCAGTGATGATGATGGTACACTTGGCTTGTACTGCCATATTCATACCGTTTGCCCTGCTTGAGACTCAAGAACTGTACTCTTTTAAACATCTGGCAGGAGAAGAAGAAACAAGAAATACAATTATTGGCATAATCCTGGAAATAGCTGAAAAGATTCTGTATTATATTTAGGGCTTCCATTCTTAGATATTTATATCACTCAATTTGGAAAAGGCACCTAGACGTTTGATGATGTTCAGCAGCACTATGCATAGAGCAGGATTTAAATATCCCACTCTACACAAAATGCTATGCTTTCTGTGAGGAATCTGGGTTAGGGGTATGCCAGGGGAGTGGCTCTTCAAAGTCGACTTGAATTTGGATAAGGATGCAGGCCTCATGGCACAATCTGGGGAATGTTGGCACAACATCAGTCATGCCTCCCAGTGCCTGGCACAGCTGATGTATAGCTTCCCTTTTACACTGGCACCTGGTGACACTGCGCTCATCCGTAAAGTCCAAGTTCTGGCCAGGCATTCATGTCCTCCCTGAATTGAAGATCAGCACACCAGATCCATCCATGCAACTCTCAAACCACACACACACACACACACAATCACTTGCAGGAAATTGTTTTTCTAAGTACTGGCCTTATTCCATGTCTCTGGCAGGAATAATGGGCACGTCTGTGAGGAAGTAAAAAAACATATAGAGGGCTTTCTGGAACACATTATGCACATCTCCATAGCAAACCATGCCCCTGTTCCGCTCCTCTCAATTGTGGGTTGAGATCCCCATGCAAGCGCTGTGGATGTCCTCCTGCTCTGTGTACCAGAATGTGCCTATAGATGTTTTAGTGAGATACACGTCTCATGCATATGTGCAAACGGCCAATTTTCAGCCCCTATATGTCTAGTCTATGCATTTGGCTCAGATGCAGAAAAAATACATATAATCTGGGGCATCTGGGCTAAATGCATAGCCTATGGGAGTCATTTTAAGAGCCATAGTCATGATTTGGACATCCAAAAATGTACATATGGATGTCCAAATCCTGGAGATGTCCCCAGAGCCATTTTACACATGACTTTTTAGGACATCTTCACTGCAGGGACATCCAAAGAGTTAGGCATGTCTGGGGTGGTGCTATGGACTTAGATGTCCCCACCTGATTTCAAAAATATTGGAGATGTCTGTGACCCCGTCCATGTTTAGACCTGCTCCAGGCACCATAGGTATCAGGAAAGTGCTCATTTTGGCCATAAAATATCTAGAGGGTATAGAGAAGATGGCAGTCCATCATCCCCACTACTCTCCATAATCACAATGATAGCAGCGGTGGGATATGAACCATGGCTTCCCTGGTCCTAGCCCACTACTCTAATTATTAGGCTATTAGACATCCCCAGTCTTGAATATTATTCTGGAGATGTCTATTTAGACAGCCCCACATGTAAATGTGTCTTTATATGTACAGTCCCTTGCTTGGCTTGCAGCTTGTCATGCTGCGAGAGCTTGTGTGCATCAGTGATGCTGAGAGCTAAGCTGTTGGTAGCTTAACTACTGGCAGGGTATCCCAAGATGGACAAGTCCCAGTTGAGGTGCCAGACTAAGAGAAACCACCCATCTGGGCAGCAGCAGAATGGGATAGTGTTGGTGGCAGAGGATCACATTTCTATGACAATGGCAACAACACTAACATTATCATTGCGGAAGAAAGGCTTGGCAATCTACTTCTGCATCTTGCCATGAAAATCCAGTGGATAGTTACAACAAAACAGATTGCAATATAGTGCTGGAAGATGAGACCCCCAGGTTAGCAGTAGTCAATGGGCTACTGGGGTTGAGCTAAAGGCTTTTCAGAGTAAAGCCAGCATTTATGATGTAGTTGGAACAAAGCCCTCGGGTTGTTTGACAGATGATGAAATGAGAATCAGAAGCTGCAAAGATGTCTTACATATTGGGACATGGAACATTTGAAGCATGAACCAAGGGAAGTTGGAGATAGTCAAGAATGAAATGACACGTGTACAACTCAGTCTGCTGGGTATCAGTGAACTGAAATGGACTAACATCTGGCACTTTGAATCTGATGACCACATGGTATACTAGACCAGAAATGAAAGACAAAGAAGAAATGTTGGTGTTGCAATCATAATGAAGAAAACATTTGCCAGAACTGTACTGAAATACAATGCAATCAGTGAATGCTCAATTTCTATTTGTTTACAAGGGATGCCCATCAAAACAACAGTATTCAGGTATATGCACCAATGGCAGCTGCAGAAGAAAAAGAAATTGATCAGTTCTATGAACAAGTACAAGCTGAAATTGACAGAACATGCAAACAAGATATCCTGAGTCATGAGTAACTGGAATGCAAAAGTTGGCAACAAAAAAGAAGGCAAAGTTGTTGGAAAATATGGACTTATACAAGAATCACAATGGCCTTCTTGGAGTAGTAAAGCTAATATAAAAATCCTGAGAAATTACTCCACTTTAACATGCAGCTATAATTAGGGCATTCGTGGTGCTTTCCATTTATAAAGCTCTCCTTTACCCAATATGTAGTCTCAGACCAACGCAGCGCTTGTGATCACTATATTTGATAGAAAACAAGGCGCAGCTCGAGAACATCAATGACTACTGGGTAAAATGTCTTTTTTTATATAAAAAGTGACTTATTTTTGTTGCTATTCGCACCACCTATGTTTCATTCCCATTTAAAGTGTTTCAACAAATGTGTATTGATCAAATACTGTTAAACAGGCTTATCTTTTTCTTTTTCTCCACTAGGACTTAGTGGTTCTCCTCTTCGCCGAAGCTTTCTCTCAACGCCTCACTCGGCGCCTTTGCGTTTCACTCTCATAATAGAGTTTCTTCAGGAGATCTATATGCGAATAAAAGCAATGTTGGTAATACCTGTTTACTGACTCATATGCTGCTTAAAAACTACCTCTCAAAAACTCTAGAAATATTTAAAACAGCAAGTCAACAATTCTATCTGTATACCGTACTCACTATTGACTGCTGCCCGCGTCTCGCTGTTCTTTTCCTTGACCAAAAAAACGCCGCCCATGCGGGTTTGTGTCATTCTCCTCCCTTTAAACTAACAGCTGATTAATCAAGAGTGCACGACATTTACATACTTGCCATTCCACTGAGGCATTTAGACCTAATGGTTTAACTGTGTTTACTAGGAAGATCCACCGCTGCTCGTAAAATAATAGTGTTTCATCCAGGGTTTTGCCTCTTTTAGGTTTATCAATTCGGTCTATGCAAAAACAACGAAGCTGTAGGAAGTCATGATTCATTTCTACACAGTGCTGTACTATAGGTGCCGTCATTATCTTATTCACCAACCGGCTCTTATGTTCCTGCATACGAACTTTGAACGCTCTACTGGTCTTGCCTATGTAGAGTTTCTGGCAAGGGCATCTGATAGCGTATATGACTGACATCGTAATACACGATGTTGCTCTTTTAAGAGTGTACTTTTTCCCTGAATAAATGAACTCACTAATCTCTTCTGTGATCTGACAAATAGTACAATGGCCAGAAGCAGTGTGACCTCCTCTTTGTGGTTCCTCTTCCTGTATCTGAAAAAAGCCGATCTTAGTTGAACTCCACTGTTCTTTCAAATTGTTGTTCCGTTGCCACACACATCTTATTGTCTTGTCCGCTAACCCCGGAACTGTTCGTATTATATGCAGATTTTTCGCAACTAGCCTCTGGATTTTATAGCTAAGAGGAGAGAACTTCGTGATAAGATTTACACTATCTTCCATCTTATCTATAGTGGTATGTGAAGTAGGGCATAATAGCCAAGTTCTATCATTATTTAGAGCTCTTCTATAAGCCCTTTTTGAAATGTGCTCAGGGTAGCCTCTGACCGTAAAATCCTTGATCAGTTGTTTAGATTTCCTTTTAAAATCTGACGTCTCCGAACAATTACGTCGAAATCTCAAGAATTGCGAAAATGGGAGGTTATTTTTGAGCTTAACTGGATGGGCACTGGTGTAATGAAGAAATGTATTGCGGGTTATAGGTTTTTTATAGACTGTGGTTGTCCATCCTTCAGGGCCTTTTTTCACTGTCAATTCTAAAAAAACTATTACTTCCGAAGCTATGGTGTGAGTGAACTCTATGGCTGCATTGCAGCCATTGAGCCATACGACAAACTCCTGCGCTGATGTTTCTGATCCCTTCCAAAGTACAAAAATATCGTCTATAAAACGGGTCCACAATTTTATTTGATGAAACCACGGAGATGCATTCAACCATTCATTTTCAAATCCTCCCATAAATAGATTTGCAATCGACGGGGCACAGGACGCTCCCATCGCTATCCCTGATTTTTGCAAATATAAACTGTTCTCGAAATGAAAAAAAAAATTTTCAATGACTAAATGGGACAAATTCATCAAGAATGAAATGTGACTATCTGAAAAATCTTCTCTACTGCGCAAGGATTTTTCTATTGTGAGGAGTGCTTCTCGTTGATGTATGCTTGTATAGAGTGCTGTAATATCCAAGGTCATGAGTAATATTTCGTCATCCAACGCCCATTGGGCCTGTTGGCCCAATTTTTCAAGAAAATGAGAGGTATCACGCAAATATGATGGAATGTCCTTTAATAAAGGTCTCAAAAATGAATCTAAATATACTGAGAGTGGTTCTAAAAGTGATCCTCTTGTAGACACAATCGGTCTTCCCGGTGGTTTAAGGAGGCGTTTATGAATCTTCGGGACTAAATAAAGGCCAGCTATAACTGGTGCTTTTACATTCAAAAAATTCATCTCTTTTTTAGAGATTAATTTTTGTTGTAGAGCTGCCATCGTTTCATTTTTAATGATATCTTGTAAGTCCCTGGTGGGATCTTGGGGCAGTATTTGATATACTTGGGTGTCTGACAATTGATGTGTTGCCTCATCTAGATAATCCTGCTTACTCTGAATAATTATGGCTCCTCCTTTATCCGCTCTGGAGATAACTATGTCGGTCCGTTTCTTCAACTCCCTCCATGAGTTCCTCTCGTTTTTTGTTAATACACTACGAGATAACTTCTGCTGTTGTTCCAACTCAAAGATGTCCTTTAAAATAACCTCCTTAAAAGTTTGTATAGCCGGAGGTAATGGGCCTGGGGGTACCCATGTAGATTTTAATGGAAGGGGTACCCTACGGTCCTGGGGAGCTGTCTCTGAAATTGGGTTTTGATGAAAATAACCCTTGAGGTTGAGTTTCCTAATGAACGCCTCAAAATCAATTCTGAATTGAAATGGATCATGAGTCAGAACAGGCACAAAGGATGAGCCCTTGCTTAATACTTGAAGTTGATCGTTTGGAAGAAATTTATCTGATATGTTAATCACCAGATTTTGTATGTCTCCTGTCTGATCTGCTCTAGTTGTAATGGTCTTCAATCGCGTTGATCGCGTGCCTTGTTGCGTATAGGGATTTTTTTCTTTTTCTTTTTGTCTGAGGCTTCCTCCGAAAAATCCTCCATAGATGATCGATTGGATTCTGTACTGGTAATATCCTCTGATGACACCGAAAAAGTGACCTTTTTTCGTGACCTTTGTCTTCGATTCCGATCCATCCAAGGGTAAACGTATCCCTTGGTGTAATCTTCATGATCTCTCTTGAATTTTTTATTTTTAACAATTGTCACTTCCTGTCGCAGAGTTGTCAACTGCTTGTTGATGTCTTCCCATTTTTGTTTGAAAATGTCCTCAGACTCTACTTTCTTCAATTTGGTAATTAATTGTTCCGCCTCTATAGTGTATTGCTCCAATATTTTCTTCGTGTTCTCAGCTATAAGAACCATCTCCGTGGTTTCATCAAATAAAATTGTGGACCCGTTTTTTAGACGATATTTTTGTACTTTGGAAGGGATCAGAAACATCAGCGCAGAAGTTTGTCGTATGGCTCAATGGCTGCAATGCAGCCATAGAGTTCACTCACACCATAGCTTCGGAAGTAATAGGTTTTTTAGATTTGACAGTGAAAAAAGGCCCTGAAGGATGGACAACCACCGTCTATAAAAAACCTATAACCCGCAATACATTTCTTCATTACACCAGTGCCCATCCAGTTAAGCTCAAAAATAGCCTCCCATTTTCACAATTCTTGAGATTTCGACATAATTGTTCGGAGACGTCAGATTTTAAAAGGAAATCTAAACAACTGATCAAGGATTTTACGGTCAGAGGCTACCCTGAGCACATTTCAAAAAGGGCTTATAGAAGAGCTCTAAATAATGATAGAACTTGGCTATTACGCCCTACTTCACATACCACTATAGATAAGATGGAAGATAGTGTAAATCTTATCACGAAGTTCTCTCCTCTTAGCTATAAAATCCAGAGGCTAGTTGCAAAAAATCTGCATATAATACGAACAGTTCCGGGGTTAGCGGGCAAGACAATAAGATGTGTGTGGCAACGGAACAATAATTTGAAAGAACAGTTGAGTTCAACTAAGATCGGCTTTTTTCAGATACAGGAAGAGGAACCACAAAGAGGAGGTCACACTGCTTGTGGCCATTGTAATATTTGTCAGATCACAGAAGAGATTAGTGAGTTCATTTATTCAGGGAAAAAGTACACTCTTAAAAGAGCAACATCGTGTATTACGATGTCAGTCATATACGCTATCAGATGCCCTTGCCAGAAACTCTACATAGGCAAGACCAGTAGAGCGTTCAAAGTTCGTATGCAGGAACATAAGAGCCGGTTGGTGAATAAGGTAATGACGGCACCTATAGTACAGCACTGTGTAGAAATGAATCATGACTTCCTACTGCTTCGTTGTTTTTGCATAGACCGAATTGATAAACCTAAAAGAGGCAAAACCCTGGATGAAACACTATTATTTTACGAGCAGCGGTGGATCTTCCTAGTAAACACAGTTAAACCATTAGGTCTAAATGCCTCAGTGGAATGGCAAGTATGTAAATGATGTGCACTCTTGATTAATCAGCTGTTAGTTTAAAGGGAGGAGAATGACACAAACCCGCATGCGCGGCGTATTTTGGTCAAGGAAAAGAACAGAGAGACGCGGGCAGCAGTCAATAGTGAGTACGGTATACAGATAGAATTGTTGACTTGCTGTTTTAAATATTTCTAGAGTTTTTGAGAGGTAGTTTTTAAGCAGCATATGAGTCTGTAAACAGGTATTACCAACATTGCTTTTATTCGCATATAGATCTCCTGAAGAAACTCTATTATGAGAGTGAAACGCAAAGGCGCCGAGTGAGGCGTTGAGAGAAAGCTTCGGCGAAGAGGAGAACCACTAAGTCCTAGTGGAGAAAAAGAAAAAGATAAGCCTGTTTAACAGTATTTGATCAATACACATTTGTTGAAACACTTTAAATGGGAATGAAACATAGGTGGTGCGAATAGCAACGAAAATAAGTCACTTTTTATACAAAAAAAGACATTTTACCCAGTAGTCATTGATGTTCTCGAGCTGCGCCTTGTTTTCTATCAAATATAGTGATCACAAGCGCTGCGTTGGTCTGAGACTACATATTGGGTAAAGGAGAGCTTTATAAATGGAAAGCACCACGAATGCCCTAATTATAGCTGCATGTTAAAGTGGAGTAATTTCTCAGGATTTTTATATTAGGAAAATATGGACTTGGCAACAGAAATGAAGCTTGAGAAAGACTGATAGAATTCTGCAAGACCAATGATCTATTCATCTCAAACACCTTCTTCCAGCAACACAAGTGGCTACTGTACACATAGACTTCACCCAATGAATTGTACAAAAATAATATTGATTATATCTGTGAAAGTCAACGATGGAAAAGCTCAATACCATCAACAAAGACAAAACCTGGAGCTGATTGTAGTACAGATCACCAGCTGTTAGTACGCAAACTCAACTTAAAGCTGAAAAAGAGCAAGCCACTCATGAATGTAGTAAAATATGACCTTGAGAATATAGTATCGGAATGTAAAGACTGCCTATGAAATCAATTTGCTGCTTTGAATACAAATGACAGAGCTCTAGAAGAGTTATGGGATGACATCAAGAAAGTTGTGCTCAAAGAAAGAAATCTCTACAAAAGGTGTAAAAGCAAAAATGGCCTAGAAATGCAGAGAAACTAAAGCCAGAGGAAAAAGAGAGGTAATCACAGAGATTACCAACAGAGATTTCCAACATGTAGCAAGACAAGACAAGGAGAAGTACTGCAATGACATGTGCAAGGAAATAGAATCAGAAACGATTAGAGGAAGAACAAGATAAGCTTTCCTAAAGCTACAGGAGTTGAGAAAATTCTTGCCTCGAATTGGAATGCTAAAAGATGCTCAAGGATCCATGTTGAATGATGCTGAGAAGATCATGATAAGGTGGAAAGAATACTCAGAGTCACTATACCATAAAAATCAAATGGACCAACAGCCGTTTCAACCTTTACCTTATGATCAGGAACCATTGGTGATGAAAGAAGTCAAAGAAGCACTGAAAGCATTATCAAAGAACGAAGTACCAGACATTAATGGCATTCCCATTTAAGTATTACAGAAATCAGATGCAGCTGTTACTATACTTGCAAGGCTCTGCCAGGAAATTTGGAAGACAACATCATGGCCAACTGACTGGTAAAGATCAGTGTTCATACCAATACTGAAGATAAGTGATCTGATTGACTGTGGAAATTATCGTACAATCACTCTGATCCCACATGCTAGCAAAATTCTAATCAAGATCATTCAGTAGAGACTACAACCATACCTGGAACAAGAACTGACTGAAGTGCAAGCAGGGTTCAAGAAAAGCCGAGGAATAAGAGACAGCATTGCAGATGTGAGATGGATCCTTGAAAAGACAAAATAATACCAAAAGGATATCTATATGTGTTTATTGAGTACAGCAAGGCCTTTGACTATAAAATGAGAAACTCTGGGCCACATTAAGCATGGGTAAGCCAGAACATCTGATAGTTCTCATGCACAACCTTTACATTGATCAAGAAGCAACAATTCAAATGGAGCAAGGAGAAATAGAATGGTTTAAAATCAGCAAAGGTGTATGACAAGGCTGCATACTTTCCTCTACCTGTTTAATTTATATGCAGAACAAATATTCAGTAAAGCAGGACTGTATGAAGATAACCAAGGTGTGAAAATTGGTGGAAGACTCATCAACAACCTGTGCTATGCTGATGATATCACATTATGGGCTGAAAGAGAAGATGATCTGAAACATTTGCTTCTCAAGATCAAGGAGCATAGTCTTAAAATGAGCCTGCACCTTAACGTGAAGAAGACAAAGATCATGGCAACTGGCAAAATCATTATGTTCATCATTGATGGAGAAGAAATAGAAATAGTGGACAACTTTAACCTGCTTGGATCAATAATCAATAAACGGCAAGCATCAAAAAATTTGATGGCACAGCTCTTGGCAGAATGGCTATGAAGGATCTAGACAAGATTCTCAAGAGCAGAGATATATCTCTGCATACAAAGATTTGTCTTGTCCAAGCCATGGTATATTTTGTAACATCATATGGATGCAGAAGATGGACAGTGAAAAAGACAGGAAGAAATTCAATGCCTACAATTTATGGTGCTAGCGAAGAATGCTGTTGTCATGGTTTTCCTCTCCTATCTTTTTGGCACAGATAGCTAATGGGGCAGCATGCAATATCGCTGCTGCCTGGTTATTGCTTGTTGCCGCCTCTGTTCTGCCCCAGAATGCCCCCGACATGCCCTGATGCTAACCGGATAGCATCAGCGTGTGTAGGGGAGTTAGAGGGGATATTCAACATCACCATGTTTGGGATGTGCCAGGTCAGAGTCAGGCGTTATATGTGCCATGCTAGCAGCGTCTTTCATGATCAGAAATGCCATTAACATAGTCACACTAGCTGCGCATGGCTGATTCCACCCACTATCTGCCTCATTCCCAGCCTGGGCTGTAACCAGTGGAGGAATTGGGCCAGTTTGGCCGGGTTTGCACGAACCGGATCCTGCAGTGGAGGGAATCCCCCTCCTGACAATGTTTGACGGCATCAGGGGATCGCAGCATTGGGAGAAGCCCCTGATGCTATCAAAAGATTATCAAGCGGGGGATCGAGCTGGAGGACAATGGCCAGGTTGTTGCACTTCAGTGGAGGGCAGTGACCAAAGTGTACTGCTGTTGCAATGCCTTCATGAGAGTTGCAGCAAACCAGCTGTCACGCACGTGGGAGGGTTGGGACTGAACCGGTTCCTAGTTGGTTCGGATCCCACAACTGGCTGTAACCCGTGTAAATGCCTTTTGAATATCGGGTCCATAATTATTATCCTGAAGTGTGATCAAATACTTACAGGGATAGGGTGTGCCAATTTTAGGGGTAGATTTTTAATTTTTCAAACTTTACAAACTACCAGTGACCAAATTGTCCAATTTTGCATGCTGAATCTAAAGCTATCTTCAGAAACAGCTTAAAGTGAGTCTTACCCTCATCAAATCACAGTTGAAATAGATAGAAATTAAGTAATATTTATTTTTATGTACAAATAGTCTGAATAACATCTGTAGCCATATAATTGTCTTTAAAATTACAAGCAGAAAGGAGAAGGTACTAATGCTACTGTACAAGTCACTGGTGACTTTACTTGGAATATTGTGTTCAGTTCTAGAGACCATAACCAGAAACAGTTCAGAGGAAGGTGACCAAAAGGATTTGGAGCCTATGCCAGAAGATGTATGAGACTTAGGGGCATGTTTACTAAACCACAGTAATGTTACCCATGTTAGGTTCCGTGATAATAGTACAGATGCCCATATAAAGGCATGGGCAGTGCATCATTACGGCAAGCTGTATCAGCTAATGCACGTTACAAGGGCATCTTACCAGGCACATTACAAGGTGCCTTGTTTATTTATTTATTTATTTATTTAGCTGTATCTATATCCTGCTTTTCACCGGGTCAAAGTGGTCAATTGGGGGATACATTTAGCATGAGGCGATATGAGACACATACACTAATACTTACAGGGAACATGGGCAATGGAGGGTTAAGTGGCTTGCCCAAGACCACAAGGAGTGCCTATAGGACTAGAAATCCCAGTCCCTCCAGCCTGAGATTGCTGTCCCCAGGTGGGACTTGAACCCATGACCCTCTGGCCTGAAGTACCTTGTCCTAACTACTAGACCACTCCTCCCTTGTAAGGTGCCTTGTAAGTAAGGTGCCTTATAATTAAGGTGCCTTATAAGGTGCCTTGTTAGGTGCCTCATAAGGCGCTTTGTAAGGTGCCCTATAGGGCTCCTTAGGCTAAGCTCCGTATTAGGCACCCCTGGACAAGGCACCTTAAAAGGCACCCTGGGTTACAGAACCATAGGTTAAGGTGGCCTAACAAGGTTACGGTGCCCTAGGTCAGTGTGCCCTAAGGGCTGCAAGGTGCTTCAGGATGACATGCATGACCTGTGAGGCATAGAGACAGATGTAGCCCTAACACTAGATAAAGCAACGAGGAAAGGCAATGAACAGGTGAGTGAGGGAGGGAGAGCTGGTTGCTGCTGGACCTGCCATATCTGTGGGCATCCCATGTGGCTGCCAGTACTGTTGACAAACATGGTGGGGGCAACTGTACCACAGCACAGGGTGTTGGCAATGTAAAGTACTGGAAAGACAGTGGGTGGCAGACGATGGGAATACGTGTCTCCCAGTAGAGGCGGAGGTGGAAGGATAGTTACAATGATGGGTGGACAGAGGAATGGTGGTGCCATGCAGATCGGGCACAGGCGAGGCAAGCACGAAGAGGCACAATGCAGGAAAGGGTAGCAATGCAGGACATGGGGTGGCAGCCTGCACAGGCAGACAGGACTCTACACAGCTGACAGATGCAGATAGACAGACCGAAGGAATGTTGGCAAATGTGGTGAGGGTATTATGGGTTGGCAGCACAGCTCTGCAAAAATATGACTGTTACAGGCATGCAAACTATTTGAGTAAGACAGGCATGAAAGGAGGGAACAATGAGGAATGGCATTCTACTAATCAGTAGGCTATACCTCCACAGAAGGACTGCAGGTCACCGCACAAACTGTCTGCTCTGAGTGCCAGGATAGGGTAACCCCACCAGTACTCATGATGCAATGCACATGCTGAATAGCTGTCTACAGCTGATCACCAAATGGGGTCTGCACCTCTCTGGTACCTCAGCTTGGAAAGACGAACTGACAGTGTGTGATACTGGCACAGAGTAGCTACAGACCATGCCATTGTGCAGATTCTGTGTTCAGCCTGAGGGATAGGATCGGCGCCCAGCTCTAGGTCCGCAGTACATGTGGTGCTAGAGATAGGTCCTGCTGTACATCCCCATTGCTACCAGTGTGTGACAGGTATTCCTTGTAGTGCATCTGGGTTCCACAGTCACATGTGGCCCTCTGGGACCAGACACCACCCAGATTAGTATGTACTCAGTGTTAAGGTCTGGCTGACATGGGCACCTGCTATCAGGGCAGAGGGGTTTCTAGGTTTGTGTAGCAGTGCCTCTACAGGTCAAAGTGGTATATACCATATACCCCAAAGGGCCCATAATCACCCTTTTTATAGGTATAGGACAGGTGCCTGAGCCCCAGTGAAGCAACCTCCATCCTGCTGATATAAGAGAGCCCTCCAGGGTTGGTGGGCCAGAGCTATACCTGTGACTGGGGCAGACCAGCAGTAATGCTGGTATTAGGTGTGGAAAACCTCAACTGCCTCACACCACAGTCTGCCAGTCACCAGCAGACAGCACAGTCAGACTGCACCTGCAGCACCCTACAAGGTGTTCCAACCATGCACAGACTAACTGCAGACAACTCACTAGCCAGTCCATAGTGCATGCTCACAGCCGCAGCTTGAGCTCTACCTGATCGGGGCAGAGTTCGCTGCACACCAGCCTCAGCCAGTTCCAGCCGGCCCGACGCCTGCCCGCCCAATCGGGGCCACCTTCGGGGAGCCTAAAAGGAGCGCCATCTGGCGCTAGGCCACAGCCACCACAGCCGCAGCTTGAGCTCTAGCCGATCAGAGCAGAGCTCGCTGCATGCCAGCCACAGCCAGTTCCAGCCAGCCTGACGCCTGCCCGCCCAATCGGGGCCGCCCTCGGGGAGCCTAAAAGGAGCACCATTGGGCGCTAGGCCACAGCCACCACAGCCGCAATTTGAGCTCTACCCAATCGGGCAGAGCTTGCTGCACGCCAGCCGCAGCCAGTTCCAGCTGGCCCAACGCCCACCCACCCAATCGGGGCTGCCCTCGGGGAGCCTAAAAGGAGCGCCATCGGGCGCTAGGCCACAGCCACCACAGCCACAGCTTGAGCTCTACCCAATCGGGGCAGAGCTCGCTGCACACCAGCCGCAGCCAGTTCCAGCCGGCCTGACGCACGCCCACCCAATCAGGGCCGCCCTCGCGGAGCCTAAAAGGAGCGCCATGAGGCGCTAAGCCACAGCCACCATAGCCGCAGCTTGAGCTCTACCCTATCGGGGCAGAGCTCGCTGCACACCAGCCGCAGCCAGTTCCAGCCGGCCTGACGCACGCCCGCCCAGTCGGGGCTGCCCTTGGGGAGCCTAAAAGGAGCGCCATCGGGTGCTAGGCCACAGCCACCACAGCCGCAGCTTGAGCTCTACCCAATTGGGGCAGAGCTCACTGCACGCCAGCCGCAGCCAGTTCCAGCTGGCCCGACGCCCATCTGCCCAATCGGGGGCTGCCCTCGGGGAGCCTAAAAGGAGCGCCATCGGGCGCTAGGCCACAGCCACCACAGCTGCAGCTTGAGCTTTACCCGATCGGGGCAGAGCTCGCTGCATGCCAGCCGCATCCAGTTCCAGCCGGCCCGACGCCCGCCCGCCCAATCGGGGCCGCCCTCGGGGAGCCTAAAAGGAGCGCCATCTGGCACCAGCCCGCACCTGGTGGGCCCGTGCCAGAGGGCCTCGCCAGAGGGCCCTTTGGTGTGGCCCTTAGGCGGACACCCATACCTCAAAGCCATTGCCAGCCAGCAGACAAGACAGCAAGCCGGACAACCGCAACCACCACAAGATCACAGCCAAAGTGAGTAGAAACCATTACCTCAAACAGAGTCATCCATAAATAGCAATCCTGTCCCCTGGACGAGGAAACACTTGTAAAGTACCATGTCACTATAGCCCACCAATATAGTGATTAGAACAGAAATCAGAGACGAACCAACGCTGTCAGTCATCGATCTTCCACCTGATTCTGCCCTACAACTATCTACCAGGATTGATGATTTGAATCTTCTCATAGAACTCTGAGATAAAATGTTGCCTTTGAACCTGCCTGCAGAATTACTATATGTCTAGTTAAAAGTGTTAGCCTTGAACCTGCCTAAGAATTATTGCTAGATGTACTATGCATAAACCTAAATATCCCGATAATCAATAACTCCCAGTGTTAGAAATAATTTTTGTCGGAGATAAATTCAACAAAGCGCTCTGTATAGTAACAAGGCACCGCTGTGATGTTCTCCTTTTATTAATATATTTAAAATGTTACTTAGCTTCAGTAACGAAGAATGTCCATGATGCCATAAAAAAGTGAAGGACTATCAACGCAGCGCTCGTTTCGGGCACAAAATATATTAGAAACCCTGCTTCAGGAACGTCCACTTGTAAATATTGGCAACAATGTATTCAGCTAACAAGTTGGAAATGTAGTCAGCCATTTAAGTCTTCAACGTATACCGTCAGCATCACGTGTAAAAGTTGAACAGCCAATGATCAAAGACCCATTGTAAAAGGGAACACCCACCATCAGGGAATCCCTCATCGGGTACATTCATCAGAGTATAGTATGCCAGTCAATCTGTTGGTTTAGGCCGCCTGGGGAGACCCCCCTGGCCGGCCGATTGTGTCATGCAGGGATTCGTTACTGGAACCCCTTTCTAGATTTTGTGATCTGTTTCTGCAGCCAGTAGCGGCAGGGGTTCAATCATTTATTATGGACACGGGGCATTTTTTGCAACAATTACACTCTTGTGCAGATGTTGATTCTTACAATTTCCTGGTATCCCTTGATGTGCAGGCTTTGTACACAAATATAGATCAAGCTGAGGCCTTACATTGCCTACAGGATTACTCTTTGAATCTTCCAGACCGGATTCCTAAATCTTTCATATTAGAATTGCTTCATTTGGTATTAGATAATAATTTTTTCTTGTACCAGCAACATTTTTATAAGCAGATCCACGGCATTGCCATGGGGGCCACAGTGGCCCCCTCGATTGCTACTTTGTATATGGCTGCCTTTGAATCAAAGTATATTTACACTGACCCTGCCTTTCGGCTGGTCCCATTCTGGAAGAGATTCTTAGATGACATTTTTTTCTTATGGTCAGGCTCCCGAAGTGAGTTAAATGCCTTTATCACGCGATTGAATGCTCATCTGCCTCGGATACAATTTACAGAACATGTTTCCCCTTATAGCTTAGACTTCTTGGATATTACTGTTTGGCTGACGGCTGAGGGTTTTCAAACAACCCTATATCACAAACCAGTACAACGAAACACCTTACTGCATTATGATAGCTTTCACCCACGGTTTTTAAAACAAGGCCTACCTTTTGGCCAATTCCTTCGATTGAAGCGAAACTGTTCATCTTTAATGGAATTTAAAAAGCACGCAATGGAGCTATCACAGCGTCTTGTTTGCAGGGGTTACCCCCATTGGGTCACAAACCGTGCATATAGACGAGCACGATATATACATGTAGAATGGCTGGATTCCCAACCTGAAGTTCCTGTTTTAGATCAAGGATCAAAGATTACTGGTATTTTGCCTTATGTTAGAGGCATCAATCAAGTTTCAATATTGCTTAGAAGATTTTGGCCAGTATTAAGCGTGCATGCATGCTTTCGGGGGAAAACTTTACAGACGGCTTACTCTAGAGGTTCGAATTTTAGAGACCTCTTGATGAAGACTACCGCCTCTCAGGATCGTCCAGAGATTTGTCATAGAGACAAGGGTCATTTCATCTGTGGCTCTTGCACTTATTGTGCGTCCTCTATAGTTGGATCTGATTGGCGGGACATTCATACTGCTCGAATTTATTCTACTAGATGGCATACGGATTGTTCATCCTGTTTTGTTGTCTATCTGATTATCTGCCCTTGTGCATTTTATTATGTGGGGCGTACTATACGTGTCATTCGACATCGGTTATCTGAGCATGCATCGAGACTAAGAACTAGATCTCTTTCAGCTCCTATGGTGGATCATTGTTTATCCTTTGGCCATGCCTTTGAATCTCTACGGTGGAGGATACTTGATCATGTTCCATGTGACCCTCGGGGTGGCGATCGAGAACAACAACTACAATACTTAGAACAAAGATGGATTTATAGATTAAATTCAGTCTCCCCAGGCGGCCTAAACCAACAGATTGACTGGCATACTATACTCTGATGAATGTACCCGATGAGGGATTCCCTGATGGTGGGTGTTCCCTTTTACAATGGGTCTTTGACCATTGGCTGTTCAACTTCTACACGTGATGCTGACGGTATACGTTGAAGACTTAAATGGCTGACTACATTTCCAACTTGTTAGCTGAATACATTGTTGCCAATATTTACAAGTGGACGTTCCTGAAGCAGGGTTTCTAATATATTTTGTGCCCGAAACGAGCGCTGCGTTGATAGTCCTTCACTTTTTTATGGCATCATGGACATTCTTCGTTACTGAAGCTAAGTAACATTTTAAATATATTAATAAAAGGAGAACATCACAGCGGTGCCTTGTTACTATACAGAGCGCTTTGTTGAATTTATCTCCGACAAAAATTATTTCTAACACTGGGAGTTATTGATTATCGGGATATTTAGGTTTATGATTTACTGGTGATTCCGGTTGGGTTCATGTTGGATTTACTATAGATGTACTATGCATGCTATGCCTGAATCTGCCTTAGAATTACGGCCAGGATTGCTCCACATGCTACTCTTCAACCTACCTTAGAACCACTACCAGAAGGGCCACTCATATTATTCTTGAACATACCATAGAATCACTGCTAGACATGCTACACCACAAACCTCCCAAGCGGAGGTGTCAACACTAGCGCGGGCAACCGCATGTATACACCCTACTTGTCACACAGAGTGGCTGCTTGATAGCTCCGCCTATCCAGCCACCTGAATCACACCCACCCTGCGCCACACAGTTACGGCATAGACCCAAATCACCTGGCGCCCCAAAGAGCCCACTTAAAATGGCACCCTCCCCATAGCTTTAGCCAGCTGTTACCTCCTTGTCAGCCTATTCCACAGAGCCCTCACCCTCACCACCACCGGCAACCCCATACCAATTCTACGGGGTCTCGGGAGGAGATGGTCGGGTACCTCCCGCCAACCAGGAGCAGAACCTAAGCACACCCCGCGCCCACACCTACTCTACATCTCGCTCCAGCACACTAAAAAATCTCAGTCTCAGAAGTGCCCTCAACCCAGCTACCTGAATTGCGCCCTCATAAACGCTCGCTCAGTCTGAAAGAAATGGCCGATCATCTCCGACCTGATAGCTTACCACAAGCTAGACATCCTATTGATCACGGAGACATGGCTGACTGACTCCGATACAGTCATACTGAACCAACTCACCCCACCCAACTTCTCAGTCCACACCTGCCATAGAGTCAACCGCAGGGGTGGAGGAGCCCTCGCCCTCACGAAAACCGAGCTCCAATTCCAACAGACCGTGGCTAGCAGCACCACACACCTGGACGCTATCACCTTAGCCAAAAAACACAACTCCATCAATCTAATCTACAGAGCCCTGTTGCCCTCTCCAGATGACCTCTCAATGATAATCGACCTTGCCTACAATACCAAGAACACACACCAAACTGGATCATGGGAGATTTCAACCTGCCTGCTCTCCCAGAAGCGCACTCCAACGCCTTCATTAACGCGCTCAATGAACTGGGCTACGATCAAATAATCAACAAGCCCATGCACACGAAAGGAAACAAGCTTGACCTGATCTTCGCCCCACAGTCATCCATATGTCAGAACCATATGCTTACCCTATCCATCACGGCAGTCCCATGGTCTGACCATAGCCTACTAAGATTCCAAATGCCCACTCAGCAGACTCGCACAAGCAGCCATCCCACAACCGTTGCCTGCCAAAATGCAAAATTCCGTCCCTTTGACAAGGAAGAGATAATCAGCAAAACCCTACCTCTTCTTGACCTCACAGAGCCTAGCCTCGAGGAAATGCTCTCCACTTGGAACAATAACCACAACTCCATTGCCAACCGACCATCCGTGGATGCATCACTAAGAAGAAGAAGGACCTCCCCGTGGTTCTCTCCTGAGTTACGAACATCACTCCGCCACCTAAGGAAGCTTGAAAAAATATGGCGACATTCACGCTCCACCGATGACCTGGGCATTTACACCTCCCACCTGAGGGAACACCGTAAGGAAGTCTCAGAGAGAATGAAATGATACCACGCAGAAATCCTGCAGCGCTCCTTGAACAAACCACAGGACTTATTTAACTTGGTGAGGACCCTCACAAAGGAACCATCCTCCACCCAGCTAAGCATGCCAGAGCCACAAGAATACGCTGACTACCTACAGTCAAAAACAATCCAAACCGACAGATCTGCACCACCTGCCCCTGGGAACGGACTACACCACCCAACACAACTAACCACCTTCTCTACACCATCAGAGAAAAACATCGAGGACACTATCACTACGATTAACACCACCACAGCGCCAAACGATCCCTGCCCAGCGTTCTGGATAAAAACACTGCGCAAGAAATTCAGCCCCTTCCTTGCCAAACTCATCAATCTCTCCTTTTCAACGGGATCATTCCCACGAAGCCTGAAGTAAACTTCCATTAGACCACTCCCAAAAAACTGCAAACTGGACCCCCAGAAGTTGGACTCATACAGGCCAATCTTCACCATCCCACTAATGGCCAAAATAATTGAAAAGCTCGTCCAACAACAAATCCAACACCATATTGAGACCACCGCACCCTTAGATCCATGCCAACACGGGTTCAGGGAAGCGCATGGAGTTGAGACACTCCTGATCACTCTCTTCAACACACTAACCACCAGATTGGACAACAGCAGACAAGGATACGCCCTAATCTTTCTGGACATTGCTGCAGCATTCGACTCCGTTGACCATGATCTGCTCATAGGGCGCCTTGCAGAGAAAGGGATCCAGGACACGGCCTTAAGCTGGTGCAAATCATACCTGTCGGACAGATGGCAGCACGTACTGACTGGCCCCACAGCCTCCAAACAGTTCCAGCAAAAACAGGGGGTTCCACAGGGCTCCTCCCTCTTGGCATTGTTCTTCAACATATATATGCAGCCCATCTGTGCACTCGCCCGCTCTTTTGGCACCTCATGCCTCATATACGCAGACGACATCTTACTCTACATGCCATTCTCAACTGACTAGCCGGATTTCTCACCACTAACTACCTGCTTCGATGCTATCACTGACTGGCTCCACACGCAGAACCTCAGAATAAATTTCAAGAAAACTGAGACACTGTTCATTACCAGGAACAAAGACTTCTCGCCTCCAGCAGCACTAAAAGTAAGAGGTGCCGAGCTCCAAAGCAAGGCCACAATCCGCTACCTAGGGTCACACTTGACCAACAGTTGGATATGAAAGCCCACATAAACAATACGGTCAAAGCAATATACCACAAATTACGGACAATCCGACACCTACGACCTCTATTGGAACCAGACGACTTCAGGACAATCTTTCAGGCACTGGTAATCCCCCACTTCGACTATGCCAATGCCATCCTACAGGGTCTACCTAAAAATACACTGAACCCACTGCAGCTGGCAATGAACGCAGCCGCCAGAATATTACATGGAGTCGCCAGGAGGGACCACATAACCCCAATTCTGAAGCATCTCCACTGGCTGCCAGTCCATTGCAGACTCACCTTCAAAACCCTACTGCTGACCTTCAAAGCCATCAACAGCATCACCTCCTCCTCCATCACAGACCTCATTCTCCCCACTCCCTCAAATAGAGCTGGAAGGTCAGTCGCAGCCAACTCACTAAGTATCCCTAGCAAGATCACGAAGTGTTCCCAAGCAACAAGAAACAGAGCCTTTGTGTACTATGCACCCACCTGTTGGAATTCCCTCCCGCCTGGACTCCGGGCCATTACGGACCTTACCCAGTTCAGAAAGGCGCTGAAACACCACCTCTTCCTCCAGCACTACTCCCATAATGAGGACATACAACAGCCAACTACCCACAACCATCAAAGCAGCCGCCCCAAAACACCTACAATGCACAGTCCCAGCCTGGCACAGTAGAACAACCAGATTCCCGGTCAGGCACATGTATATAGTCACCTAACCTTGTAAATAGTAGCTAGGCAGCACGGTGGCTACTGCACTGCCATTGATCCTACTGCCTAGCCTGTATTATAGCTACCTAAACAAGTAGCCAAGCTACAGCATAACATGTACATAGTTACCCCAGTTAGTCCAAGTTGCAAAACCCTGTTTTTTGTAAGTCCAGTGTGGGAGCTGCCTGTACTGTACAAACCTGCTGTTAATTGTAAACCGAGCTGACTTAAATAAAATAAAATGTGCACCAAGCAGATACTTCAATGATTACACCCCAGAACTGGGAACACACAAGTATCACTGGAGGCAGATAGTGTTTAGCGCTATGTGGGAACCTAGACATGCCATGGTCACTGCTCGGTCAGAGTGAGAGTGTCCTCCCAGCATGACATGCTGTGGCCACCCTGTCCATGCAGGAGGTGGTCGGGCACTACAGTGAACCAGCCATTGCCACACACCCTGTGAAAATGCATCCTGGCCAATCCGCCCTGTCCGGGCCATACCAACGATACCTTGCTCCTCGTTATGCACATATTCAGGCTAACGCTGGTAACAGTGGGACATTGTGGGCCCGGTGAGGTGTGGGCAGCCACAAAACAATGGATAGACATACACACACACACACACACTCCTATTGCAGCATTGTGCAAAGATGGGGGTGGTTGGCAGCCCTGCCTGCCACACTGGCCCTGATCACAGTGCCAACATTGATAAACTGTGCAGGAGGTAGTAGTAGTGCTCTGGTGATAATTTCAGCTCTGTGCTGGGGCCAACAGCCTGACTCTCCATGCAGCTTTGGATTGTGGAGCCTGTGTGAGTGGGTGTTTGTGCCCCTGTTTGCCGCTGCTTTGGACTTTGCACATGTTGCTGTTGTATCTGCATTGTAGGGTAAAATATAGGGACATGCTCTGCAGGAACTGCAGCTGGGATGTGAACCTGTGATTCTCTGCTTCTGGCTGTGTGTACTGCACCACACTGTTGCCACAGATGCATAGTAGCCCCTGGAGCTACCTGTACTTTTCCACAGCTACCTGTACAGCTACCTGTACTTTTATGTTGCACTGCACACCACATACTGGTACAGGGCATGGCTTAAGTCCACTGCAGGCAGGTGCCACTGCCCCCTCCAGCACGGGTACACACCCCTTGCCATGCTGACATGACCATATGCTGTCAGTGCTGGTAGTGCGCAGTCCCAGGCCATCCACTGTGTGGGTAGGTGGTTGCCTAGGGAGCAGGGTCTTGGCTGGGGAGGCATACATGGGCATCCTCACATCTGACCCATCACCACCTGCCAATATTATGTCCCTTCCGCTTGGGGGAGGGTTGGCTGGGGGGATGTCAGGTCAGTGCCCTGGCAACTGTTAGCTAGGGTGGACCATGTAGATGTCGGTGGATTGTGTTTGGCCTTTGTCAGCTGCTGTCTTGCTGATGTCCAGTTTCTATGTTCCTATGTGCCACCTAGGCGACTGCCTAGTCCACCCTGTGCCCCAGCTGCCCCCACTACATGTCCCGCCTGCAGCCCCCTATGCCCCATTTGCACCATCCATTTCCAGCAACAGCATAGTGGCCTTTCATACTTGGGCACTATGCTGTTGCTGGAAATGGAGCACTATTATCACTTATCTTGGGCTCCCTGCCTATGCTGTACATTGCTGACACTGAATGGTTTCTCTCTCTTGCAAATGTGTGCTAATGGCAGGTTTTCAGTCGTGGTAAGATTCAGACCTTCAGTTCCCCACGTTAGTGTGGAAGGGGCCTCTCCCCGCCCATTGACCCCTTCTCTCCGCCCTCTCTCCACCCTCTACGGGACTTACCGTGGCTGGGAACGCTAACGCGCGTTATGTAAAGTTAAAGGCCTAAATATGTATATGCTAAAGGAGAGGAGGAACAGGGGAGATATGATACAGACCTTTAAATACTTAAAGAATATTAATGAACAAACAAACCTTTTTCAAAGACGGGGAAGCTAACATAACATGAAGAATCAAGGGGGAGAACTGAAAGGCAACGTCAGGAAATACTTTTTCACTGAAAGGGTGGTGGATGTTTGGAATTTATTTATTTTTATTTATTTATATTCTCTTATATACCGCGCTATTCTGCATCAGTGCGGTTTACATTGAACAAACTGAAATTACATTGAACAGGGCATTATAACTTGGAGATAACTATTTTACAGGGAACAAGGAATGTCCTCTTGATGGAAGTGGTGGGGGCAAATACAGTGACAGAATTCAAAATGGCATGGGACAGACACAGGGGATCCCTTTATAGCAACAGGATAAAATCAAAATGTTATTTATGCAGCTAATTTAATGTTATTTAACAAAATCCAGCAAAGAAGCCATATCTTGTTTGCTTCTGTTTCGGCTCATGAGCTCCCCGCTGACCATCTGACCCCTAATATAATGTTCCCTCCTCTCCTGATTGTACACATGACCAACAGCCTCAGTTGTCATTTTCACAAACCTTTCTATAGACTGGCTGTTAATGGCCATTCTGGAACCATCTTGGGCTTGCTTAGAAATGCCTTGATCTCTGCTGTTGTCATGGTACAGGTGAGAGGAGGCTCAGAGACTCCAGAGCTCCAGTCAAGTAATTGGGTGAGTGTAGTTGCCTCAGTGTTGATGGATGGTGTTTTCCTTGGTCTCACACTGCTGTCTCCAAGCTGAGTCTTCTCATCTCTTTCACCTCTGATCTTCAATATCTTCTCCACTGCATCTCCTCTCTCCTGTTCGTCTTCACTGCACAACATAGCTTGCAGAACAGACTTGCTGTAACCATACTAAGCTGACCTTCTCACTGTAGGCATTACTATCTTTCTTTCCTCTTCATACTGTTCTTGCAACAGCTGCAGCTGGAAAAGGAGATGCCTGAGACCTTGTGTCCAATTGCTATTCATTTTTATATTAGACCAGTTTACCATGTAAACCCCAACACAGAACTCTACAATCATTCTTAAGTTTTTCAGATTATGCTTTGAAATCCATATTCTCATGAACCTTAGAGCTGTTGGAAGCCATCTGCTATGTGACACAGATCCTATTTCCAACAGCAGTTTGTATCTTTTTGCGTAATTTGCATACAGTTAGGTAAATAACATATTACACAAAAATTTAAAGCTAGTTGTTGATTTGCCACATGAAATTGTACCATTTTTTCACTAGTGCTTTTTTAAAATTATGACATCTCCAAAATTGACACACCCTATTACAGGGGAATTTCAAGAAAAATGTACCACCCTCAGCCACACTCTTAGGGCACTGGGAAAGAAATTGCTGCCAGCTTGCCAGAGTGGACCGAACCACATCTGGAAAAGCAAAAATCTTTTGACTATAATAAAGTGAATGGCAAAAATGAGTTTTACACATAGGGGTATGCTTACTAAACCGTCTTAATGTTACCGGCGTTAGCTCCAGCGATAATGTGAAGAATGCCATAAAAGGAATGGGCGTTCCGGTCTTAAGGTAGCATTTCAGGTTATCTCGCGATAAAGTCCGTTATCGCGCGATAGAGGGAGCCGTGGCACGTTAACGCGCGTTAGACTTAATTACGTGTGCTGACCTGAACACACAGCAACAGAGGTGTAGCACAATGGTTAATACATTAACTGATAAAACAGGGGTTGTGAGTTTGATCCCCCAGTGGGCTTAATGAGTAAGGTTGTCTGAGGCATTACCCTTTAAATCAGTGCTGTCTGAGGCATTTTCTTTTTTAATTTAAATTAGTGCTGCCAGCAAACACACCCTCACAGTGCCGTAACCTAAGGTGCCGCATAAGGCGCCCTATAAGGCACTCCAGAGGGCACATTATAAAGTGCACTGTCTGCCAAGGCACCTTATAATGTTCCCTATAGGGCGCCTTATGAGGCACCTTAAGGTTACAGCACTGTGAGGGTGTTTTTGCTGGCAGCACTAAGTTAAATTAAAAAAGGAAATACTTCAGACAGCCCTATTGAATAACACCACTGTGGGATCAAACCCATGACCTCTGTCTCCACAGTCAGTGAAGTAACCAATGGGCTACATCTCTATAGCTACTAACAAACCCCTGGCTGGCTACAGAAGGACTGCAGGTCACCACACAAACTGTCTGGTGTGATTACCAGGATAGGGTTAACCCACCTGTACCCATGATGCACTGCACATGCAGTTCAGCAGTCTACAGATGATCACAAGATGGGGTATGCACCCCCACAGCACCTCACCCTGGTAGGGGGAACTGACAGTGTGTGTTACTGGCACAGAGTAGCTACAGACCGTCAGATTGTGCGGGTACTGTGCTCACCCTGAGGGCGAGGTGGGGCACCCAGCACCAGATCTGCAGCACCTGGCTTAGCTGAGATAGGCTATGCTGCAGGTCACTATCAGTGCCAGTGAGTGATAGATAGTTATTGCAGATATACCTGTGTCCATCTGTATTTCCCAGTCACATCTAGTCCTTGTGGACTATGATGCACCCAGAATAGTGCATATCCTGTGTGGGTGCCATGGTCACATGGTTTAAGTGAAGGGGGATGTTTGGACCCATAGGCAGATTATGTAGTACCACTCAACCCGCCCTCTGGGGCTCAGGGTGGGGGACAGGATCTCCTACCAACAGATCCACATTCTACATCCCTGCAATGGTGGCAGTAGAGGGGACCATCAAGCACAGTCCTGGTGGGGAACAGACACCCTACAGAGCAGTCAATGCAGATCTGTACGCAATCCATAAGGCAATAGCAGACAGACACTAGGCCTGGACATGCTCAGCTGCCCCCCACCACTATCTGACAGTCTCCAGCCGCTGCACCCTGCAAGGTGTTCCATCCATATACATACCAACTGCAGACAGTCTGCTAGCTAGTCCATAGTGCATGTTCCTGGAGGAGATGTGAGCGCACACACACACCAAGCAGATACGCCAGTGATTAGGCCCCAGAAAAGAGAACCCATAAATATCACTTGAGAGAAATACTAGTACATAGTGCATGTTCCTGGAGGAACTGTGTGCAGCCAAAACTGGGATGTCAGCACACACACCACACAGGTATGTCAGTGATTGGGCCCCCAAAAACAGAACCCATAAATATCACTTAAAAGAAATACTGTATAGCACTATGTGGGAAACTTACCATGCCGTGGTCACTGATCAGTCAGGGTAAGAGTGAACCCCCCCCCCATCAGGACATGCTGTGGGCACCGTGTCCGTGCAGGTGGTGGCCGGGCACTACAATGTCCCAGCCATTGCCCTATGCCCTGTGCAGATGCATCCTGCCCAGGCCACCCTGTCCGGGCCATGCCCACAGTACCTTGCTCCTCATTATGCACATTGGCAGGCTAACACTGGAAACAGTGCAAGCAGTGTGGGCTGAGTAATGTGTAGGCACCACAACACACTGGATAGACAGACACACACTCCCACACCTATGCCAGCATTGTGCAAATATAAAGGCTTTTGGCAGCCCTGGCCATCACACCAATCCTGGGCACAGTGCAGGCATGGCTATGGTACACAATACTGTTGGGGTCACTCCCCGGGGTGGTAAATACTGTCAGAAACCAAAACTGAAACACACTCCACAGATATCAGAAAGGTTGCTATGATGCAGCTCTATCAGCAAATCGTGCTTAACTTAGGAATTGCTATCTGCCATTAATCATAGCAACCTTTTGATACATGTGTAACGTATTTCCAAGTTTAGGGCGGCATTGCTAAGGTATGCAAGTGCTAGTATTGGGAGATGCTGCTGCGTGCAGGGCCCAACAGCCTGACTCTCCTTGAGGCTTTGTATAGTGGAGCCTGTGGGTGTGGGTGTTTATGCCCCTGTTGACTGCTGCTCTAGGGCAGAGGTTCCCAACTCCGGTCCTGGTGGGCCAAACACTGTTCGGGTTTTCATGCTGTCCCTAATGAATATGCATGAGATACATTTGCATACCCTGGGGGCGGCGCATACAAATGTAGCACAGGCATATTTATTAGAGACAGCATGAAACCTGAATGGTGTCTGGGCCTCCAGGACTGCAGTTGGGAAACTCTGCTCTAGGTATTGCACATGTTTATGGTGCCTGTGCTCTGTAGGGTAAAATATAGGCGTTTCAGGCATGTTTATGTTATCTGCAAAAAAGGTTCCATCTTTATTACCACGGTTTAGTACTGGGTAAAATATGGGGACTGGTTTGGCAGGAGCCAGAGCTGGGACTTGAACTTGTGACCTTCTTCCCCTGAACACACTGGCTGTGTGTACTGCACCACACTGTTGCTACAAGGACAGTTCATTCCCTGGGGATACCATGACTGTTTGTCAGACAGACCCTGTCTGTTGCAGTGCATGGCACCCACCTAAATGGGGCTAGGCCATGGTCTTCTGTGGGCAGATGCCACTGCCCCCTCTGCCACGAGCACCCCTCCGCCACCATGCTGCCATGCCATTATGCCGGTGGTGCAGGTTGTCCTCAGTCCTAGGCCATCCAGTATGCCGGTAGGCAGCTGCCTATGGTGTGGGCTGTCGGGTAGGGGTGCCTACATGGACATGCATGCTTCCCCCCCCCCCCCGCCTGCCAATGTTATGTGCCCTTGGGGGTACCTGCTGGGTAATCTCCTCTTTGACACTGTGGGACACACACTCGTGCCCATGTAGGACCCTCGTCAGTTGCTGTCTTGCTGCTTTACAGTTTCCTATGTGCCACCTAGGTATCTGCCTAACACGCACTGTGCCCCAGCTGGAACACAGCATGTGCCGCCTGCAGCCCTCTATATCCCATTTACAGCATCAGTAGAGTTGCTCTTTCCTACGTGCCCACTCTGCTGTTACTGCACATGTGCACGCCATAACAAACCTGCCCAATATAGACGTGAAAAAACCCTGATCAGCACTATTTCAATGTGGGATCATTCACTTTGTAGGGGGACAGAGAATAGACCCTTCCAAACATGATATCTTATTTTTTGAGCTTTGTCAGTGGTATTGCTTTATGTTTATCATTAATATCACTTTTAGCCAGCTTGGTTATTGGGCTTTTAGATGTGGTTCAGGTTATTTTCTATGTTTATTTGCCTTTTTGTTCCGTGCACATGTATCACTACTATCACGTTTTTGGGTTTCCCTGGCTTTGCTGTACATTGCTGACTGAAATGGTTTCTCTTTCCTGCAAATGTGTCTTAATGCGAGGGTTTCACTGGCGTTAGTGTTCAGACCCAGATTTCACAGCGTTAGTGTGCCTGGCGCCTCTCCCCTCCTATTCTCCACCCATTGGCCCCTTCTCTCCGCCCTCTGGGAAGCCTTACTCCACCCTTCAGAGCCGGATTTCACAGCATTAGTGTGCCTTAACGCCGCAGCCGCGTTATCGCGTGCTAAGTGACGTTATCGTGCGATAATGTTACATTATCGCGTGATAACGTCACTTATCGTGCGATAATACCACCGCTGCTACGTTAAGATGGTTTAGTAAACATACCCCATAGATTTATCCTTTAAAGCTGTGAAAGTTACCAGGAGGGTAATTCTGGAAGAAATTATATCCATGGAATCCACAAAGAACTCCATTAAATTAGTTACAGAGAATATTTGAAAGTTATCCATTGCACCTTCCTGATCATTCACCTTTGTAACTTTCTGAGGAATATAATAAATGTTAGAAAAAGTTACAGAATCAGAATTAGGGAGCCCAAGAATCTCTTGCAAAAATTTCCATAATAAAAATTCAGCAGACCAAAGTTGTGTAATTGGAAAATTCAGAAATTGTACATTTTTTGACTTAGAGACATTTTCCAATGCATCCAATTTATTATGCAACAATAAACTATCCTTTAGAGGCCCCAGCAGCATGAAGGGATGAAAATTGATGCACCAATTTCCCCAAAGATTGTTCCAGATCACCCACTCGTTTATCCACCTGCTGAAACTTCTCAACTGATTGCTTAGAAAATTCACATAACTCGGACACAGTCTCCCTAAGCATGGACTCCATCTGAGTTACCACCTTCCAAACCTCCAACAATGTAACTTCCTTAGAGGTAAGAATAGCTGCATCCTGAGAAACTGGGGCTGAAACAACTCGAAGTAAAAAAGATGCAGGCAACAAATCACTTCCCAAAGTTTGAGAATCAGTCCCAGGAGAAATTGTCAGTGTCCTGGTTGCAGGTAAGGGGTGGTCTGTCGGGCAAGCTCAACAAAGCTCCATCAAGAGAGGGATCAGCAACAGTAAACCATTCCTGAAGAGGCCCATGAACCAAGTGCTTATCCATGGGCCCTTCACCTGAGGTAATGAGGCAGTACATCACAGATTCTCCCCTTTTCCCTTTAGGCATACTATAAGTCAAAATAAGTGAAGAAAACAGAAATCTCAAAGAGCCAACAGTCACAATGGACTGAGACTCTAAGCTGCAAAGGGGCGTGACCTACCCCTTATGGCATGCCCTTTTGGGCATGAACACATATTCCAAGAAGGGCCTTCCTTTTAAAGGCCCAGAAGTCACTGCAAGATGATGTCACCAAGTGCCGCTGATGTTCCAGCTTGGTCAGTCAGTCAGTTGCGCCAGGCAGGGAAAGTTGTGCACAGTCCTCTGATGCCCTCAGAACCTCCAACGTCTGCTCCCTCACGATTATCATGGCAGAGCTTTCCTTTTAAAGGCCCAGGAGTCACTGCAAGATGATGTCACCAAGTGCCGCTGATGTTCCAGCCTGATCAGTCAATCAGTTGCATCAAACAGGGAAAGTTCTGCACGCTCATCTTGCGCCCTTTGGACTTCTAACTTCTGCTCCCTACCTAAGGTTTCTTTAGAAGCTCAGATGATAAGACTTTGGGGTATATTTACTAAACCGTCTTAACGTCGCAGCGGTGGTATTATCACACCATAAGTGACATTATTGCGCGATAACGTCACTTATCGTGCGATAACGTGGTGGCGGCATTAAGGCACACTAACGCTGTGAAATCTGGGTCTGAAGGGTGGAGTAAGGCTTCCCAGAGGGCGGAGAGAAGGGGTCAATGGGCGGAGAGTGGGTGGGGAGAGGCTCCAGGCACACTAATGATGTGAAATCCGGGTCTGAACACTAACGCCAGTGAAACCCTCGCAATAGGCACATTTGCAGGAAAGAGAAACCATTTAAGTCAGCAATGTGCAGCAAAGGCATTGAAACCCAGAAAAGTGATAGTTGTGATACATGTGCAGGAACCAAAAAGGCAAATAAACATATAAAATGACCAGATCCACATTTAAAATCCCAATAACCAAGCTGGCCAATAGTGATATTAATGATAAACATAAAGCAACACTACTGACAAAGCATAAAACTTAAGATATCATGTTTAGAAGGGTCTATGCTCTGTCCCCCTACAAAGTGAATGATCCCACATTGAAATAGCGCTGATCAGGGTTTCTGTCGTTTGTTATGGCATGCACATGTGCAGCAACAGCAGAGTGGGCACGTAGGAAAGGGCAACTGTACTGATGCTGTAAATGGGATACAGGGGGCTGCAGGCGGCACATGCTGTGGTCCAGCTGGGGCACAGTGCAGACTAGGCAGATGCCTAGGTGGCACATAGGAATGCCGAAACTGTAAAGCAGCAAGACAGCAACTGATGAGGATCCAACATGGGCACGAGTGTGTGTCCCATGGTGTCATAGGGGATATTACCCAGCAGGTACTCCCAAGGGCACATAACATTGCCCTTGGCGGTGCCGTGGGAAAGCGCGCATGTCCATGTAGGCACCTCTACCCAAGAATCCACGCCATAGGCAGCTGCCTACTGGCACACTGGATGTCCTGGGACTGCACACCACCAGCACCACCGGCATAATGGCATGGCAGCATGGTGGTGGAGGGGTGCTGTGACGGAGGGGGCAGTGGCATCTGCCCACAGCAGACCATGGCCAAGCCCCGGTTAGGTGGGTGCCGTGCACTGCAACAGACAAAAAGTCATGGTATCCCCAGGGAATGATCTGTCCTTGTGGCAACAGTGAGGTGCAGTAAACACAGCCAATGTGTTCAGGGGAAGAAGGTCACAAGTTCAAGTCCCAGCTGTGGCTCCTGCCAAACCTGTCCCCATATTTTACCCAGTACTAAACCATGGTAATAAAGATGGAACCTTTATTGCAGATAAAATAAACATGCCTGAAACACCTATATTTTACCCTACAGAGCACAGACACCATAAACATTTGCAATCCCTAGAGCAGGGTTTCCCAACTGCAGTCCTGGAGGGCCAAGCACCATTCAGGTTTCAAGCTGTCCCTAATAAATATGCCTGTGCTGCATTTGTATGCGCCGCCCCCATTATATGCAAATGTATCTCATGCATATTCATTAGGGACAGCACTCTCCACTATCCAAAGCTTCATGGAGAGTCAGGCTGTTGGGCCCTGCACGGAGCAGCATCTCCCAATACTGCCACCTGCATACCTTAGCAATGCCGTCCTATACTTGGGAACACGTTCCACATATATCAAAAGGTTGCTATAATTAATGTCAGCTAACAAATCCGAAGTTAAACACAATTTGCTGATAGAGATTCATCATAGCAACCTTTCTGATATCTGTGGAGTGTGTTTCAGTTATTAATTCTGACAGTGTTTACCACCCTGGGGAGTGACCCTAACAGTATTGAGTACCATAGCAATGCCCGCACTGTGCCCAGGACTGGTGTGGCGGCCAGGGCTGCCACAAACCTCTATATTTGCACAATGCTGGCATAGGTGTGGGAGTGTGTGTCTGTCTATCCAGTGTGTTGTGGCTGCCTACACCTTACTGAGCCCACATTGTTTGCACTGTTTCCACTGTTAGCCTGCTAATGTGCATAATGAGGAGCAAGGTACTGTGGCTATGGCCTCGACAGGGTGGTATGGGCAGTATGCCTTTGCACAGGGCATAGGGCAATGGCTGGGACATTGTAGTGCCCGACCACCACTTGCACAGACAGGGTAGCCACAGCATGTTATTCTGGGAGGTCACTTTCACCCTGACTGAGCAGTGACTACGGCATGACTAGTTTCCCCCATAGTGTTATACAGTATTTCTCTCAAGTGATATTTATGGGTTCTCTTTTTTGGGGCCCAAACACTAACATACCTGTGTGGTGTGTGTGCTGACATCCCAGTTTTGGGTGGACACAGTTTTTCCAGGAACATGCACTATGTACTAGCTAGCAGACTGTCTGCAGTTAGCATCTGTATGGCTGCACCACCTTGCAGGGTGCATCAGGTGCACACTGACTGCCCTCTGCTGGTGAATGTCAGATTGTAGTGGGGGCAGCTGAGCTGACTGGTCCCACTACCTATCTGCTAGTGGCCCTGTCCCAAGTGCAGATCTTTAGCAGCTGTCCGTTCACCACCCGGACTGGGGTTGTTGGTCCCACATCCTGTCCTCATGTACCTCCACTGCCCCTCCTTGCAAAGGGTGAGAGTGCGGATCTTTTGGGGGCAGATCATGTCCTCCACCCTGACCCAGAGAAGGCAGTTTGCTAAAGACATTGTTGCCATGTGATCCCTGATACACCCCTGCTCCCTAAACAGGTGACCATAGCAAGCACAGTAGATATGCACTATGTTGTGTGCATCATGGTCCACAAGGGCCAGGCATGACTGGTAATTACAAATGAACACAGAGACCTCCTAAAGGTGTCTGCAACAAATGCCTATCACACACTTGCCCTGATAGAGACCTGCAGCACAGCCTACCTCAACCAACCCGGGTACTACGGACCTGGTGCTGGCCAATCCACCTCACCCTCAGGGTGAGCACAGAACATGCACATTGGCATGGCCTGTGGGTACTCTGTGCCAGTAACACGCACGGTCATTCCCCCCTACCAAGCTGACATGCTGTAGAGGTGCATACCCCATCTGGTGAGCAGATGTGGACTGCTGTTCTGCATGTGAATTGCATTATGGGTACTGTTGGTTCTATCCTATCCTGATAGCCACAGCAGACAGTTTTATGGTGACATGCACTCTTTCTGTAGCCAACCATTGGCATAATAGCTCCCATAGTGATGTAGCACAATGGTTAATGCAATGACTTTAATAAGAGAGGTCATGGGTTCAATTCCTTTTTGTTTCCCCCTTTTTTTTTATGGCTGTCCTACACAACTACGTTTCATTCATGTAACAGTCATATCTGTGCATATCTGTGCTGCCGCCACATTATACCCTCATCACTGTTGCCATCCATCCTTCTGTCCATCTATGTGTGTGTGCCAGCTGTGTGGCATTCTGCCCTAATGTGCCGGCTGCTACCCCATGTCCTGCATTGGCACACTTTTCTGCATTGCTGCTCTTCAAGCTTGCCTCTCCTGTATCTGCTCTGCATGGCACTGCTCTCCTCTGTCCTCCTGTCATTGCACTTATCCTGCCACCTCTACCTCCTCCTCCTCTGGTGGACACGTATCCCCATCCTCTGCCACACACTGTCATTGTTGCACTGTACATTACCATCACCCTGTACATTGGTACAGCTGCCCCCAATATGTTTGTCCACGTTACCTGCTGCCACATGGGCTGCACGTAGATTTGGCTGGTTCAGGAGCTCCGTCATCTTCTTCCTTCCATCACTTGTTCATTGCCTTTCCTTGGTGCTCTGTGCAGTGTTATGGTTACATCTGTGTTTGAGCCATACATTTCATGCTTGTGACTTTGGGGCACCATCTCCTGTGTCACCTTGGCATCCCTGGGGCATCTTTCGCAGCACCTTAGGTTTGGCCAGCTTATGGGGCACCTTATATGCTGCCTTGGAGGGTGCCAATCTTTATTGCCGCCCTCTGGGGCACATTATGACCTGCCTTGAATGACATGGTACTTTATGATGTGCCCTAAATGGTGCATTAGGTTGCGGCACTGGGGTGAGGATTTTTTGGCTGGCAGTGCAAATTGTTGGGATGTGTCTGACTGTTACAAGCAGGGAAAGGTATTGCCTCAGACAGTCTTTTTACTGAGCCCACTGGGAGATCAAACTTGTGACCACTGTATCAGCAGTCAATGTATTAACCAGTGTGCTACACCTCTGTTGCTGTAATTGTAGGTCAGCGTGCCTAATTAAGGCTAACACGCGTTAACGTGCCACAGCTCCCTCTATCACGCGATAACGGACTTTATCGCATGATAACCCGAAATGCTACCTTAAGACCAGAACGCCCACTACCTTATATGGCATTCGTCACAGTACGACTGCAACTAACGCCGGTAACATTAAGGCGGTTTAGTAAACATACCCCCTTGACTTTCATTCTATGGACACATCATGTGAAGAGAGAAATCATTACAGAAAGACATCATGCTTGGCTGGGTTGAAGGTCAACGTAAAAGAGGAAGACCAGCAATGAAATGGACTGATACAATAACAGCAGTTATGGATGCTAATCTATCATCACTTAGTCACTTGACTGAAGACCGAACATAGTTTAGAACAACTGTCAAGACAATCATCATGAACTGACACTGCCTCAATGGCACTTACTACTACTACTCCTACTACTATTTAGCACTTATATAGTGCCACGCATGCAGCGCTCTTCAGTCAAACATACAAGAGACAGTCCCTGCTCATCAGAGTCTTGCTTATCAGAGCTTACAATCTAGGCACAATAATACAGGGTATTAGTCAAAATGGTGCAAGGCACAGTATGGTCTTTACAATTTGGTCATGAAAATTGATGGGGTTAGGTTAAGATGAGGATAGAAGTAAGATTAAGATGAGGATAGAAGTTAGGATCTGAACGCGACACTTAACAACATATGTACTATATAAGTGTCTTTATTTGTTGTCTATGAATGTATGTCACATGAATAGGTGCCAATATTGGGTGCCTATGCACATAAAGTGTCTGCATACTTTTGCGCATACCCATATTCTTATATTTAGTGGCGCTAAGAAAACAAGTGAAGAGGCATTTTAGAAGGGATGTCTAGGATGAATCTGGGACATCCAGAGCAGAACATCCAAAAATCCAGAGGAGTGGCAGCAGTAAAAGGAGGCATGTATAAATGCCTTCTGAAACCACTCAACACCAAAAAATGAACAACCCAGTAATTAGTTCTGGAGATGATCCCAATGCAGATAGCAAGGCTAGGTACATGCACAGATGTAGGCCATTTCACAAATGTGGACATCCCTAAAGTATACACCAGCAGAATAGAATACTTGGGGGCATGTTTACTAAACTGCGGTAACGTTACAGACCGCGCGTTAGATAACGTTAATGATCGTTAGGTAACGTTAACACACGGTATGTAACATTAATGCGCGTTAACGTTACCTAATGATCGTTAACGTTCCAGACCACGGTAAACACTGCAGAGGGTGGAAAGAAGGTGGGGAGAAGGGGTAAATGGGCGGGGAGAGGCTCCCTGCACACTAACGCGCTGAACTGAAGGGCTGAATCCTATCGCGAATGAAAACCTGTGGTTAGATGCACATTTGCAGGAGAGAGAAACCATTTAAGTGTCAGCAATGTACAGCATAGACAGGGAGCCCAAGAAAAGTGATAGTAGTGCTCCATTTCCAGCAACAGCATAGTGCCCAAGTATGAAAGGCCACTATTGCGACGGTGCAAGTGGGGCATAGGGAGCTGCAGGCGGGACATGTAGCGGGGGCAGCTGGGGCACAGGGTGGACTAGGCGGGTGCCTAGGTGGCACATAGGAACATGGAAACCGGAAATCAGCATGACAGCAGCTGACAAAGGCCAAACACAATCCACCTACATCTACCTGGTCCACCCGAGCTAACAGTTGCCAGGGCACTGACCTATCAGAATCACATAATAATCCATAAACCAAAGATTCCGACAACTTTTTATCCCTATTGATTTAATTTTTTGTCGGAGCGATCGGTTAGAACACGTCTTTTGGAACATGCTTCGAGATTTATTTATTTATTTATTTTATTTATTTTTATACACATTTATATACCGCATCTTCCAAAGTTCAGTTGCGGTTTACAATGAACAAATAATTAACAAATCAAATTTGTTTTACAGTGAACGTTATATTATAACATAACATATTTACAAGGAACATCATAATATAAATAGAATATACAGTCTAAATAGTGAGAAATAATACAGAACAGATTGCAGAGATTGCAGACAAAAACCCTTTCAGCTCCTATGGTTGAGCACTGTTTACAACATCTTCATGATTTCAGTTCGCTGTATTGGCATGTTTTAGACTTCGTGCCTGTGGATCCGAGAGGAGGGGATCGTGAGCAACGATTACAGTTACGTGAGCAGAGATGGATTTATCTGCTAAACACAGTCACCCCTAGGGGTTTAAATGCACAAATCGATTGGTACACCATCATCTAAGTAAAGTCTTTAATATTCACATTGCTCTCCTAAGGGAGTTTCCCTTGTCAGTGGGATCTCCCCGTTGGATGCAATGATTTTGGATTTGATTGGTAGCTAGCAGTCATCTGATAAGACTGACGTCAGAAGCTGAAGCAATTAAGGGAAGGCATCCCCCTGATTTTGTTTCATTAAGAAGCTTTGGATTAGCCAGTATTCGATGGACCTGAAGCAGGGTTGAAAGAACTTTTGAAATAAACCTGAAACGTGTGGCACATCGTCATTTCTGTGTCATTTCTGTTTTTTTCTGACGATATCTACTCAAGTTTATGATACTTGTCTTCAAACAATCAACAAAGCTAAGTGTGAAGTTTTACTTTGAATTTCTAAAAAATAAAAGGGAGAAGTCGCAGTGGTGAATGGATGAGTTCTATTCACTTTGACGACTAGCTCCGACAAAAAATTAAATCAATAGGGATAAAAAGTTGTCGGAATCTTTGGTTTAAGGGCACTGACCTTAAGGGACAGACTATTGGTAGGCGGTGATGGGGGGTTATGTGAGGATGCTCAAGTATGCCCCATGCCCCAGACCCTGTTCCCTAGGCGACCACCTACCCATACAGTGGATGGCCTAGGACTGCGCACTACCAGCACTGACAGCATATGGTCATGTCAGCATGACAGGGGGGGGGGGTGTGCCCGTGCTGGAGGGGGCAGTGGCACCTGCCTGCAGTGGATCTAGGCCATGCCCTGTACCAGTACGTGGTGTGAAGTGCAACATAAAGGTCTGGCTGAGGAAAAGTACAGGTAGCCCCAGGGACCACCATGCATCTGTGGCAACAGTGTGGTGCAGTACACCCAGCCAGTGTGTCCAGAAGCAGATACAATAGCAACATTGGCAAAGCCCAAAGCAGCGGCAAACAGGGGTACAAACACCCAATCACACAGGCTCCACAATCCAAAGATGCATGGAGAGTCAGGCTTTTGGCCCCAACATTGAGCTGCAGTTATCACCAGAGCACTACTACTACCTCCTGCACAGTTTAGCAATGTCGGCACTGTGATCAGGACCGGTGTGGCGAGCAGGGTTGCCAACCACCCCTATCTTTGCACAATGCTGCAATAGGAGTGTGTGTGTGTATGTCTATCCATTGTTTTGTGGCTGCCCACACCTCACCGGGCCCACAATGTCTCACTGTTACCAGCGTTAGCCTGAATATGTGCATAATGAGGAGCAAGGTGTTGTGGGTATGGCCTGGACAGGGCGGATTGGCCAGAATGCATCTTCACAGGGTGTGGGGCAATGGCTGGGACACTGTAATGCCCAACCACCGCCTGCATGGACAGGCTGGCCTCAGAATGGCATGCTGGGAGGGCATTCACTCTGACCGAGCAGTGACCAAGGCATGTCTAGTTTCCCACATAGCGCTCTATACTATCTGCCTCCAGTGATACTTTTGTGTTCCCAGTGCTGGGGTCCTAATCAGTGAGATGCCTGCTTGTTACACATAGTTTCTCTGTGAGCATGCACTATGGACTGGCTAGTGGACTGTCTGAAGTTAAACTGTGCATGGTCAGAACACCTATAAGGTGCAGTCTGACTGTGCTATCTGCTGGTGACTGGCAGACAGTGGTGTGAGGCAGTTGGGGTTTTCCAGGTATGGCTCTGGCCCACTGACCCTGGAGGGCTGTTGTATGCCAGCAGGATGGAGGTTGCTTCACGGGTGCTGGGGCACCTGTCCGTTACCTACAAAAAGGGTGATGTGAGCCCTTTGGGGTATGTAGTGTATACCACTTTGACCTATAGAGGCACTGCTACATAAACCTCATGTAAGTCTGGAAACCTCTCTGCCCTGATAACAGGTACCCATGTCAGCCAGACCCTAACACGGGGTACACACTAATCTGGGTGGTGTCTGGTCACAGAGGACCACATGTGACTGCAGGATACAGATGAACACCAAATTAACTTCAGCTGCACTGCAGGGAACACCTGTCACACACTGGTAGTGATGGGGATGTACAGCAGGACCTATCGCTAGCACCACATGTACCGTGGACCTAGTGCTGGGCACCCATCCTATCCCTCAGGATGAACATGGAACCTGCACGATGGCATGGTCTGTAGCTACACTGTGCCAGTATCACACACTGTCAGTTTGTCTTTCCAAGCTGAGGTACTGGAGAGATGCAGACCCCATTTGCTGATCAGCTGTAGACAGCTATTCAACATGTGCATTGCATCATGGGTACTGGTGGGGTTACCCTATCCTGGCACTCAGAGCAGACAGTTTGTGCGGTGACCTGCAGTCCTTCTGTACCCAGACATTGCTGTGACATACACCACGGAGGTATAGCCTACTGGTTGATACAATGCCATTCTCAGCAATGTTCATGGGTTCCATTCCTCATTGTTCCCTCCTCATATGCCTGTCTTACTCAACTAGTGTGCATGCCTGTAACAGTCATATTTTTGCAGATCTGTGCTGCCAGCCCATAATACCCTCACCACAATTGTCAACATTCCTTCGGTCCGTCTATCTGCGTCTGTCAGCTGTGTAGAGTCCTGTTTGCCTGTGCAGGCTGCCACCCCATGTCCTGCACTGCTACCCTTTCCTGCATTGTGCCTCATCATGCTTGCCTCACCTGTGCCTGATCTGTATGGCACCACCACTCCTCTCTCCACCCATCATTGTAACTATCCTGTTACCTCCGCCTCGACTGGGGGACACGTATTCCCATCGTCTGCCATCAACTATCTTTCCAGTACTTTACATTGCCAACACCCTGTGCTGTGGTACAGCTTCCCTACCATGTTTGTCATCAGTACTGGCAGGCACATGGGATGCATGCAGATATTGCAGGTCCAGCGGCTCCCAGCTCTCCCTCCTTCACTCACCTGTTCATTGCCTTTCCTGAGTGTTCTATCTAGTGTTGGGGCTACATCTGTCTCTGTTCCTCACAGGTCATGCATGTCATCCTGCGGCACCTTGCAGCCCTTAGGGCACACTAACCTAGGGCACCGTAACCTTGTTAGGCCACCTTAACCTATGGTTCCATAGCCCAGGGTGCCTTCTAGAGTGCCTTGTCCAGGGGTGCCTACTATGGTGCTTAGCCTAAGGAGCCCTATATGGTGTCTTATGAGACACCTTACAAGGCGCCTTACAGGGCATCTTACCGGGCGCCTTACAGGGAACCTTACAAGGCGCCTTGTAATATGCCTTGTAAGGTGCCTTACAAGCACTGTTCCCTCTAAGCTGTGTGCGTGTGCGCGTGCACACACCTCGCCGAGCGAGCACACATATTTTACAACAGAGCGCACAAAGATTACGGTTCTGATTCTGATAGAAAACAACACAGACGTCTTAAAATGTAAAAGTTGTTGTGTATTTACGGTTTTCACAAGTTCTACAATGTTTTCTAGTGCAATCAATGTGGTGTACATACTGTATTCTGATGTGTAGTCAAATTTTAAAGTATATTACTCTGAGTGTCGTTATGTGGCACACAAAAATTTAACCTTCCTTCAAAAGCTGCACAGCTGATATTTTATGCGCACACAGCCTACAGAAAATTAGAGGGAACATTGCTTACAAGGCGCATTGTAATGTGCCTTGTAAGGTGCCTTATGAGGTGCCTTGTAACGTGTGTTAGTTTGTAACATGCATTAGCTGATACGGCTTGCTGTAACGATGCACCGCCCACGCCTTTATATGGGCATCTGTACCTTTACCGCGGAACCTAATATGAGTGACATTATCGCAGTTTAGTAAACATATCCCTTGGACTCCCCAGCCTGAGTAGGTCAGATGAGGGGCATCTATGTTTTGAGACTAGCACATCCTGCCCTGCAATTTCAGATACTCAGATGTGTGGTGGCAGGCCAGTAATATGTTTGGAGTAAGTATCTTCAAGCAGGTTTCTTTGGCCAAGAAATATCAACTGTGGCAATTTTGCTCTTCTCCCTGGAAGCATTGCAGCCATGAAATGAACACTTTTTTGCATCTTATTCGTGATCAGGGGCAGGTATAGACATGGACACTTTAGCAACTAGGGCCAGACATATTTCTGCCATTCTGAAATTGCACCACGAAGTTCATCATGGTGCAATTCCAGAAAAACATGAAGAAAAGGGATAGAGGATGAGTTCAGAACACAAAACAGGAGGATGTGTGAGAGGATAAATAGAAGAATCTGGGAGAATATGTAACATGTGGAGAACAGGAACCTGGGCCACATGGAGTGGCTTCCGTGCTCCAGAGCCTCAGAAAATTAAACTTGTGATGCCAGTATGAACTGAGCAAACCTAAAGCTGGGATTCAAGGCCAGGAGATTCAGTCCATGAGACCCAGGAGAGCAATGTGCGTGCAGAGCTGGCAAATTCATGCATCATTTTATAGAGGCAATGAATGTGCTGTAAGGTTTTCTCCCCCTCCCTCAGGATTAGCCATATTTTCATTTTAACCACTCCTATGAGTTTTCTCAGATTACCATTTATACTATAATAATTGTCTTGGAATATTTCATGTGTCTGCCTCGGTAAACTATATCCTTTTTTTAAAATTAGCTTTTTTTTTTTAAAATAGTATTTTCATGTCATGGTTTTTTATGGTACTCTCTGCCCTTCTCCCCCTTTTCACCCATAGTTTTAAGCCTTTAGGTGAAAGCTAAAGAACACAGGATAAGCAAATACCAGACTAGTAAAACTCTCAGTGATTCATGCATTTATATTGCTGTTCTGACTCATGGTTTTAACCTTCGGTGCCTGCAGTATAAAAATTATTCACCACAGTTAAACATTCCTCAGTATGAGTATTTACTAACTTAAGGGAATAATATCTTCTTAGTTGTTTAAAACAATTTCATGTTAAAATTATTTTTTAAGTGAAAAACTGGACATCATTTTTTATCCCAGAAAAATAAGCCTATTGTTTCATACATGTGAATGAACATATCCCTTTGTCCCTGGAGGGTCTACAATATAGGTAATTTGGTCTCAAAGCCACAGTCGCAATGCTTGACTTTGATGATGAAAGCTTAAAATAAGATAAGAACATGAGGTTTATTGAGTGTACTTATATAATGTAGACTTTACCTGGTTTTCCATACTTGCCATGGCACCGGACACATTTAACATATTCACTCTTGGCTATGTCTAGTTTATCTTGTCAAGGTTTCAAAGAGCCACTGGAAACCTTTCAACATTGTACTAAGTAAAATCACAAGCAGACTGATAGATTGCTGTTTATTTTCCTGCAAATGTGCCCTGGTTTCCATAACACAGACAGCTTCCATACCTGCTGACTAATGGCAGTTCTCCCATCATGGACCTTTAGGCACATAACTGCCAAGAAGCTTCCTTTGTGGATTTTTTTACATTATATTTCCCACCACCAAATATTTGCAACTGGACTGACTTTAAAGCTTTCCTGGCAATTTCTTTTTAACCAAAATACTTACCCCGATAGCACAAAATGATTAATAAAGTGTTGAGACTGATGGTATAAATCTATGAAAGTGTGTCTGACATACTAGGAAAGTTACAGGTGTATAACCTGGTACCATAGACAGATTGGGCAGATTATGCCAGATATAAATTCTTAAAAGTATGTGACAGAACAGAAAAAAATTCTGTGTTTACTTCAATTTATTCCAATACCAAGAAAACAATCAGCCTAGATTTGTCTGGGACATTCAGGTCAGAAAAGGGACGTTCAAAGTTTTCTATTTATTTTACAAAAGGTTTTCTGAATGCAGAACCTCTTGTAAAATATATGTCTGCTTGTGATTTTACTTATTACAAAGTTGAAAGGTTTCCAGTGGCTACTTACACGTGTAAGAGGTGGATTTTGCAAGACTGTGCATTTATTGTAGGGGGAGCAAATTAAGGAGACAAGTTCCAAAACTGAAATTTCTGGCATTCTGAGGTGGCTTTTAACCCCAGAAGTAAGCAAAATATCCCTCAACAATCCTCCAGAGCCCAGGTCCAAACAAGAAGTTAGCTGACATTTATGTGTGACTAGGAGCAGATGTAAATACAATATCGATACTACCATTTTTGCTATTGTAAAAGACAGAATATGAGGGCAGTTTTATAGGTTAATGTACATTCCAATGTGAGCAAATCATGCCTATTTTATAAGGAAAAGCTAGCACCTCCTTTTCTTTATAAAATGGGAGCATAAGTTGTAAGATACACGCAGCAAACCTAGACACCAGTCCTAGACTTTATGTAAATGTGCGTGGCTAGATTTGTAAAGAACACGCATAAGTTATATTATTTTATAACTCACGCTTGTAAATTTGCACTATGCCCACACTTCAGCCTTGACCAGGTTCACATCAAAAGTATGTGCCATTGACCTGATGCACGTAGTTATAGAGCAACATCTGACTAATGTATGCACATAAAGGCCATCCACACTCATAAATCATAGAAAATACATGATCGATGTGCGTTGATAGCATGTAACTTTATGCGGCTCATTATAAAACTATCTCTCATATGGAAACTTTCAAGGATCAACCATAGCATGCCCAGAACACATCTCCTTAAAAACTGTGCATGCCGCCTCCATACACGTTTAAGTAGCGTCTCCTCTGGAATTACTACATATACCTATAAGCCGATCTACACAAGTAAATGACCATTTTTTACATAATTAACTCTTGTAAAATCACCTCCAATATTTAGGGGAATCTGCAAATCTTCTCTCCTCCTCCAAACTAACTACTTGCTTTTCTGATCCCATTCCCACCTCTCTACTAAGCTCTATCTCTTCCACTGTCATCCCTTCCATCTGTCATATCCTTAACCTTTTGCTTTCCACTACAACTGTTCCTATGGACTTCAAACTTGTTGTGGCTGCACCTCTCCTCAAAAAATCTTCACTAGATCCTATCTGTCCTTCCAGTTATTGACCTAGCTCTCTCCTCCCTTTGCTTCAAAACTACTTGTACGAATGGTTCACCGCTGCTGTCTTGACTTTCTTTCTTCTCAAGATGGGGTATGCACCCCCACAGCACCTTGGCCTGGTAGGGGGAACTGACCATGTATGTTACTGGCACAGAGTAGCTACAGACCGTGACATTGTGCGGGTCCTGTGCTCACCCTGAGGGTGAGGTGGGGTGCCCAGCACCAGGTCCGCAGCACCTGGCTTGGCTGAGATAGGCTATGCTGCAGGTCCTCATCAGTGTCAGTGTGTGATAGGTAGTCCTTGCAGACACACCTAAGATACCCCTGTATCCATCTGTATTTCCCAATCACGTGTAGTCCTTGTGGACTATAATGCACCCAGAATAGTGCATATCCTGTGTGGGTGCCATGGTCACATGTTATAAATGAAGGGGGGGTGTTTGGACCCAAAAGCGGATTATGTAGCACCACCCAACCCGCCCTTCCCTCTGTGGCTCAGGGTGGGGGACAGGATCTCCCACCAACAGATCCACATTCTACATCTCTGCAATGGTGGCAGTAGAGGGGACCATCAACCCCAGTCCTGCTGGGGAATGGGCACGCTACAGGGTAGTCAATGCAGATCTGTACACATCACATAAGGCAATGGCAGACAGGCAGAATGCTGGAAAAGCTCAGCTGCCCCCCACCACTATCTGACATTCACCAGCAGAGGGCACAGTCAGTCTCCACCCATTGCACCATGCAAGGTGTTTCAGCCATACACATGCTAACTGCAGACAGTCTGCTAGCTAGTACATGTTCCTGGAGGAACTGTGTGCACCCAAAAATGGGATGTGAGCACACACACCAAGCAGGTATGTCAGTGATTGGGCCCTCCAGGACTACAATTGGGAAACTCTACTCTAGGGATTGCACATGTTTATGGTATCTGTGCCCTGTAGGGTAAAATGTAGGCATTTATGGCGTGTTTATTTAATCTGCAATAATGGTTATGTCTTTATTACCATGGTTTAGTACTGTGTAAAATGTAGGGACATGGTTTGCAGGCACCACAGCTGGGACTTGATCCTGTGACCTTCTGCCCCTGAACACACTGGCTGTGTACTGCACCAAACTGTTGCCACAGAGGCAGATCAATCCCTGGGGATACCATGACTGTTCGTCAGACAGACCTTGTCTGTTGCAGTGTACGGCACCCACCTAAACGGGGCTTGGCCGTGGTCTGCTGTGGGCAGGTGCCACTGCCCTCTCCGCCACCCCTCTGCCACCATGCTGACATGCCCTTGTGCCGGTGGTGCTGGTGGTGCACAGTCCCAGGCCATCCAGTGTGCTGGTAGGCAGCTGCTTATGGTGTGTGATATGGGGTAGGGGTGTCTACCTAGACATCCACGCTTCCCCCCGGCACCGTCTGCCAAAGTTATGTGCCCTTTGGGGTACTTGCTGGGTACTGTCCCCTGGGACACTGTGGGACACACACTCATGGCCATGTTTGCCGTTGGTCAGTTGCTGTCTTGCTGGTTTTCTGCTTCTACATGCCTATGTGTCACCTAGGCATCTGCCTAGCCCACCATGTGCCCCAACTGCCACACTGCATGCCCCGCCTGCAGCCCCCTGTACCCCATTTGCAGCCTCACCATAGTGCCCTCTCGTACTTGAGCACTATGATGCTGCTGAACATGTATCACTACTATCACTTCTTGTTTCCCTGCCTTTGCTGCACATTGCTGACTGAAATGGTCTCTCTCCCCTGCAAATGTGCCTCTAATGCCAGGTTTTCATTCACGCTATATTTTGGACCTTCGTTTCACAGCGATAGTGTGCCTGGAGCCTCTACCTGCCCACTCTCCGCCCATTGACCCCTTCTCTCTGTCCCTGGGGAACCTTACTCCACCCTCGGCGCACCTTACCGCCGCAGGAGACGTTATCACGTGATACGTGACGTTATCGCACAGTAATGTGCCATATATCACGCGATAACGTCGCAGCTGTGCCGTTAGGGCCGTTTAATAAACATACCCCTTAGTGTTTGTTCTGGTGTTTCTGCCTCTACCACCATCCCCCTTTCAATTGCTGTATCTCAGGACTGTCTTGTGACCTCTCCTTTTTTCTCTCTACATTCATTCCCTTGGTGCACTTATTTCCTCCCATGGTTTTCAGTACCATCTTTACACTGATGACTCTCAGATCTACCTTTCTGTGCCTGAAATCTCTCCAGGAATCCAGGCTTGGATCTCTGCCTGCTTATCTAACATTGCTGCCTAGATGTCTCACCGCTGTCTGAAACTGAACATGGCCAAAACTGAGCTCCTTATCTTTCCCCCTAAGACCACCTCCCCTCTTTCTCCCTTCTCCATTTCTGTGGATAACTCTACACTCTGCCCTGTTTCCTCAGCTCTCAACCTTGTGGACATCTTCAACTGTACTCTCTCCTTCTCTGCACACATCCAACAGACAGCTAAAACCTATCACTTTTCTATAACATATGCAAACTTTGTCCCTTTCTTTCTACACACACTACTAAGACACTTATCTACTCTTTAGTCACCTCCCACCTAGACTATTGCAACCTTCTCCTTGCTGGTCTCCCTCTGAATCATCTCTCTCCCCTTCAATCTGTTCAAAGCTCAGCTGCATGGCTAATTTTCCACCAGCCTTGATATGCTCATATAGCCCCTCTTCTCAAGTCGCTTTACTGGCTCCATATTTGTTTCTATATCTAGTTCAAACTTCTCCTACTGACCTATAAGTGCATTTACTCTGCAGCTCCTCACTACCTTTCCTCTCTTATCTCTCCTACACCCCTCCGCAGGAACTCCGCTCTTCTGGCCGATCTCTTCTATCTCTTTCCTTCTCTTCTACTGTCAACTCCAGACTTCAATCCTTCTATCTTGCTGCTCCTTATGCCTGGAGCAAACTACCTGAGTCTGTACGTCAGGCTTCATCTCTGGCCCTTTTCATATCCAGGCTGAAGACTCACCTCTTCGAGGCCGCTTTTGGATTCTGATCTGCTTAGTCTCCTATGTGTTTCCTTATAATTCCCCTAGATATATCCTTGTCCTTAGCTGTTGTGTTGTCTGTCTTGACTAGATTGTAAGCTATGATGAGCAGGGACAGTCTTTTTCATGTGTCTGTGCAGCGCTGTGTACGCCTTGTAGCACTATACAAATGATAAGTAGTAGTAATAGTAGTACTAAGCAAGTACGTTAAAAAATAGTTTCCATGTCCGTAGCCAGAAATGCAGCCAGCCCTATTTGAAATAGCACTAAAATTAAGTGAGACCTTCAAGATATCTATATTCTGTGTCTTCTAGGCATTACAAGCTCAATATTCAACAGCACTTACATGGTTTTCAGATTTGCAAGCCGTCAAATAGTGTTCTGCGGGATGGTCAGTGCCGCTGAATATCCATGGCTGCCGGTGCTAACCGATTAGCATCAGGGTGTGTCAGGAGTGTTGGGGGGAGTGTGGAGGGGGTACTGCCCACTAACCAGGCAGCAGGTCAATATCCCTGCTACACGGTTAGTGAGTGGCAAGTGCGGCTAATCCAGACTTTCAGTGTCAGGGCCAGATATGACCCCAGCATTGAATATCCAGGTTTGGATTTCAATGCTGGCAGCTAGCCGCTTTAGCAGTACTAGCAGATGGTGCTGAATATTGGGCCCTACATTTCTTATAAAAAAAACACTTTTTGTGCACCTTCTTTCAACGGACACTCAGCTATAGAAGGATATCAACTGCCCCAGAGTTTGGATTTTGGATTTTTTTCACCAGAAATGAGCAACGTACTGAAGTTGTTTTCCACTGATTAAAGGACTTTATATTATAATATAAGGCTCCGTGACCTTCTTTTCTGGGCTGCCATCAATAAGAAATTCTCACTGATGATTTCAGTTTGGAGAACAAATCTGAATTTTATAAGCTGCAATATTTTACCTACCTCTGCACTTATTACCAAATTCTAATCGGCCATTTCTAGAGCACAAAATGAACAGATATGAGCTGGAATGCATTCAGCAGCCAAATGCAGACAAGCCAGTGAATTCATTTGTTAAGCCTTCCAATCAATAAAATGTTGGAAAGAAATTTTAGAAAAGGGGTCCGTGTCTGTTTATCTGACCATCTGGAGAGGGAGGAGGGCAATAACTCTTAGAAAAAACGTATGGAAACTCGGCAAATTAGACATGCTGGAAGAAAACAGGAATAGCAGGAATGAGTACAAAAACCTGAAATACAGTATCAGGGATATATTTTCAGAGAACAGAGCCTCCCAAACCCTCTTCACTGCTTTATTATTGGGTGCAGTTAAAGGCTGCAAGATGTTAGTGAGCCCCCATTCCAAAAGCAACTCCCCCAGCAGCTCGATCCAGGGTGGTGTCCTAATTTACTCAGTTAACATAATCCATTGTCATATAAATTCAAACTGTAGAAAGCAAGAAATGGCTATGCACAGATACACACACGCACACATACATGCATATCTATCTACAGTATACACACAAACCTATCTACAGCTATATCTACAAACACATACACACATACAGTACATATCTATATCCATCTATCTCTACACACACAGTAGTTTTATAACAGGTCAACTGTGTGTGAAGGCCACGTAGGTGCCTATTTTATTAAGACCACAGGAGCAGGCATAAATGTTAGGCAGCCTGAAAAGTACATGCAGTAAATCATGATTCCACTTGTGCTTTACCCATACTCCTCCCTGAACACATCTACTTGAAAGTCTCAAACAAGAGCGCTCCTAATTGCACTGGGTGTACTTCTATGTTGTTGTTAAGTGCCGTCGAGTCGGAGTCGACTCATGGCGACCCTCTGGATAGCTATCCTAAATTGTGTTCGGTCTTCAGTCAGGCGGCTCATTGATGACAGACTGGTACCCGTAGCTGCTGTTATTGTAGCGATCCATCTCATTGCTGGCCTTCCTCTTTTGCGTTGACCTTCTATCTTGCCAAGCATGATGTCTTTCTCTAATGATCTCTCTCTTCGCATGATGTGTCCGAAGTATGAAAGTCGAAGTCTTGTCATCTGAGCTTCTAAAGAAAGCTTAGGTTTGATCTCCTCTAGTACCGACTGGTTTGTTCTTCGGGCAGTCCATGGTATACACAGTATTCGCCGCCAGCACCATAATTCAAAGGCATCAATTTTCTTCCTGTCTGTCTTTTTCACTGTCCAGCTTTCACATCCATATGATGTTATTGAAAATACCATGGCTTGAACAAGTCGAATCTTTGTATGGAGAGACACATCTCTGCTCTTGAGAATCTTATCTAGGTCTTTCATAGCCATTCTGCCAAGAGCAATGCGTCGTCTGATTTCTTGACTGCTTGTTGCTTCTTTATTGATAGTTGATCCAAGTAGGTTAAAGTTGTTCACAATTTCAATTTCTTCTCCTTCAACGATGAACCTGTTGATTATGCCAGTTGTCATGATCTTTGTCTTCTTTACATTAAGGTGCAGGCCCATTTTGAGACTATGTTCTTTGATTGTGAGAAGCAAATGTTTCAGATCATCTTCGCTTTCAGCCAGTAATGTGGTATCATCAGCATAGCGAAGGTTGTTGATGAGTCTTCCACCAATCTTCACACCTCTGTTGTCTTCATACAGTCCTGCTTCTCTGATGATTTGTTCTGCATATAAATTAAACAGGTAGGGGGAAAGTATGCAGCCTTGTCTTACACCTTTGCTTATTTTAAACCATTCTGTTTCTCCTTGTTCCGTTCGAACTGTTGCTTCTTGATCAATGTACAGATTACGCAAGAGAACGATCAGGTGTTCTGGTATACCCATGCTTCTTAATGTGGCCCAGAGTTTCTCATGGTTTACACAGTCAAAAGCCTTGCTATAGTCGATAAAGCACAAATAGATATCCTTTTGGTATTCTTTAGTCTTTTCAAGGATCCATCTCACATCCGCAATGATGTCTCTCGTTCCTCGCCCTTTCCTGAACCCTGCTTGCACTTCAGGTAGTTCTTGTTCTAGGTATGGCTGTAGTCTCTTTTGAATAATCTTCAGTAGAATCTTGCTGGCATGTGGGATCAGAGCGATTGTGCGATAATTTCCACAGTCAGTTGGATCACCTTTCTTTAGTATTGGTATAAACACAGATCTTTTCCAGTCAGTTGGCCATGATGTTGTCTTCCATATTTCTTGGCAGAGCCTTGTAAGTACGGTAACAGCTGCATCAGATTGCTGCAATACTTCTATGGGAATGCTATCAATGCCTGGTGCTTTGTTCTTTGATAAGCTTTCAATGCTGCTTCAACTTCTTCTTTCATCACCAATGGTTCCTGATCATAAGGTATAGGTTGAAACGGCTGTTGGTCCACTTGATCTTTATCATATAAAAACTCTGTATATTCCTTCCAACTTTTCTTGATCTTCTCAGCATCATTCAACATAGAACCTTGAGCATCTTGTAACATTCCAATTCGAGGCTGGAACTTTTTCTTTAACTCTCGCAGCTTTAGGAAAGCCGATCTTGTTCTTCCTCTAATAGTTTCTGCTTCTATTTCCTTGCAAGTGTCATTGTAGTACTTTTCCTTGTCCTGTCTTGCTGCACGTTGGAAATCTCTGTTGAGTTCTGCGATTGTCTTTCTTTCTCCTTTGGCTTTAGCTTCTCTGCGTTTCTGGGCAATTTTCAGAGTTTCTTCCATCATCCATTTTGGCCGTTTTTGCTTTTTAACCTTTTGTAGAGACTTCTCGCTTTCTTCCAGCACAACCTTCTTGATGTCATTCCATAACTCTTCCGGAGCTCTGTCATTTGTATCTAAAGCAGCAAATCGATTTTGCAGGCAGTCTTTAAATTCCAGTGGTATATTCTCAAGGTCATATTTTGGTGCATTCATGAGTGGTTTGCTCTTTTTCAACTTTAGCTTGAGTTTGCATACTAGTAGTTGATGATCTGTACCACAGTCAGCTCCAGGTTTTGTCTTTGTAGATGTTACAGAGCTTTTCCATCGTTGACTTCCACAGATGTAGTCAATTTGATTTTTATACAATCCATTGGGTGAAGTACATGTGTACAGTCGTCGCTTGTGTTGCTGGAAGAAGGTGTTTGCGATGAATAGATCATTGGTCTTGCAGAATTCTATCAATCTTTCTCCAGCTTCATTTCTGTTGCCAAGTCCATATTTTCCAACTACTTTGCCTTCTTCTTTGTTGCCAACTTTTGCGTTCCAGTCACCCATGACTATCAGGATATCCTGTTTGCATGTTCTGTCAATTTCAGCTTGTACTTGTTCATAGAACTCTTCAATTTCATTCTCTTCTGCAGCTGTTGTTGGGGCATATACTTGAATTATAGTTGTGTTGATAGGCAATCCTCGTAGACGAATAGAGATTAAGCGTTCGCTAACTGCATTGTATTTCATTACAGTTCTTGCAAGTTTCTTCTTTATTATAAATGCAACACCATTTCTTCTTTGTCTTTCATTTCCAGCATAGTAGACCATGTGATCATCTGATGCAAAGTGCCCGATGCCAGTCCATTTCAGTTCGCTGACACCCAACAGATCAAGTTGTACACGTTCCATTTCATTCTTGACCACCTCCAACTTCCCTTGGTTCATGCTTCGTACGTTCCATGTTCCAATGTGTAAGACATCTTTACAGCTTCTGACTCTCATTTCATGCGCAGCTACATCAGCAGTCAGACTTCCCGAGGGCTTTGATCCAACCACATCATAAATGCTGGCTTTACTCTGAAAAGTCTTCAGCTCTTCCCCAGTAGCTAGTTGAGTGCCTTCCGACCTGGGAGTCTCATCTTCCAGCACCATAGCACAATTTGTTTTGTTGTAACTATCCATTGGGTTTTCATGGCAAGATACAGAAGTAGATTGCCGGGCCTTCCTTCCGCGCAGTTTAAGTTTGGTGTTGTTGCCGTTGTCACAGAAATGTGATCCTCCGCCGTCAACACTATCCCATTCTGCTGCTGCCCAGATGGGTAGTTTGTCTTCGTCTGGCACCTCAGCTGAGACCTGTCCATCTTGGGAGACCCTGCCAGTAGTTAAACTACCGATAGTTTAGCTCTCAGCATCACTGATGCACGCAAGCCCTCACAGCACGACAAGCTGCAAACCATACTTCTATATGTGACCTAATTTTATAAAAGGCCTTTAACAAGTGCAAATCCGCATTTTGCATGCATAAAAGGTTGATAAAATGATTTCCATGTAGTCATACAAAAATAGATCTATGCTACACATGAACATACACATATATATACATGCATAAACATACCTTCAGACTAACACATACTACACATTGACACGCATACATAAATATATGGACATATAAGCATACATAGTAACATAGTAAATTATGGCAGATAAAGACCAGCGTGGTCCATCTAGTCTGCCCAGCAATATGGCAGGAGTAGGTGCACCCCTTCCCATGTATTTTAGAGAGTAGGTGCACCCCTACCCATGTCTTTGCTTAGTGGTGCACCCCTCCCCATATCTTTGTTTCTTTGTTTGTTTAGGGGTGAACCCACCGCTCCTCCTCCCATTGCTCCATGTAGGACACCCCTATTTGTTGAGAAATTAGATGGTTCAGTTTATTTTGATTTAATCTTGTTGGTGTAAAGTGATCCACTGTGTCTGTCCCAGGCCACTTTGAATTCCGTCACTGTGTTTGCCCCGACCACCTCCATCAGGAGGGCATTCCAAGCATCCACCACCCTTTCAGTAAAAAAGTATTTCCTGACATTGCCTTTCAATTTACCACCTTGCAGCTTCATGTCATGCCCTCTAGTTTTACAGCTTCCCCGTCTCTTGAAGAGGTTTGTTTGTTCATTATTTCTCTTTAAGTATTTAAAGGTCTGAATCATATCTCCCCTATCCCTCCTCTCCTCCAAAGTGTACATATTTAGGTCTTCAAGTCTCTCCTCATAAGGCTTCTGATGCAAACTCCAAATCATTTTAGTCGCCTTCCTCTGAACAGCTTCCATTCTTTTTACATCCTTTGCAAGATACGGTCTCCAAAACTGAACACAGTATTTCAAGTGAGGCCTCACCAGAGACTTATACAGTGGCACTAGTACCCCTTCCTTTCTGCTGGTAATTCCTCTTCGAATGCAGCCCAACATCCTCCTGGCTTTTGCCACCGCCTTGTCGCACTGTTTTGCCACCTTGAGATCTACAGAAATAATCACACCGAGGTCTTTCTCCTACTCCGTGCACACCAACCTCTCGCCCCCTATTGTGTACATTTCCTTTGGATTTCTGCTACCCAAGTGCATGACACTGCACTTCTTCACATTAAATCTCAATTGCCAAGCATCAGACCATTCCTCCAGCTTTTGCAGATCCCTCCTCATGTTCAGCACTCCCTCGGGGGAGTCCACTCTGTTGCAAATTTTTGTGTCATCTGCAAAAAAGACAGACTTTTCCATTCAGTCCTTCAGCAATATCATTCACAAATACATTGAACAGTGCCGGGCCCAGGACCGAACCCTGTGGCACCCTGCTAATCACCTTCCTTTCATCCGAGTGAGCTCCATTTACCATCACCTTCTGTCATCTGTCATCTGTCAGACAACCTATTTAACATATATATGCAACCTCTCTGCAACATCTCCCGCTCTTTCGGAGTATCATGTCTTATCTACGCAGATGACGTGCTCTTATTCACTCCAATCAATGTATTAAAACCTGACTACACTACACTAATCACCTGCTTCAACTCAATATCAGATTGGCTACTCTCCCAAAATCTCAGAATCGATTTTAAAAAAACCGAAGTCCTGATTATCACTAGGAACAAAGACTTCTCTCCTCCACCAACTCTAAGAACACGAGATGCTGAACTACCACTCAAAACCTCAATACGTTATCTGGGTGTTATACTTGACCAACGACTTGAATTTAAAGATCACATAAAAAATACTGTAAAAGCCATTTACTACAAAATCAGGACCCTTCGGCACCTCAGACCTATGCTTGAACCATCTGACTTCCGTACTACCTTCCAGGCATTAGTCACTCCTCACTTTGACTATGCAAATATCGTTCTTCATGGCCTACCCAAAAGCACTCTAAACCCGCTTCAATTGGCCATGAATACAGCGGCCAGAGTTCTTCATGGATCCCCAAAGAGCCAACATATTACTCCCATCCTATTTGACCTTCACTGGCTCCCACTAGCTTGCAGAATTTTATACAAAGCTCTCATCCTGACCTTCAAAGCATTCCACCATATCTCATCATCCTCCTTATCTGATCTCCTCCAACACACACAGAACACCAGATCTAGGCGTTCTGTAACAGAGAACATGCTAACAGTCCCAAATGACAGCAAAAAACTCACTCAAACAACCACATTAAGAGCTTTCTCTTCCTTCGCCCCTAGATGCTGGAACAAGCTACCACCTAGTCTTAGAGCACAAAAAGACCTGTCCCAGTTCAGAAAATCCATAAAAACGCATCTCTTCCTACAACACTTCTCTCAATATACTGACCCCCCTCTCACACAAACCATTGATCACGGCTAGCCAAATAAGCTCCCGAAATCATACTACTCGATCTAGACCAAGCCTCACAAATCCTACCTTTAGAACTTGAGCATTTAAGAACCTATTGTAAATAATTGAAAATATCTGTTAATTGTTAATCCCTGTTATCCATGTTTTTATTCCTTGTTCTCTGTAAACTTAACATTTGTTTTATGTTTAAGTACAAAATTTGTTAAAATGTAAACCGCGCTGATGTCAAGAGTGCGGTATATAAAAGCTGTTAAATAAATAAATAAATAAATAAATAAACCAATTTATGATCCAGTTTACCACCTTGGAACCCATCCCCAAACTACTGAGTTTATTGATAAGCCTCCTATGAGGGACAGTATCGAAGGCTTTGCTGAAATCCAGGTAGATGACATCCATTGCGTGTCCTTGATCCAGTTCTCTGGTCACCCAGTCAAAGAACTCAATCAGATTTGTCTGGCAAGATTGCCTCGGGGTAAAACCATGTTGCCTCGGATCCTGTAACCCTCTGTTTTTGAGAAAGTTCACTATTCGCTCTTTCAGGAGCGTCTCCATTACCTTTCCCACCACCAAGATAAGGCTCATGGGCCTGTAGTTTGACACTTCTTCCCTGTCACCACTTTTGTGTAGAGGTACGACGTCAGCCATTCTCCAGTCCTGAGAAACCTCTCCTGTTTCCAAGGATCTGTTGAAAACATCCTTTAACAGCCCTGCAAGAACCTCTCTGAGCTCTTTCAGTATCCTGGGATGTATCCCATCTGGTCCCATGGCCTTGTCCACTTCAGTTTTGCAAGTCGTTCTAACACCTCATCCTCTCCGAATGGTGTGGTATCTACCTCATTCCCATTTTTATATTTGGGAGTCACAGGTGGTCCTTCTCCAGGATTTTCTTTAGTAAAAACAGAGCAGAATTATTTGTTTAGCAATTTCGCTTTATCAATGTCATTTTCCATGAGTCCGTTCCCAGCACTTCTGAGCCCTGCAATTCCACCTCTGATCTTCTTCCTTTCCCGAATATACCTGAAGAAAGTTTTGTCGCCACACTTAACATCTTTAGCCATCTTTTCCTCTGCCTTTGATTTTGCTATCCTTATTTCTCTTTTTGTCTCCTTGAGTTTGGTCCTGTAATCATTTCTGTGTTCTTCTGTTTGCAAGCTTTTGAATTTTGCAAAAGTTGTGTTTTTGCCCTTATTTGAGCAGCCACTTCTTTGGAAAACCAAATAGGTTTCCTTCTCCTCTTGTTTTTATTTACTTTTCTTACATATTTATCTGTTGCCCCTTTTATTGCCTCTTTTAGTTTAGCCCATTGCAATTCCACTTCCCTTATTCCCTTCCACCCTGTCAGCTCCTCCTTTAGGTACTTGACTATTTTGTTGAAATCAGTGTTATTGAAGTTTAGGACTTTGAGCTTTGCTATGATTGGACTGCACCTTGGCTTTTATCTCAAACCACACCGTGTGATGATCACTGTTGCTCACAGGGGCACTCACCCAGACATTTGACACGCTATCACTGTTGGTGAGCACCAAATACAGCGTTGAGCTTTCCTTGGTTGGTTCCATCACCATTTGTCTAAGTAACGCATCTTGGATAGCGTCCACAATTTATTTGCTTCTTTCCAGTTTTGCAGAAGGAGTAATCCAATCCACATCGGGTAGATTAAAGTCACCCAATATGATCGCTTCCCCCTTTGTTGCTATCTTGGCAATATCTATAATCAATTTGTTATCTCTCTCTTCAATTTGAGTTGGAGGTCTGTAGATTACAGCAGTATGGATGACAGTGCCATCTCCTCTTTCCAACACTATCCAGAGCGCTTCTTCTTTTCCCCATGCACCCTGCATTTCAGTAGCTTTAATAATGGATTTGACATACAAGGCTATTCCTCCCCCTTTTCCATTTTCTCTGTCTCTTCTGAATAGATTATGAATAGATTATAGCCAACATATCATTCTCAGAGTACAGAAGAAGATGCTCACAACTCTGTAGACATGATCTTGCAGGCGCACTGCAGAATCTATCCACACACCCAGGCTATGACATAACTCCTTCGAATGCACCATATCAACCCCTACTGTTTGTATAATGGGGTCTAAGCACCTCTTCCTGCACCTTCCTCATTGATTTTGCAATTTATTTATTTATTTAGCTGTATTTGTATCCCGCTTTTCACCGGGTCAAAGCGGCGTTACATAAAAGGGGGGGGGGGGGAATTTACGTATAAGGGCGGGGCCATCACCGGGGAGGCTACATTGATGATTTCAACATAAGACATAGGACAGACTTTGGACTTGGACAGATTTTGGACATGGTCGGGTTAGTATAGTTTGAGTTAGGTGGTCATGGTGGGTGAGTTCAGAGGTTATTGCGCTTTTTTGGTGGGGGTCATGTTGAGGTATTCCTGAAACAGGATGGTTTTCAGCTGTTTTCTAAAAGATAGTAGATCGGTGTTGTTTCGGAGGCAGCTCGGTAGAGAGTTCCATAAGGATGGAGCATACAGTTCAAAGGCTCGATTGCAGGTCCGTTGCGAGCATTTGGTTCTTTTGTGAGGGATGGTGAGGGAGTTGCTGGAGGCTTGTCTGATAGTTCTGCCATGAGCTGGTCGAAACAGTAGGGTGTGAATTTGGGAGTTCCGTGTTTGATGTATGGCTTTGTGGGTGAGTAGGATGGCTTTGTATTTAGTCCTTGCTTCGAGGGGGAGTATGTGTAGGTCTTTCAAAATTGGGGTGATGTGGTCGGTCTTCTTTGCTCTCTGAATGATTCTCGCTGTGGTGTTCAATGCTGTTCGGAGGGGGTTCGTCTGTGTGGCTGGAAGGCCATGGTATAGAATGTAGGACCAACAGGAAAAACAGCAGCAGCCACACTCAGCAGAAAACAAAACCAAACAAACAAAGAGTGCAGGTTCACACACAACACCTTTATTAAACAATCATAAGGTGGCCAAAACCCAACACAGGACCGTGTTTCGTGTTGTACTTCATCAGGAGTTGTAAGGGCACACTTATTGGTGTCTGGTAGCGATAAATTTCATAATACACAATGAAAATGTGATTAAAGCCCTTGGCACAAGTGCTGATAATGCCTCTGACACGTGAAAAACGCCAGAGGCACTGCTCCAAGGGCGTATGAATATCCAATAAATGAAACCTCAAAACTGGCAGGTAATCATAAACGAGCTGAAACATGAAGGCGCCGATGGCACTGCTTCAAAGGCGTGTAGCACTCCCAAGAAAATGAAAGCTTTCATTTTCTTGGGAGTGCTACACGCCTTTGAAGCAGTGCCATCGGCACCTTCATGTTTCAGCTCGTTTATGATTACCTGCCAGTTTTGAGGTTTCATTTATTGGATACTCATACGCCCTTGGAGCAGTGCCTCTGGCGTTTTTCACGTGTCAGAGGCATTATCAGCCCTTGTGTCAAGGGCTTTAATCACATTTTCATTGTGTATTATGAAATTTATCGCTACCACACACCGATAAGTGTGCCCTTACAACCCCTGATGAAGTACAGCACAAAACACGGTCCTGTGTTGGGTTTTGGCCACCTTATGATGGTTTAATAAAGGTGTTGTGTGTGAACCTGCCACTCTTTGTTTGTTTGGCATGATATAGTATGTTACAGTAGTCTAGATGTGGGAGCGTCATGGCTTGCATTACAGTTCGGAAGCCTTGATGTTCAAGAAGGGGTCTGAGACGTTGGACTGTTCTGACCTTGTGGAATATAGTTCCGGAGGTTTTGGTGATTTGTTGCTTTAAGGTGAGTGCTTGGTCAATAATAATGCCCAGGTATCTTATTTGTGGTTGTATTTGAATGCTTGTGGTACCTATGCTGAGGTGTGTAGGTGGTGTAAAGTCAGGGTCTTTTGTGACTATGAGGGCTTCTGTCTTCTTTATGTTGATGGATAGGTTGTTTGCTTGTAACCATTTGGACACCTCGGTGAAGCATGTTGATAGATGGGTGTTTGTTGGGTTCGTGGTTGTAATGGGGGCATAGAGCATGATATCATCAGCGTAAATGTGAAAGCTGATGTTGTGAGTGCGTATGACTGAGCAGAGTGGTTGAAGGTAAATGTTGAAAAGCATGGCTGATAGTGTGGATCCTTGGGGAACTCCTTGGTGTTGCTGGAATGGGGGGGATGTCGAGTTGCTGGTGCGGATTAGTTGCTCTCTGTTAGTTAGGTATGATTGGAACCACTTTAGTACAGTGTCTTTGATCCCAATTGTCTGTAGTCTGTGTATGAGGATGTTGTGGGAGATGGTGTCAAAAGCTGCAGATATGTCAAGGAAGATCATGGCATATCCAGAGTGTTTTTCTTGCGTTCCTATGAGGAGAGTGTTCATCAGTGTGGTCATGAGGGTCTCAACTCCATGTAGAGGGCAGAAGCCGTGTTGTTGTGGATCCAGTATGTTATTGAGATCAAGATGTTCCTGTAGTTGCTGCTGGACGATCTTCTCGATTATCTTGGCAGTGAAGGGTAGGCTTGCTATGGGTCTGTAAGATGCTGGGTCTAGGGGATCCAGGTTTTGCTTTTTTAATGATGGTCGTATGATTGTGGTTTTGAGGGCATCTGGCATGTGTCCTTGGGAGAAGGATTCCTTGACGATATGAACTAATGGCATGCACAGTTCATTTCTAGTTTTCTTTATACAGTCAGTGGGGCACGGGTCTAGCGGAGAGGTGGTGGTGTTGAGGCATGCGATGGTGGTTGATATTTCATCTGGTGAGGTTTCTTTGAATGTAGTCCAGTCATTGTGTAAGTTAGGATGGAGGTCTGTTGTGGTTGTCGCACCGTTTAGCTGCGAGTTCTGTGGAGGTTGTAGTTGTTTGTATTGTCGGGCCAGTAGCTCTGGTGGGATCTTCGGTAGTTGGTCCGAGTTCTGGGGTGCTTTTGTCAATTGTTTGACAATCCGAAAAAGCTCACGAGGTTTGTTTATGGAGGTATTTATGATTTTCATGTGGTAAATTTTCTTTGCTTTGTCGGTCTCGTAGTGATACGCAGTGAGTTCATTTAAATATTTTGTTTTGTCATTTTCGTCTTTGGTTTTTCTCCATTTTCTTTCAGTTCGTCTGAGTTTTGTTTTTAGCTTCCGAAGACTGGGGGTGAACCATCTGGCTGTTGTGGAAGGAGGTCTGGTGGGGGCTTTGTTTGCTGATGCTTCGGATGCTGCGGAGATCGTGATATTCCATTTGTGTATTAGCTCGTTGATGTTACTGGAGTTTGCTTGAAGATTGGGTAGAGTTTGTGCTAAGAAGTCCTCTTTGTTAAATGTTTTAAATCTTCTTATGTGGCTACCATCTTCCTTGTTGGTCTTATGTTGGTGTGTATATGATATGGTGATGAGGTGGTGGTCAGACCAGGGTACTGGTGAAATCTGTGGTTTGTTTCCTGGGGTGGCGGTCGTGGAGCTTAGGAATATGAGGTCTAGAGTGTTGCCTTTTTCATGGGTGGGTTCCTGTACGTTCTGAACTAGACCCATCGCAGTCATGGCGGTGTGGAAGGTTGTTGCTTGTTCATCTTGCAGCGATGGGAGGTTGAAGTCTCCTAGGATGATTTGTTCTTTTGCTGAACAGGTGCTTTCTGATATGAATTGTAGTATCCTTGGTAGGTTAGTGGTCTTGGTAGGTGCCCGGTAGATTAGGTATATTGAGAGGTGCTTATTGGTGAGGGTGAGGAGGTCAGCTTCATTCGTGGATTCTGAAGAAAGGATTCTGAGGTGGAGGTCAGTTTTAGCGATGATGGCAACACCCCCTCCTTTGGTGTGTGCCCGGGAGCAGTGATGGAAGGTATAGCCTTCTGGGGTTAGTTGGTTCATTAGTACCGTGTCAGTATCTGTCAGCCAGGTTTCTGTCACACATAGGAGGTCTATCTGCTTATGTGTGATGAGGTCTCGGAGCATGTGGTATTTATTTCTAACAGAGCGGGCGTTGATAAGTGAGATGGTGATGTGGTATGGGGTCGTGGGGTTGGGGATATGGACTTGTGTGTGCTGTGTGTGGGGGTGGTCCTGTTTTGGTTTATGGGTGTGTGTGGGTTGTGCTGCATGGGAGGTCGGCCAAGGCAGGTTATTGAGTGTGGTTGGTGGGGGGGGGGTAGAGAGTTAGGAGGGGGGTAAGGAGGTAGATGGGGGCTAAGAAAGGTGGCATAGTTTGTGTGGGTGCCTAGTGTTTTGGGACCAAGTTGGGTTATGGTGTTGATACCTCGGGGTCTTTGGTTGCTGTTGCTGTCCCGTTGCTGCTGTGGCAGGTCGTGGTGTTCTTAGTCGTTGCGGAGGTTGTTGGTATGTTCCTAAAGAGAAAACAATTTTGTTTAGCATTAGGCCGCCCTCTCTTTTTTACTGTCTAAAATTTGCATTTATACCACAGTGATTTTTAGTAATCAAGCACATTTTTGAGAATCCATATGTTGGTAAATATTACTTAAGTGCATTAGGTTTTTGCACTTAACGTGAAAACTAATATACATTAAGCACAAAGCCTTTGCGGTAGCTATTTATGTATTGCTGGTGGAGCTATGATTGGACATTTAGAAGGTCAATTTAAAGAGGATATGTTCTCACATATATGGCAGTATCCAGTTAGAAAAGACCTCTTATAAAATTACCTCCCACATAAACGTGCATATCGTGCAATCCATAGATGCGCACTTGCATGTGACTTTAGGAGTTAGGGAAGAGCATAGGCAGAGTCGCGATTTATGTGCATATTTTAAATGTTAACATTTATACCTGTCCCTGTGCAGGTATCCATGTCTGTGGCTTCAATCTAGCTACTATTTCTGCCAGAGGTTTGCTAGCATTTTATAAAAACATTTTATAAAAAGTATTTTATAAAAAAAACCTCTGGCAGAAATAGTAGCTAGATTGAAGCCACAGACATGGACACCCGCACATACACACATAGTATAAATAGACCTCGCCCAGCATGCACATACATTTGCACAAAAGTACATACATGTAGATCAGTTTGCTGTGCCATTTGCTAACAGAAATTTTGACTGCAGACAGAAAACAGATTGTAGTTACTGGCTTCAGCATTGATTTAAACACTGAATATAACAGGAATCCAAAATCAATTGTCAACACTCATGCAAATCAGAGATGGAGGATAGTTTTATAACAGGTTGCCTATGTGTGAAGGCCAGAAATGCACCTATTTTTAGCCTACTTTATAAAGATACATAGAAACCAAGGTGTTTTTATAAAATGCAAGCAAACCTCTGGCAGAAATAGTAGCTAGATTGAAGCCACAGACATGGACACCTGCACAGGGACAGGTATAAATGTTAACATTTAAAGTATGCACATAAATCGCGACTCTGCCTATGCTCTTCCCTAACTCCTAAAGTCGCATGCAAGTGTGCATCTATGGATTGCACGACATGCATGTTTATGTGGGAAGTAATTTTATAAGAGGTCTTTTCTAAGTGGATACTGCCATATATGTGAGAACAAATCCTCTTTAAAGTCACCTTCTAAATATCCAATCATAGCTCCACCAGCAATACATAAATAGCTTCCGCAAAGGCTTTGTGCTTAATGTATATTAGTTTTCACGTTAAGTGCAAAAACCTAATGCACTTTAGTAATATTTACCGACATATGGGTTCTCAAAAATGTGGTTTATTACTAAAAATCACTGTGGTATAAATGCAAATTTTAGACAGTAAAAAAGAGAGGGCGGCCTAATGCTAAACAAAATTGTTTTCTCTTTATTTGCAAAATCAATGAGGAAGTTGCAGGAAGAGGTGCCTAGACCCCATTCTACAAACAGTAGGGGTTGATATGGTACATTCAAATGAGTTATGTATGTCATAGCCTGGGTGTGTGGATAGATTCTGCAGTGCGCCTGCAAGATCATGTCTACAGAGTTGTGAGCATCTCCTACTGTACTCAGAATGATACGTTGATTGAGGGTTTATATGTCAGAAGACTATAACAGCGGTGACCCATGGTTTGATCCTTCCACAAGTAGACATTACAATACGCTGATGATAGGAATTAGGGTGAGATAGGTGCAGCCCTTGCGGCTGATATCGATACAACTGCCAAGTTGATAAAGGGCCTTCCTTAGTTCAACCACATGACTCTTCTTCTTCTTGACCTGCATTGGCTGCCTGCTAGGTTTCATGTAGGGTTGCCAACCAGCCGGTTTTCAGCCGGCCTGGCCGGTTTTCCTGTGGTCGGGCCGGCTGCCGGCAGAGAACCGAAACCGGCCATTGAAAAGCCGGTTTTTTGCTCTGGCTGCGAGATCGGGAGCGGCCAGAGCAGAAAACCGGCTTTGCGCTTGCGATCGCGATTGCGATCACAGTTCTGGCCCCCCCTTGCAGCCGCTGCTGCTGCTTCTTACAGAGCAGCGGCTGCAAAAAAGTTAATTTAAAAGTAAGGAATCCTGTGAGGGGCCTTCTGGCCCTATGAAACTCCTTCTGCAGTGCCCGTCCCTCTGATGTCACTTCCTTTTCAGCCAGGGACCCTGCAGAAGGAGTTTCATAGGAGCTGAGGGTTTCTCACAGGTTTCCTTACTTTTAAATTAACTTTATTGCAGCTGCTGCTCAGTAAGAAGCAGGAGCAGCAGCTGCACGGGAGGGGGGGGACTACAAATGGGCTGTGATGGGGGGGACCTGTACTGGAAAAGGGCTATGGGGGGGACTTGGACTGGAAATGGGTTGTGATGGAGGGGGGGGGAGGACCTGGACCGGAAAAGGACTATTGGGGGGGGGGGACTTGGACTGGAAATGGGCTGTGATGGGGGGGACCTGGACTGTAAAAGGGCTATGGGGGGGACAAGGACTGGAAATGGGTTGTGATGGGGGGGGGACCTTGACTGGAAAAGGTCTATGGGGGGGGGGAACCTGGACTGGAAATGGGCTATGGTGGAGGGAGGGGGAACTTGGACTGGAAATAGGCTGTGATTAGGGGGGCTAGGACTGCAAATGGGCTGTGATGGTGGGGGGGGGGGGCTAGGACTGCAAATGGGCTGTGATGGTGGGGGGCCTAGGACTGGAAATAGGCTGTGATGGGGGACTTGGACTGTAAATGGGCTGTGATTGGGGGGCAGGGGCTAGGACTGGAAATGGCCTGTGATGTGAGGGCTAGCACTGGAAATGGGCTTATGAAGAGCTGGAATAGGACTGGAAATGGGCTGATGTGGGGCATGGGAGAATGGGACTAGAAGAGAGTGGATGCTGGGTGGGTCTAGAACTATAAGGGAACTGATTTTGGGGGAGGACTAGAATGGATGGGGAATAAGAATGGAGAGGGGAAAAATATTTTGTGTGGAAGAAAAGTCTATGATGGGTCGGGTATTGGGAGAGTAAGAGGGGCTTGAGAATGGAAGAGTGAAATTTAAATGGATGATAAAGGATAAGGAAAGAATTGGGGGAAAGAGCAAAAGGGAAACAATCAGTATGTTAAAGTAGATATAGAGAGAGAATGGAAAACATCTAAAAGAGAAGAAAGGACAAATGGATAGCTCGCAGAAGACACGAGAAACCAGAAGAAAGTGACTGGAGCAATTGCAACTGAAAAATGAAATGCCCAAACAGAAGGTAGAAAAATACTTTTTATTTTGAATTTATTAACTGGAATATGTCTGGTCTGGGAAGTGTGTATTGCTAACATCTTTGTGTTTTTGTTTAGTGCAAGAGGAAATTACTTTATAGTTTTATTTCTCCAGTGTTGTACATTTCATGTTTGGATTTTGGGGTTCCCAGTTTAATTATTATCTGACCAAGGAAGTTAGCCTACACGTATCCTCGGTAATTTTTGTGGGTGGGGCTGGGGGCAGGGCAGGGGTGGGACTAGGGGAGGAGAATGGGTGGAGCATGGCGAGCCAAAGGTGTCGGGTTTTTCTCGGTGAAAAAGTTGGCAACCCTAGTTTCATGTATAGTTTAGGATCATTTTGTTAGTGTTTAAGGTACTATGGGAGATAGGCCCAGATTATTTAAGAGGGAAACTGCAGTCTCATACCCCAACTAGGGCCTTGTGGTCCGAAGGCGCAGAATTGTTAGTGGTTCCATTGTTATAGATCTCTTGCTTTTCTGTGCAGGCCTCGATCCTATGGAATGCACTCCCTGTTGGGTTTCAGTTTGAGCAATACTTCAGCGATTTTAGGTGGGGCTTAAAATCACACCTTTTCAGAGTAATATTTGGGGACTGATGGTGGATGGTGTACTCTCATGGGATTGTAGGTATGTAGTTTATGGGGGTTGTTTTCCTTCTATTTTAATAGGATATCCTTTTCTACCTTATATATTTCTTAAACAGTATTTGGGAGTTGATGGTTGCAGGGATTGTAGTTAAGTATACAGTATTTTGTAAATATTATTTTTCTTGTTATCCGTTGTTTTAAACTGTTTGTAACCTGCTATTAGCCTCTAGGATGCATGGGATATAAATGGAAATAAATGAAAGGAAGGAATTGCTAAGACTGCTAAGAAAGGAAGGAATTGCTAGAAAACTAGGAGCATGCATCACTGTAATTATATTTTTCAAGGGTCCTATAGCTGAATTCCTATAGCTAAACTTGAGTGGAGGAATAGCCTAATAGTTAGTGCACTGACTTGGGAACCAAAAGACCAGGCTTTGATTCCCACTAGCACTCCTTGTGGCCTTGAGCAAGTCACTAAACCCTCCATTGCCTATGAAAAATCCAAGTTATCAATGTACCTTGCCAAGTTCAAGTAACAATGTTAACCACTTTAACTGAAATGCTAAAGTAATATAAAAAACCTGTTCAGGAGGATGAATAGTCCCATGTTTTTCCCATTTCTCCCTCCATCACAGGTGAGGGCTAGGTTACACATTTCTAAAACACCTGAGTATGTACAAATGAAAGAGAGGAGGAGGAAGAAGAGATTAGGGGAATGTGAGAGAATGGGGGAAATGAGCGTGGTGTGGATGGGCTGAGGAGCGACAGAAACTAAGGGCTGGCTTGGATAGATTGAAGTGGAAGTGGGAGAGAGTATGGTATGGACTGGCTGAAGGAACTGAAGGGAAAGGAAAGACTGACAGGACTTTTTCCTCTAATTCCCTGGCCTTCACTCCCAGTGCTCGAGGGCAACCAAAGAGCCAGTTTTTCAGGATATCACTAATAAATATATATGAGAGAGAGATGCATGCAGTGGAGTAGTGGGTATGCCAATGTCATATGCATATTCATTATTTATTTATTTATTTATTTATTTAAAGTCTTTTCCATACCGAGCTCTGCAATATCAGCTCGGTTTACAAATAACAACAGCTTTTGTTCAAATACGGGTGGCACCCATACTGGACTTACAGAGAACAGAGTTGAAACAACTTGGGTTAACAGGGTAAACTATATACAACTATATCACTGTATACAAGCTCTCAGCTATGACAGCTTACAGGGTAACCATATACATGCTCTAAGCTAAGGTAGCTTACAGTCTTGGGTTACCATATACATACTCCTGCTAGGAGTTTGGTGGTGCTATTGTGCCGCGCTGGTGGTGCATGCAGTGGGTGGATTGTGGTGGCTGTCTTGGTGGCTGGGAGTGAATGGTTGTTGTGAGGTGCCATAATGTTGCAGAAAGAGGTGGTGCTTCAGTGCTTTCCTGAACTTGGAGAGGTCCGTAATGGCACGGATGACGGGTGGAAGGGCATTCCAACACGAAGGGGCATGGAACATGAAGGCTCTCTTTCTTGTTGTCTGTGAGCACTTTGTAATCGTGCTGGGAATGCATAGGGTATTGGCTGTGACTGATCTTCTGGCTCTGTTTGGTGAGATAGGGTGGATGAGGTCTGTGATGGCAGGGGAGGTGAGTTTGTTGCGGGCTTTGAATGTCAACAGTAGGATCTTGAATGTGAGTCTACAGTGGATCGGCAGCCAGTGGAGGTGCTTCAAGATTGGTGTTATGTGGTCCCTCCTAGCGGCACCATGTAGTATTCTGGCTGCTGCATTCATAGCCAGTTGCAGTGGATTCAATGTGTTTTTCGGTAGTCCCTGTAGGATGGCGTTAGCGTAGTCAAAATAGGGGATGATTAATTCCTGGTAGACTGTCCTGAAGTCGTCTGGTTCCTGTAGGGGTCTTAGGTGGCGGATTGATCGAATCTTGAGGTACACTGATTTCATGTCCAACTGTTGGTCGAGTGTTACCCCTACGTAGCGGATTGTGGGCTTGCTTTGGAGTTTGGCGCTTCTTACTTTTAGTGTGGCTGGGGGGGGGGGTGAATGATTGGTCTCTGGATATGAATAGAGCCTCAGTTTTCTTGAAATTTATTCTGAGGTTTTGGGTGTTAAGCCAGTCGGTTGTGGTGTCGAAGCAGGCGGTTAGTGATGAAAAGTCCAGCTGATCTGTGGCAAATGGGGTGTAAAGTAAGACGTCATCTGCGTATATGAGGCATGAGATGCCAAAGGAGCGGGCGATTGCACAGATGGGCTGCATATATATATTAAAGAACAGTGCCGAGAGGGAGGATCCCTGTGGAACGCCCTGTCTTTGCTGGAATGCTTCGGAAGTCACTAATAAATATATATGAGAGAGAGATGCATGCAGTGGAGGTAGTGGGTATGCCAATGTCATATGCATATTCATTAGAGATATCTTGTAAACCTGAGCTCTTGGTGGCCCTCGAAGACCTTAGCTTTTGATTTGGCCACACGAGACTTCCCCGTGTCCTCATTTCCTGCCTTACTCATGACATTTAGAGGTGGGCTAGTCAGTCACGCTCACAATCAGTGACACTTTCTTTTCTCTCTTTTTGAGTGATAGTGAGGGGTGGTGCAATTTTTATTGAGTTCATGAGTTCAGCACCCCCAGTCATTTTTAAAAGTTGACTCCTATGGACATGACTGCATGCAGGGCTGTACCAAGGGCTGTGCAAATGGTGTAGCCACACAGGGCACACATACAAAAAGGGTGCTAATATCATCATTAGGCTTCCAGAAAGCTCAAAAATGCTGAGTTCCGGCATGTGGTTGGCGTGGAGGGGAGCACCAGATTCGTTGGTCACACAGGGCACATTTCTAGCTCGGTATGGTCCTGACTTCATGGGGGGAAGAGGGTCAGAATGCCTATTATCTCAAGAAAACTGTTTATAGACATTTACACCTGCTAAATTATGCAATTAGTTCAAGCCCTTCTCCAAGTCTACCTCAAGGAACTTCACTTCTCACTGCTTATAAAATCATATGTGTAATGGCAATATGTGCAAAAGAGCAATTTTCTAAAAGCCCATTTTCACAGGTAAAACAATATTCAAGAGCAAAATAATGCCAATTTCAGGATGGTCAGCACCATTCTGAAAAATAACAGTGGTGAGGCAGGAGTGACTGACAATTTTTCCTGCCACATTTATTTATTTAACTGATTTTATATACCGCTCTATTTTGCAGTCAGAGTGGTTTACATAAAACAATAAATGTAAACAGCGTACATAGAACAGGTACGTTATCTTGGAGTAATTAATAAGAGAAAATTTAACATTTGAGTTCGTTGTGAGTCTGTGAGCTAGTAGTGAGGATGGGTTGTTGAATGTAGGTGATCATGACCACTCCCTCACTTTAACTCTCCACATCTTATGATATGTGCTCATAATACTGTTGGAAAAGTGAGTCTTGAAGGTCTTGTGAAAACTTAAGATGTCTGTGTTGGCTTGGATTGAGTCCGACAGAGAGTTCCAAAGAGTTGGAGCATAGAGCAAAAATGCCCGGTTACAGATGTTTGGTTACTTTTTTGTCCTCTCTACAGGGATCAGGAGTGTGTTATACATGCTTTGTCTTCTACTTATATTTTTGGGCATCAGTTGTATTAGGGATGAGAGAGAGCTTGCAGATTGCTTGTGCAGAATCTTAAATATTAAGAGTTTGGTTTTGTATCTTATTCAGCTCATGATTGATAACCAGTGCATGTGCTTTAAAATTGGAGTGATGTGTTCCGCCTTGGAGGTTCCTTAAATGGCATACACAGACATATTTTGGGCCAGCTGACGTGGTTGCAAAAGACATACTTTGGTAACCCTTGATAGATGATATTACTGAAGTCGAAATGTGGAAAAATAAATGCTTGGAACACTGTACGATATTCATTGTTTCAAGGAGTGGGCACAGGTGGTGAAGTATTCTTATCTTGTGATATATTGTTTTAGTGATGTTGCTGATATGGGGTTGCATGCTCAACTGTTGGTCGAATGTGACTCCTAGGTAATGGATCTCTTGCTTTACATTGAATTCTGCATTCCTTATGTTTAGTGTTGAGTGGGGGATGAATGTTTGGTCTTTAGTTATGAACAACACTTCAGTCTTGCTATAAGTTACACTTGAAGAGCCATTGTGTGATTGCATGAAAGCATTCAGCTTATTGTAACTGGGTTTGATTGTGAAAAAGGGACATACAGCATAATGTCATCTGCATAAACATGGTAGTGTATTCCAAAAGATTGTATTAAAGGGCAGAAAGGCTGAATGTAAAGATTAAATAGAAGAGCGGATAGCGCTGAACCCAATGGGACACCATATGCTTGGCTGTATTTGGCTGAAGAAAGTGATCTTATTTTCACCTGCTGAAGGTGACCATGGACGTAGGAGTGGAACCAGTCCAAAGCTGCATTATCTATTCCTCTTTCTTGTAAGTGACATAGTAAGGTGTTGTGACAGGCTGAATCAAAAACTGAGGTGATATCCATGAATATTAGAATAAATCCCCTTTGATTTTTCACTGCCTTTGATGAGCCCATCCAGGAAGGAGGTTAGCAGAGTTTTTACTCCATGTTACTGTCTAAAACCATTCTGCTGTGGGTTCAGGGGAGCATGGGAATCTATGTGGTATTGAAGTTGCTATAGGACTATTTTCTCTATGACCTTCGATAAAAGAGGAAGGCTGGAAATGGGCCTGTAGGAAGTTATGTCGCTAGGGTTCAACTTGTTATTTTTAAGTATGAGTCTTATTGAGGCAGTTTTAAGAGATGTTAGAACTATTTCTAGGTTAAATGATAGACAAACAATATTGGCAATGAACGCACTCAGATATGTATGTAATATATTGACCCAACTGGTTGGGCATGGGCTGATTGCTGAGGTGGTAGTGTGGATATCATGAATGATTTTTTTCTATGTGTTATCTTGTGACTGAGTGGAAGGATGAAAGCTTGGGGCTAGAAGGACTGCTGCTTTGGAGATTTTCAGTATTACTGGAGGTTCCAAAGTATTATTTTTGGAAGTGGGTAACAAAAATCTGAGGGTGTATTGAAATTCCCAATGGGTCTTTTGTTAAGGATTTAACTATCTCAAATAGTTCTTGAGACAGATTTAGTGAGGACATTAGGAGTAGTTTATGGTATCCCTTTCTTTTTTGATCAATTAGTATGCAATGTTCTTGTAGACTGATCATGTATGTGTCTCGATCCTGTTTAAGTTTTGTCGGTCTCCGTTTCTGCTCAAGTTTCCTGAGCTCTAATTTGGATTCCTGTAAGTCTCTGCTGTACCAAGGGGCTATGTGAAATTTCTTGGACTTCAGTGTGTTTTGGGATACTCTGGAAGTATCACTCAAGGTGTTATTCCATAGGTCAATTAATGTATCAAGATTAATAGAATCAATGTTGAGTTTTGGCAGAGCTTCATCCAGGAATGCTTGTTTGTTCAAACGATGGAAGCGACGAGTTATTGCAAGGTTGGTCTTTTTCCTGTCTAGTCTGTTTTATTTAGGGATATCGAATATGATAGCACTGTGATATGGCCATGATTCTGGGAGTACTAAAGGTGGAACTAGCAGTTTTGATTGAGTGCAGATGTGGGAGCAAAAATGAGATCGATGGTGTTTCCTTTATCATGTGTAGGAATGCTTATTATTTGCTCATATTCTAGTGCCTTCATCACTTCTAGAAAGGCCTTAGCTTGTTTTGGAGGAAGTGATGGGAGGTTAAAAGTCAACTAGAACCCAGAGTTGCTTTCTTTGAGTCATGTTTCATACTAGATCTAGGACTGTGGGCATGTCGTCAGCGGATGAAGCAGGTGACCTATATAGTAGGCAGATTGTAAGATGGTTGTTTGTAATAGTTATAGTATCCAGGCTGCTTGTGCTTATAGAGTTGATGTTAGTAAATTTAAGGACTTTTCAGGCTAGTATGAGGATTCCTCCACCCTTGTGATCAATTCTAGGACAATTAAAGAGGTCAAAGTTGGGAAGGCTTAGTTGGTTTGTTAGTGTTGTGACTGAGTTCATGAGCCATGATTCTGTTACACATAGAATGTCCAGATTTTGATGTCATATGTAATCTTTGAGAACTGGTATCTTATTACATTGAGAATTGATTAGCATGCATTTGAGGTTCTTTGTTCGTGAGGGACATTGAGTCTGAATCTCTGTTAATGGCTGTATGTTGATATTAATAAGTGAATTGTATCCTCTGGAATGAGAGGCGTGCATAAAGCTCCATGAGTCAGCAAGGCTTCTACGGCCATGCCCTGTTATAACAGGTATAAGACCTGGATGGAATTCATATGCATTGACTGGTGTGATGAAAAGAATGAGGCAGATTAGGAGAAGGCAGGAAGTGAGCAGTAATGAGGCCATGGTGTTCGAATGCGGGTATAGTCTATACTGTTCAGTCTGAGTGTGAAGCTGGATGGAGATTTCTGCTGCTGGGCTATGCCTAAGGGCTCTTTGGCATGGCCTTTAGCATGGGCCCGCCCAGCGTGTGCATGTCTGGGCTGCTCTTCAATTTAAACGTCTTGCTGATGATGATGCTGAGCGGGAGGAGCTTATCTTCCTGCTTAGTTGTGGCAGTGATTCAGCCGATCGGACTTCTGATGTTGCTTCCTTGCCATGTTGGTGGCCTCAAGGTGAGAGAAAGTACCTTCCCCGATATTGGTGGGCTTCTCCAGATGTTTTCTCTGCTGCGTGAGTCAGCTCTTCCTGTCTCAGCTTGCTCTGCTGGGTGAGTCAGAGGTGCTGGTGGGCAGAGCTTACCGCTTTTCACTCGGCTGGGCTTGTGCAAGGGATCAAGATGAGATCTGGAGAGTGGGGGAGAGGCAGAAAGGAATCCAGGGGGAGTTTTATAAATTTTGGTGGACAAGGGATTGGATCTACACACTGGATACCAGGCTTTTTTATTTTTTTTGTTTTGTTTCATTTATATAAAAACAATACACAAAAAAAAAAAAATGTGCAGTGCACAATCCTATCCCATATACATGTACTCTATGTTATCCTGTATGTATATCGATTGATTGAATGATTGATATTTGATATACTGCTGTTCGGCTACAAATAGTCATCTGAGTGATTTACAATAATCAGCAGAGGTGGAGAACACATAAACAATAAACCACTGCAATTTCAAAATCATGGACTCAGGGATGGAATTTGAATTGCAAAACAATGTATGATGGCATAATAATGCTCATGTGTATGATGAAGCTGAATATCGGCCTCAGTCTTTTAGGTGGAAAAACCTGCAGGTCACTGGGGTAATCTTTGTAGTGGAACAAATTTGCACATCATTAGCAAGACATGCAAATTCAATTACATTTTGGAGCCCTTTTACTAAAGTGCACTATGCAATAAATGCATAATTTAACACACGTTAACTGCATGCTTAGGCCCATGATAACAGTTACTGCGGGGGCATGACAGTTAATGCATGCCAATATTTGCACTAACTGCCAATTGCACATTAGAATGCTGAATGGGTGGGTTAGGTGAAGAAAGTGGGCATAATGGGCATATTTCAGTTAGTGCAGGGGGGAGGACATATCACGTGCTGTCAATGTTGCAAATGTTACCTATAGTAACAATGCCATGCATTAGGGTATGCATAAACATGTTAACTGTTAGAAGCATGCTAAACACCCCCTCGACAGTTACCGCAAAGGCTTTGCACTTAATGCACATTAGTTTTCACGTTAAGTGCAAAAACCTAATAATGCACTTTAGCAAAAGGGCCCCTTTATATACTGTGAGAGAGAATTCTGTGAATGATGCAATACAGAAGTCTTGCATGGTAAGTACAGATTAGTAGTAAGTTGTCGAGGTGTTGATTAGGGCTGAAATACATCCATAGCTTCAGGATTGCCTATGTTTAGGAATAAGAATGAGTTCATTAGAACTCTTTCGGGCAGTATATCCCTGAGCAGGACTCTGGCTATGTTAGGTGATGCCACCATGCAGTAGCTGGAATTCCTAACAGCAGGCTACTGAACTAGCAGGAAGTACTTCTACAAAATAACTTCCCCTTGCTTTGTTTCAACATGGTTTTATTTCATGTAGCATACAATAGCACATTTCCTGTTTCTTAGCAGTATTGTTTCCTTTTGTCGTATTTCTTTTATGGTTATTCAAATAGATTTTCATTCTTTTCTACACTTTCAGGGATAAAAAACTTTTGGGAATTAAAAAAATGTTGAAATATAAGAACTAAAATAAAAGTGTGAATATTTTTATTATGGCCATGCTCCCATTTAAAACAAATCCCCATTCCTGAGTCAATGCTTTAACTCATTGTGCTATATTCATATTTGACATATATCATCTGAACAGAAGAAGGCTCAAACCATCACAGTTTTCTGCAAAAAGAGGAACCAATATTGTTTAAGAAACATTGAAACATGATGGCAGATAAAGACCAGATGGCCTGTCCAGTCTGCACTTCCATCCTAAGTACTAAGCTTTACAATCCCTTTTTTTCCTTTAGAGAACTTCTGAGCTTGTGCCATACTTTCTTGAATTCAGATACAGTCCTTGTCTCGACTACCTCTGCTGGGAAACTATTTCATGCATCTACCACTCATTCCATAAAGAAATATTTATGCTAATTGTTCCTGAGTCCATCTCCTTTCACCCTCATCTTATTCCCTCTCATTGCATTTTCCTCTTGGGCATTTATACTAGAAACGTATTAAAACAACTCTATCATATCTCCCCTCTCTCACCTTTTTTTTTTAAAGTATACAGTACATATTGAGATCTCTAAGTCTGTCCCCATATGACTTATGACAAAGACCAGTGAACATTTTGGTAGCCATCCTCTGCAGGGGCGGCCCAAGGGGGGTGCGGGGCCATGTGCGGAGACTCGGTGCGGGGCCTCATTTGCATAAGTGGCCTTATTTGCATAAATATTTGCATAATGTTACCATACACTAACTTTTAGTAAACATGTCTCTTAATGAGTGTATGGATAAAGAAAGACTAAAAGATTTCTATATTACTATAATCCAGTGCCAACTGCCAGGCACATTAGAAACTACTACAAACGCTGCCCATTTAGAACCCATAGCAAACCCGCCGTATCCTGACAGCATTACCAGGACTCACAAAGCACCATACTCTAACTATCAAAAGGCAACACTGCAAATATTAAACCAATACATTTCAGAGAATACTGGGGAAAGAGAACAAGTGGCAATGTCAAATAGGAATTACATAAACAGAATACCTCAGCTCAGTTACACATGCAGAACATAGACCATCACCAAACAAGGAATCACAATTTAGAAACAGGAAGGCAATAATTAAACTGGGAACCCCAAAAGCCAAACTTGGAATGTACAACAACACTGTAGAAATAAAACTATAAATTAATTTCCTCTTGTACCAAACAAAGCACAGACGTTAATGATGCACATTTCCCAGAGGTTTCATATTCCAGTTAATAAATTTTAAAAAAAGAGATATTTCTACCTTTTGTGCATTTTTTTTCAGTTGCAATTGCTCCAGCCACTTTCTTCTGGTTTCTTCATGTTTTCTGCTAACTGTCCATCGTCTGCTGTCCATTTGTTCTTTCTTCTCTTCTAGTTTTTTTTCCATTCTCTCTCTACATCTGCTTTAACATACTAATCTTTCTCCTTTTGCTCTTTCCTCATTCCTATTTCATCCACACAAATTTTACCCCTCCATCCTCAATCCCCACTTACTCTCCCAATACCAGGCCAATTGTAGATTTTTCATCCCTCCCACACAAAATATTTTTCCCCTCTCCATTTTACTCTCCCAGCCCCATCCCATTCTAATCCTCCCCCAACATCAGCTCCCTTCTAGTTCCAGTCTCAACCAGCATCCATTCCCTTCTAGTCCCTGCATCAGCCCATTTCCAGTCCTAGCCCACCTTCAACCCATTTCCAGTCCTAGCCCACCATCAACCCATTTCCAGTCCTAGCTCCCCCATCCATTTTCAGTCTGAGTCCCTTCATCAGCTCATTTCCAAGCCTAGCCCCCCCATCAGCCCACTTCTAGTCATTTCCTAGCCCCATCATCAATCCATGTCAAATCATAGCTCCCCTCCACTCAGTCCAATTCCAGTCCAAGCCCCCCCATGAGCCTACTTTCAGTTCTAGCCCCTCCATGAGTCCATTTCAATTCAAGCCCCCACCACAGCCCATTTCCAATCTTAGCTCCCCCCAACAGCCCATTTCCAGTCCTATCCTAGCTGCTCCATCAGCCCATTTTCAGTCCTAGCTCCCTTCCCTCACAGCCCATTTCCATTCCAAGCTCCCTCCCCATCAGCTATTTGCAGTTCAAGCCTCCCCTTCCACTCAGCCCATTTCCAGTCATAGCAACCCCCCAACCCATTACCAGTCCTAGCCCCCCATCAACCCACTTCCAGTCCTAACCCCCATCACCCCATTTTCAGTTTAAGCCCCCCCTATAACCCATTACCAGTCCTAACCCCCCCATCAGCCCACTTCCAGTCTTAACCCCATCAGCCCATTGCCAGTCCTAACCCCCCCATCAGCCCACAGCCCATTACCAGTCCTAACCACATCAGCCCACCTCAAGTCCTAACCCCTCCCCATCAGCCCATTTCCTGTCCTAGCCCCCCATAGCCCATTATCAGTCCTAACCACCCCCCATAGCCCATTAGCAGTTCTAACCCCCCCATCACCCCATTTCCAGACAGCCCCCCATCAGTCCACAGCCCATTACCAGTCCTAACCCCCCCCAGCCCATTAGCAGTCCTAACCCACCCCCCAAGCCCATTAGCAGTCCAAACAGCCCCCCCCAAGCCCATTAGCAGTCCTAACCCACCCCCCCAAGCCCATTAGCAGTACAAACAGCCCCCCCAAGCCCATTAGCAGTCCAAACAGCCCCCCCAGCCCAGCCCAGCCCAGCCCATTAGCAGTCCAAAAAACAAAAGCTGGCTCTCTGGCTGCTGCCGCCGCGGCAGAGTGCAGTGTCCCGCGGGGCCCCCTCTGCGCCGGCTGAGCCCTCTGCCCGGCTTACAGATTCGCGAAGGGAGAGTGTCTCTCCCTCGCGTCTCTGTTAAGCCCGCAGGGGCTAATGGAAAATTTCCCATCAGCCCCTTTGGGGTTGATGGGAACTTTCCCATTAGCCCCTGCGGGCTTAACAGAGACGCGAGGGAGAGACACTCTCCCTTCGCGAATCTGTAAGCCGGGCAGAGGGCTCAGCCGGCGCAGAGGGGGCCCCGCGGGACACTGCACTCTGCCGCGGCGGCAGCAGCCAGAGAGCCAGCTTTTTTTTTTAATGTCATTTTCAGAAAAGCAGAATGTTCTTTGCGCGGGGCCCCCTGAAACGCGGGGCCCTGTGCAAAAAACATTCTTGCTCAATGGACGGGCCGGCCCTGATCCTCTGCACTGATTCAATCCTGTTTATATCCTTTTGAAGGTGTGATCTCCAGAACTGCACACAATACTCTAAATGAGATTTCACCAACGACTTATACAGAGGCACTATCACCTCCTTCTTTCTACTGGCCATTCCTCTCCCTGAACACCCAAGCATCCTTCTGGCTTTCAAAGTTGCCTTTTCTACCTGTTTAGCAATCTTAAGATAATAAAAAACAATCACTCTCCGTGCCCCTCTCTTCTTTCATGGATAGAAGTACTTCACCTCCAGTACTGTACCTCTCAGAACCCTACATTTGTTAGTGTTAAATCTCAGATGCCAAATTCTCAACCATTCTTCAAGCTTCACTAGATTCTTCCTCATGTTATCTACACCTTCTAGGGCAGCGATGGCGAACCTATGGCACGCGTGCCAGCTGTGGCACGCGAAGGCCTTGCAGCTGGCACGCGTGAAGGTCCGCAAAAAAAGAAAAAGCGGGCTCTGGCTGCTGCCGCGGACGCGGCAGCATGCAGTGTCCCGCGGGGCCCCCTCCGCCCGCTAAGCCCCTCTGCAAGGGCTTTCAGATTCGCGAGGGAGACAGCGTCTCCCTCGCGTCTCTGTTAAGCCCGTAGGGGTTAATGGGAAATTTCCCATCAGCCCCTTTAGACGCGAGGGACTGATGGGAAATTTCCCATTAGCCCCTGCGGGCTTAACAAGAGACGCGAGGGAGACGCTGTCTCCCTCGCGAATCTGAAAGGCCTTGCAGAGGGGCTTAGCGGGCGGAGGGGGCCCCGCGGGACACTGCATGCTGCCGCGTCTGCGGCAGCAGCCAGAGCCCGCTTTTTCTGTTTTTAAATTTGCCGGGGGGGGGGGTGTTAGGACTGCTAATGGGCTGGGGGGGGGGTGTTAGGACTGCTAATGGGCTGGGGGGGGGTTAGGACTGCTAATGAGCGGGGGGGGGGGGTGAGGACTGCTAATGGGCTGGGGGGGGGTTTGGACTGCTAATGGGCTAGGAGGGGGGGGGTTAGGACTGCTAATGGGCTAGGGGGGGGTTAGGACTGCTAATGGGCTGTGGGCTGGTGGGGGCTGTCTGGAAATGGGGTGATGGGGGGTTAGGACTGCTAATGGGCAGGGGGGGGGGTTAGGACTGCTAATGGGCTAGAGAGGGGGGTTAGGACTGCTAATGGGCTAGGAGGGGGGGTTAGGACTGCTAATGGGCTGGGGGGGTTAGGACTGCTAATGGGCTAGGAGGGGGGGGGGTTAGGACTGCTAATGGGCTGGGGGGGGTTAGGACTGCTAATGGGCTAGGAGGGGGGGGTTAGGACTGCTAATGGGCTGGGGGGGGTTTAGGACTGCAAATGGGGTAGGCGGGGGGGTTAGGACTGGTAATGGGCTAGGGGGGGTTAGGACTGCTAATGGGCTAGGAGGGGGGGTTAGGACTGCTAATGGGCTAGGGGGGGTTAGGACTGCTAATGGGCTGTGGGCTGATGGGGGCTGTCTGGAAATGGGGTGATGGGGGTTAGGACTGGTAATGGGCTATGGGGGGGGGGTTAGGACAGCTAATGGGCTAGAGAGGGGGGTATAGGACTGCTAATGGGCTAGGAGGGGGGGTTAGGACTGCTAATGGGCTGATGGGGAGGGGTTAGGACTTGAGGTGGGCTGTTGGGTGGGGTTAGGACTGGAAATGGGCTGATGGGGGGTTAACACTGGAGGTGGTCTGATGGGGTTAGGACTGGTAATGGGCTATGGGGGGGTTTAGGACTGATAATGGGCTATGGGGTGGCTGGGACCACAAATGGGCTGAGGGGGAGGGGTTAGGACTTGAGGTGGGCTGATGGGGTTAGGACTGGTAATGGACTGTGGGCTGATGGGGGGGTTAGGACTGCTAATGGGCTGATGGGGCGGGGTTAGGACTTGAGGTGGGCTGTTGGGTGGGGTTAGGACTGGAAATGGGCTGATGGGGGGTTTAACTCTGGAGGTGGTCTGATGGGGTTAGGACTGGTAATGGGCTATGGGGGGGTTTAGGACTGATAATGGGCTATGGGGGGGCTGGGACAAGAAATGGGCTGATGGGGAGGGGTTAGGACTTGAGGTGGGCTGATGGGGTTAGGACTGGTAATGGACTGTGGGCTGATGGGGGGGTTAGGACTGGCAATGGGCTATGGGGGGCTGACTGGAAGTGGGGGGTTAGGACTGGTAATGGGTTATAGGGGGGGGCTTAAACTGAAAATGGGGTGATGGGGGGTTAGGACTGGAAGTGGGTTGATGAGGGGGGGATAGGACTGGTATTGGGTTGGGGGGCTGCTAGGACTGGAAATGGGCTGATGCAGGGACTAGAAGGGAATGGATGCTGGGTGAGGCTGGAACTAGAAGGGAGCTGGTGTTGGGGGAGGATTAGAATGGGATGGGGCTGGGAGAGTAAAATGGAGAGTGGAAAAATATTTTGTGTGGGAGGGATAAAAAATCTACAATTGGCCGGGTATTGGGAGAATAAGTGGGGATTGAGGATGGAGGGGTAAATTTTGAGTAGATGAAATAGGAATGAGGAAAGAGCCAAAGGAGAAAGATTAGTATGTTAAAGCAGATGTAGAGAGAGAATGGAAAAAAAAAACAAGAAGACAGAAGAAAGGACAAATGGACAGCAGATGGAGAGTTAGCAGAAGACACGAAGAAACCAGAAGAAAGTGGCTGGAACAATTGCAACTGAAAAAAAATGCACAAAAGGTAGAAAAATATCTCTTTATTTTGAATTTATTAACTGGAATATGTCAGCTCTGGGAAATGTGCATCATTAATTTTTGCGCTTTGTTTAGTACAAGAGGAAATTAATATATAGTTTTATTTCTACAGTGTTGTTGTATATTCCAAGTTTGGCTTTTGGGGTTCCCAGTTTAATTATTGTCTTCCTGTTTCTAAATTGTGATTCCTTGTTTGGTGATGGTCTGTTCTGCATGTGTAACTGAGCTGAGGTATTCTGTTTATATAATTCCTATTTGACATTGCCACTTGTTCTTTCCCCAGTAGGTCATGTATTGTTGTTCTCTGAGATGTATTGGTTTAATATTTGCAGTGTTGCCTTTTGATAGGTAGAGTATGGTGCTTTGTGAGTCCTGGTAGTGCTGTTAGGATACGGCGGGTTTGCTATGGGTTCTAAATGGGCAGCGTTTGTAGTAGTTCCTAATGTGCCTGGCGGTTGGTACTGGATTATAGTAATGTAGAAACCTTTTAGTCTTTCTTTATCCATATACTCATTAAGAGGCATGTTTACTAAAAGTTAGTGTATGGTAACATTATGCAAATATTTATGCAAATGAAGCACCTTATGCAAATGGGGCTTTAATTGACGTGCTGGCACTTTGAGGAAATTCTTTGGTTTTGTGCGGCAGTTTGGGCACTCGGGCTCAAAAAGGTTAGCCATCACTGTTCTAGGGTGTCTACTCTATCGCAGATTTTGGTATCATCCACAAAGAGATAAACCTTACCCAACAGCTCTTTTATGAAATCACTTACAAAACTGTTAAAAAGAATTGGACCAAGGACAGATTCTTGTGGCACACTACTAGTAAGGTCCTTCTCCTTAGAATGAGCTCCATTTACCTGTACCTTTTGTTGCCTTCCAGTCTACCAATTTATAATCCAGTCAGTTTAGGGTCCATTACCTGTGCATAATAGTTTAAATGCTTTGCTGAAATCTGAGAACTCCACTTCTAGGGTTCTCCCTTGCTCCAACTTTCTGGTCACCCAGTAAAACAAATACTCGTATATTAGACTTGTCTGACAAGACTTGCCTCTAGTAAAACCTTGCTGTATGAGATCCTGCAATACATTGGTTTCCAGAAACCTTGCTATCCTTTGTTTTAGCAGTGATTCCATTAATTTATTCACCATAGAGGTCAGACTAACCAATCTGTAGTTCCCAACCTCATCCTTCTTTCCGCTTTTGTGTAAATGGACCACATGTGCCTTTCTCCGGTCCTCTGGGACCGCTCCTAACTATAAAGAAGCATTGAAAAGGTTAGACAGTGGAGCTCCCTGAACTTCTCTAAATTCCTTCAATATTCCCAGATATATCCCATCTGCTTCATCACTTTGGGGCATGTTTACTAAACTGCGGTAACGTTACAGACCACGCATTAGGTAAAGTTACCACACAGTGCGTAATGTTCCCGCGCGGTAACATAACGTTACCACGCAGTAACGTTACAACCCGCGTGGAAGTGTTCCGTGGAGCGGTACACACCGCAGAGGGAGAAGAGAGGGCAGAGAGCAGGGGTCAATGGCGGGGAGTGGGCGGGGAGAGACTCCCTGCACACTAATGCGCTGAACTGAAGGGCTGAATCCTACTGCGAATGAAAACCTGCTCTTAGATGCACATTTGCAGGAGAGAGAAACCATTTCAGTGTCAGCAATGCAAGGGAGGAGTGAGGGAGGAGTAGCCTAGTGGTTGGGGCAAGTTACCTCAGGCCAGAAAGTCAGGGGTTCAAATCCCACTAGAGGACAGCAACCTTGGGCCAGAAGGACTGGGGTTTCTATTCCCACAGGTGCTCCTTGTGGTCTTTGGCAAGTCACTTAACCCTCCATTGCCCAAGTTATAATGCCCTTTCAATGTAATTTCAGTTTGTTCAATGTAAACCACCTTGATATCATGAAAGGTGGTAAATAAGTAAATAATAAATAAATACATGTACAGCATAGGCAGGGAGCACAAGAAATGTAATAGTAGTGATCCATGTGCAGCAACAGCATAGTGGCCAAGTATGAAAGGCCACCATGGCAAAGTTGTAAATGGGGCATAGGGGGCTGCAGGCAGCACATGTAGTAGGGGCATAGGGCAGACTAGGCTGTTGCCTAGGTGGAACAAAGAAACTGGAGGCTAGCAAGCCAGCATCTGACAAAGGCCAAACACAATATACAAATATGTTGACCACCATAGCCAATAGTTGCCAGGGGCAGAGACAGGACATGCCTGGCAACCATCCCCCCATGTTGAAGGGACATAATGTTGTTAGGCGGTGATGGGTGTGTGTGTAGATGTCCATGTATGCATTCCCACTCCAGATACTGCACCCTAGGCACCTGCCTACCTGAACAGTGGATGGCCTAGGACAGCACACAACAAGCACCAACAGCATATGGTCATGTCAGCATAGCAGGGGGGGGGGGGGGTGTCCATGCTGGAGGAGGCAGTGGCACCTGTCTGCAGTGGATCTAGTGCAAACAGAAGCAACAAAGGGGTATGTTTACTAAATTGTCTTAATGTGTGCTCTGTGATGTTATCGCGCGATAAGGTACCTTAGCATGTGATAAAGCACGCAGTGGCGCAAATGAGCGCTGAAGGCAGGGAAAGGCTCCCCAGGGGCGGAGAGAGAGGGTAAATGGGCGGAGAGTGGGAGGGGAGAGGCTCCCCACACACTAACACTGTGAAATCCGAGTCTCAAAACGAACACCAGTGAAACCCTGGCGTTAGAGCCGATTTAAAGGGAAAAGAAACCATTTCCGTCATCAATGTACAGCAACACCAGGGAAACCTACAAAAAGTGATAAGTGTGATACATGTGCATGGAACGAAAGGGCAAATAAACATTGAAAAGGACCCCAACAAAATGTAAAAAAAACATAACCAAGCTTGGGCAATAGTGATATCAATGGGAAACATCAAAAAACACTCCCAAGAAAGCTCCAAAAAAAAAGATATGAATTTTGGAAGGGTATATGCTCCGTCCCCATACAAGGTGAATGAGTCCACAGTAAAATTGCGCTGAGCAGGGTTTCCAACTCCATTGGCCAGGTTTCCCATGGCGTGCACATGTTCCACAACAGCAGGGTGGGCATGTCAGAATGGGCAACTGGACAGATGCTGGAAAAGGGGACACAGAGGGCTGCAGGCGGCACATGCTGTGGTGCAGCTGGGCCACAGTGCGGACTAGGGTGATGCCTAGCTGGCCCATAGGAATGCTCAAACAGTAGAGCAGCCAAACAGCAACTGCTGAGGGCCCAACATGGGCATGAGTGTGCTCCCCACAGTGTCACAGGGGATAGTACCCAGCAGGTACCCCCAAGGGCACGGAACATTGGCATGCGGTGCTGGGGGGAAGCGTGGACAGCTATGCAGGCACCCCCTACACCAGAACCTGCAGGTATCTCCAGGGAATGCACTGTCTCTATGCCCACAGTGTGACGCAGTACACACAGACAGTGTATTACAGAACAGAAGGTTGCAGGTTCAAGTCCCAGCTGTGGCTCCTGCCAGTGCCCATATTTTATCCACTACTAAACCATGGTAGTAAAGACGAACCTTTATTGCAGAGAACATAAACATGCGTCAAACGCCTATATTTTACCCTACAGAGCACAGACACCATAAACATGCGCATTACCTAGAGCAGAGTCCCCCAAATGCAGTTCTGGAGGGCCACAAATCATTCAGGTTTTATACTGTCTCCAATATAAGGACATGTCAGCATGGTGGCGGAGGGGTACTGGTGGTGGAGGGGGCAGTGGCTGCTGCCCCCACAGCAGACCGTGGCCTAGCCCTGTTCAGGTGGGTGCCATGCACTGCAACAGACAGGCCCTGTCTGACGAACAGTCATGGTATCACCAGGGAATGCACTGTCTCTGTGGCAACACAGTGGTGCAGTGCACACAGCAAGTGTGTTCAGAAGCAGAAGGTCATAGGTTCAAGTCCCAGCTGTGGTTCCTGCCAACCCAGTGCCCACATTTTACCCACTACTAAAACATGCTAATACAGACAGAACCTTTATTGCAGATGACGTAAACATGCCCAAAACATCTACATTTTACCCTACAGAGCAAAGACACCATAAACATGCACATTACCTAGAGCAGAGTCTACCAAATGCAGTCCTGGAGGGCCAAACACCATTCAGGTTCCATGCTGTCTCTAATAAAGATGCCTGTGCTGCATTTCTATGTGCTGCCCCCATGGTATGCAGATGTATCTCATGCATATTCATGAGGAACAGCATGAAAACCCGAACAGTGTCTGGTCCACCAGGACTGGGGTCGGGAACCTCTGCCCTAAAGCAGCGGCCAAGAGGGGCAGACACACCTGCACCCACAGGCTCCATTATCCAATGCCTCTTGGAGAGGCAGGATGTTGGGCCCTGCGTGCATCTCCCAATACTAGCACTTGCATACCTTAGCAATGCCACCCTAAACCTTGGAATACGGTACACAGCTATCAAAAGGTTGCTATGATTACTGGCAGATAGCAATTACGAAGTTAAGTACAACTTTCTGATTGAACTGCATCATAGCAACCTTTCTGATGTCTGTGGAGTGTGCTACAGGTCTTGTGTCTGACAGTGTTTACCATCCTGGGGAGTGACCCCAACAGTATTGCGTACCATAGCCATGCCTGCACTGTGCCCAGGACTGGTGCAGTGGCCAGGGCTGCCAAACACCTCTATAGTTGCACAATGCTGGCATAGGTGTGAGGAGTGTGTGTCTGTCTATCCAGTGTGTGGTGGCTGCAAACACCCTCCACAGCCCACACTGCTAGCACTGTTGCCAGTATTGGCCTGCCAATGTGCATAATGAGGAGCATGGTATTGTGGGAATAACCTGGATAGGGTGGCCTGGCCTGTATTCATCTGTAAAGAGCATAGGGCAATGGCTCGGACATTGTAGTGTCTGGCCACCACCTGCATGGACAGGGTGGCCACAGAATGTCCTGCTGGGAGGTCACTCTCAACCTGACTGAGCAGTGACCACGGCATGGCTAGGTTACCCCATAGTGCTATATAGTATTTTTTTTGTGGCCCAATCACTGACATATCTGCTTGGTGTGTATGTTGACATCCCAGTTCTGGGTACACGCATCTCCTCCGGGAGCATGCACTATGAGCTAGCTAGCTAGCAGACTGTCTGCAGCTAGAATGTGTCTTGTTGGAATACCTTGCAGGGTGCAGCGGCTAGAGGCTTGCTGCTGGAGAATGTCAGATAGTGGTGGGGGCAGCTGAGCATTTCCAGGCCTACTCTCTGTCTGCTATTGCTTTATGGATGTGTACAGCTCTGCATTGCCTGCCCTGTAGGGTGTTGTGTTCCCCAGCAGGACTGGGGTTGATGGTCCCCTCTACTGCCAGCATTGCAGGGAGGTAGAATGTGGATCTGTTGGTGGGCGATCCTGTTTCCCACCCTGAGCACCAGAGAGGGGTTGTGTGGTGGTACATAATCTGTCTATGGGTCCAAACACCCTTCACCTTCACCTTCACCTGCACCTGCACATGCATCATGTACCCATGGAACCAACACAGGGTATGCACTATTCTTGGTGCATCATAGCCCATAAAGACTAGACATGACTAAGAACGCAGATATATCCTAGGTGTGTCTTCAGATACTACCTATCACTCACAAACACTGATGGGGATCTACAGCATGGTGTATTTCAGCCATGAAAGGTGCTGTGGACCTGGTGCTGGGCACCCCACCTCACCCTCAGGGTGAGCACAGTACCCGCACAATGTGACAGTCTGTAGCTACTCTGTGCCGGTACCACACACGATCCGTTTCCCCTACCAGGCTGTGGGGGTGCATACCCCATCTTGTGCCCATCTGTAGACTGCTGATTTGCATGTGCAGTGCATCATGGGTACGGGTGGGTTAACCCTATCCTGGTAACCACAGCAGACAGTTTGTGTGGTGATGTGCAATCCTTCTGCAGCCAGCCAGGGGTTTGTTAGTAGCTATAGAGCTGTAGCCCACTGGTTACTTCACTGCCTGTGGTGCCAGAGGTCATGGGTTCAATCCCATGGTGGGGTTATTTGATAAGGCTGTTCAAGGCATTGTCTATTTTTAATGTACATTAGTGCTCCCAGCAAAAGCACCCTCAGTGTACTGTAACCATAAGGCGCCCTATAAAGCGCATTATAAGGTGCCTTATCAGGTGTCCTCTAAAGCGCCTTATAGGGTGCCCTTTAGGGGACATTATAGGGTGCCTTGGTGGACAGTGCACTTTATAATGTGCCCTATGGAGTGCCTTATAGCCGGGGTCTCAAACATGCGGCCTGCGAGAGAACTTTGTGTGGCCCGCGACGGAGGGAAACAAAAAACCAAAACCCTGGCTTCTGCTGCTGCTGCTGCCACCGTGGCAGCGGCAGAATCAACTGTCAATTTAAAAAAAAACTGGCTTCTGCTGCTGCAGCCGTGGTAGCGGGAGAATCATCTGTCCCACGGCCCCTTCCCCTCTGCCCGGAAGAGCCCTGAATCTGCTCCTTTAGCGGCGGGCTTTTCAAGCCGCGAAGAGAATATTTCCCTCAAGCGTGGCTAAGCCTCTCTTCGCGGCTTGAAAAGCCCGCCGCTAAAGGAGCAGATTCAGGGCTCTTCAGGGCAGAGGGGAAGGGGCCGCGGGACAGCTGATTCTGCCGTTGCCACGGCTGCAGCATCAGAAGCCAGTTTTGTTTAAAATTGACAGTTGATTCTGCCGCTGCCACGGCGGCAGCGGCAGCAGCAGAAGCCAGGGTTTTTTTAATTTTTTTTATTTACCTGGGCTGATGGAGGGGAGAAGTGGTTAGGACTGGAAATGGGCTGATGGGGGTTAGGAAGGACTGGAGGTGGGCTGATGGGGGGAGTTAGGACTGGTAATGAGCTATGGAGGGGCTAAGATTGAAATGGGGTAATGGGGGATTAGGACTGGAAGTGGGCTGTTGGGGGGCTTAGGACTGGTAATGGGCTATGGGGGGGCTAGAAATGGTAATGGACTGGGGGGGGTTGCTAGGACTGGAAATGGGCTTAGTGGGGGGGGAGCTAGGACAGGAAATGTGCTGATGGTGGGGCTAGGATAGGACTGGAAATGGATGGGGAGCTAGGACTGGAAATGGGCTGATGGGGGGCTAGGACTGGAAATGGGCTGATGCGGGGACTAGAAGGGAGGGGATGCTGGGTGGGGCTGGAACTAGAAGGGAGAGGATGTTGGGGGACGATTAGAATGGGATGGGGCTGGGAGAGTGAAATGGAGAGGGGAAAAATATTTTGCGTGGGAGGGAAGAAAAATCTACAATTGGCCGGGTATTAGGAGAGTAAGTTGGGATTGAGGATGGAGGGGTAAAATTTGAGTGGATGAAATAGGAATGAGAAAGGAGCAAAAGGAGAAAGATTAGTATGTTAAAGCAGATGTAGAGAGAGAATGGAAAAAAAAAACTAGAAGAGAGAAGAAAGGACAAATGGACAGCAGACAATGGAGAGTTAGCAGAAGACACGAAGAAACCAGAAGAAAGTGGCTGGAACAATTGCAACTGAAAAAAATGCACAAAAGGTAGAAAAATATCTATTTTGAATTTATTAACTGGAATATGTCAGCTCTGGGAAATGTGCATCATTAACGTCTGCACTTTGTATGGTAACATTATGCAAATATTTATGCAAATGAGGCCCCGCATCTTATGCGGCCCGCAGGTTACTTTACAAGTCCTCATTTGACCCTCAAAGCAATTTGAGTTTGAGACCCCTGCCTTATAGGGTGCCTTATGCGGCACCTTAGGTTACGGCACATGAGGGTGTGCTTGCTGGCAGCACTAATTAAACTACAAATAAAATGCCTCAAAAATCAATACTTACACGTAAAAGCTAATGCCTCAGCCAGCCTTATGGATTAAGCACACTGGGGGATCAAACTCATGACCCCTGTATTATCAGTCAGTGTATTAACCACTGTGCTACACCTCTCTTTCTGTGTTTCCATCTCTGCGCGCCTACTTAAGATTACCGCGTGTTAATGTGCTTAGCGGCGTCTCGCCTGATAATGTGCGCAGCGCACGTTATCGCGCGATAATCCCGTTTTGCTACTTTAAGACTGAAACGCCCACTCCTTTTATGGCATCCTGCACACTAACGCCGTGCGCACGTTAAGACAGTTTAGTAAACATGCCCCAAAGTATCTGTAAAATACACAGTAACAAAGAAACAGATACCAGGACTGGCAGAAATTCAGGTTTGAAAAAACCCTTTTATTACTGACCCCTCTGCATTTCAGCCACCGGCCTTCTTCAGGGGGATAGCAAATGAGGAAACAAACCTCAAAGAAAGATAAGATTAAAACAAGTAAATACGAAATAAGAACACCATCAAAAAATCAAACATTAAATGAATAAATAAATAATTAAATAATCAAGTAAATAAATAAATAAAACCAAATATAAACATACAGATTGTTGTACATGAATAAAAATAGTGTGGCAACAAGCCAAATTATGAATTAAAAACACCAATAAGTTATAAATATATGTCCAATAGAAACATGTATAATAAAACATTTATATGTGTACAATAAAACATTATATATCAAACTTATTGTGTTTAAGAAAAGAAAGAGATGGGGAGGATGCAATATGGCAGGTAAATCAAAATAATAATAAATAGTGAACATAAAAACATTACATATAATAAGGTCTGCAAAAAAATTTTTTTCGAGAGCTGTTTTGGTTATTCCACATAATCTTTATGTTTTTTGGTGCGCTGAATCCGAAAATGACCTCCATTTTGTCATAGGACATCATGTTTCCTGACAATTTAGGTAACTATGTTAAATAAGGCAATACCTCAAAATAAATGGAAATAGACATAAAATTAAAGTTTTATTACAATATTTTCATGAAAATCCTTTTTTGAACTGAAATGAGCTCACCTACACACACCAAACTCGATTCTTCTTCCTTGTGAGGCTCCTCTTGGTGCATTTACGCTTGTGAGTAGCATCTGGAATGTCTCTCTGAAGCATCCAACAGTAGTCTACCTTCATTTTAATGCTTCATTTTCCCTGGTATCTCCTTTCCATCTCTTTAATGTCTTGGTGGAATCGTTCACCTTGTTCCTCACTCACAGCTCCCAAATTTTCAGGAAAGTAGTCAAGGTGGGACTGGAGGAAATGCACTTTCAAACTCATCAGGCAACCTAAAGCTTGAAATGCTTTCAGCATTCGTCCGATGATCTTTTTGTAGTGAGGATCTTTGTTATTGCCTAAACATTTCTGTACAACTTCTTTAAATGCAATCCACCCTTCTTTTTGAGGATCCATCATGGTATTGACAAACTCTTGATCAACTATAAGCCTTCTAATGTATGGTCCGACGAACACACCTTCCTTCAATTTTGTCTCCGACAGGGCTGGAAACTTGGTGACCAAGTATTTGAAGCATTCTCCATCTCTTGGAAGTGATTTTACAAATTGCTTCATCAATCCCAATTTTATGTGGAGAGGTGGTAGAAGAACTTTATGGGAAGGTACCAAAGTTTCTCGGAGGATATTTTTTTCACCGACTGTTAGCACCCTCGGCTGCCAACTCTTCTTGGTCCAGTGATTTTGTCGGTCTCGACTGTCCCATAGACACAGAAAACAAGGATATTTGGTATACCCAGCTTGTTGCCCGAGCAGCATGCACAAGACCTTCAAGTCCCCACACACTTGCCAACCATGGTCTTCATATTTAAGTTTACGAAGAACCAATTCCAAGTTCTCGTAGGTTTCCTTCAAGTGTACGGAATGACCTACAGGTATGGAAGCGTAAAAACCGTTGTGGAGTAAAACTGCTTTGGGACTTATTTTTGAAGAATCTATAAAAAGACGCCATTGCTCTGAATCATATTGGATTTTAAATTGACCCATCAGACCTTCGACATCAATGCAATAAACCAACTTGTCTTCCTGGGCGAAGTAAGGAACGAACTCCTTTTCACGATGTCTGAACCATGAAGATGACACTCCTGGCAACAATAAATTCCTGCTTTTGAGCCTTGATCCGAGTAACTCAGTGGCATCTTTGGGAAGATTCAAGTCTCTTACCAAATCATTCATCTCCTCCTGAGAAAACAATTTTGGTCTTGTATCATCTTCAAAGTCAGAACTTGATTCGTCATCTGGTTCAGGTATGACTTCACCTTCATCGGAGCTAGGTATCTCTTCCAAGGTAGCAGGGGGCTTGGGTACTGGTATATCTGTGCCATGGGGGATGGGACGAATTGCTGAGTGAAGATTGGGGTATGAAATGGAATGCTTCCATTTGGAATTAAACCCTTTCACATTGCATGAACAAAAGTAACAGTCGTCGCTATGGTTCTTTTGCTCTCGCCATACCATAGGAATTCCATAACGGAAAGATTTTTTTCTTACCCTTGAACCAGTTTCGGAGGTCCTCAACACACCGTTTGCACACTTTATGAGGCGCCCAGACTTTATCTTGATCTCCAATTTTTAGTCCAAAGTATGCAAAGTATACTTTTTTCACAAAGTCTGTAATATTCTGCTGTTGCTTCAACACTGTATATTCACCACAGATGAAACAGAAACTGTCTGGCGAATTAATACACTTTCGTGGAGTCATAACATAACGGTTAAAGAATGACGAGCTAACACGAATTGCGATGAAAAAGTGTGAACAGCCTAGAACCAAGAACCTGATGATGATTCGTGCACAAGTGTGGCATGCAGGAGAGAGCAGCTCTGTGTCTGTACACGAGACGTCACAGTGCTGGCCACGCCCCCCTGCACTGACCGGAGTTGCTGCTATCTGCCCTGTATCTCCCTCCCACTGGATTCTTCAGGAAATATTAACCCCTTCTACCATTAGAAGCACGGACTTAAAACTTGCTTAGCTTATGTATATATTGCTGACCAGCAGATTTACAGTGCTATATTTTTTTTTACATAACTCGGACAACATCTTTAAGGTTTTTTTTGGCATTTTATATCTTAAATGCACTTATGTGAATTAATTAATACTAATTTGAATTAATTAATAGTAATTTGAAAAAATTTGATAAATTTGAAGACAATTTTGCATGTTGTGGCAAATCATGATGTCTAGGAGTTTTTTTCAATATTTTATTTGTTTTCAGCACACCAAAATACATGGAAATTAGATGAAAATAATCAAACAGCTTTTTAGTCGCAGACCTGTGTAATGTGTTCATATAAACATCAATACCTTCAGATAAAATCTTTCTTGTAAATAAAAAACATTGACCACTGAAATAAATAATTAAGAAATAAAACATTAGAAGCAGATAAAAATAGCTTAATGAACTAAAATGATAAAACATATGTACAACACTTGTATCTCAACAAAATTTACATGAAACGCCTGGATGAAATTCCCATGAGAGTATCCATAAAGCTAAGGAGACCACTAAAAGAAAACGAAGCTAGGCAAAGGAGGAGCTCAATATAACCAAGTTATTACTGAATATTTGACAATCTGATAAGAAAATTTTAAGATTTTTCGATTATCTATAAAACCTTTAAAAAACCACTATGGGGTATGTTTACTAAACCGTGTTAACGTTCGCCCGGCAATAGTGTGCAGGCTGACATAAAAGGAGTGGGCGTGTCGGTCTTAAAGTAGCAAAACGGGATTATCGCACGATAACGTGCGCTGCGCACATTATCGGGCGAGACGCCGCTAAGCACGTTAACACGCGGTAATCTTAAGTAGGCACGCAGACATGCAAACACAGAAACAGAGGTGTAGCACAATGGTTAATACACTGACTGATGGTACAGGGGTCATGAGTTTGGTCCCCCAGTGTGCCTTATCCATAAGGCTGTCTGAACCAGTAGCTTTTATGTGTAAGTATTGATTATTGAGGCATTTTATTTGTAGTTTAATTAGTGCTGCCAGCAAACACACCCTCATGTGTTTCAGCATTTCTATGGGCCACCTAGGCATCACCCTAGTCCGCACTGTGGCCCAGCTGCAGCACAGCATGTGCCGTCTGCAGCCCTCTGTGTCCCCTTTCCCAGCATCTGTCCAGTTGCCCATTCTGACATGCCCGCCCTGCTGTTGTGGAACATGTGCACGCCATAGGAAACCTGTCCAATGGAGAGGGAAGCCCTGATCAGCGCTATTTCACTGTGGGATCATTCACCTTGTATGGGGACGGAGCGTAGATCCTTCCAAAATTCATATCCTTTTTTTGGAGCTTTCTTGGGAGTGTTTTTCAATGTTTCCCATTAATATCACTATTTCCCAGTTTGGTTATGTTTTTTTTATATTTTGTTGGGGTCATTTTTAATGTTTATTTGCACTTTTGTTCCGTGCACATGTATCACACTTATCACTTTTTGTAGGTTTCCCTGATTTTGCTGTACATTGCTGACAGAAATGGTTTCTTTTCCCTTTAAATCAGCTCTAACGCCAGGGTTTCACTGGCGTTAGTTTTCAGTCTCGGATTTCACAGCGTTAGTGTGCAGAGAGCCTCTCCCCTCCCACTCTCCGCCCATTGACCCCTTCTCTCCGCCCCTAGGGAGCCTTCCTCCGCCCTCCGAGAGGCTTTCCCCGCCTTCAGCTCTCGTTTGCACCGCTGCGCGCGGTATCGCGCGATAAGGTACCTGTGCGCCTGAAAAAGCACCATTATCACGCGATAAGGTACCTTATCATGCGATAACATCACAGAGCGCACATTAAGACGGTTTAGTAAACATACCCCTTGATGTCTCACAATTGGAAAAATCGTAAAGTTAAACTTTATAAGAAGTGATGTGATGAATAAATTCTTCTTTAGTGACCATGACATTCTCACATACGGTGCATCTGCCACATTTAAAATGGCCATGGGCTTTAGGCGAAAAATGTGGTTTACTGAGGGCTGATGGAACCAAAATATCGCTTAAATTTAAATTCCTCTTGTAGGCCACTATTAACTTAGGGGTATGTTTACTAAACCGTCTTAACGTGTGCCCGGTGATAGTGTGCAGGCTGCCATAAAAGGAGTGGGCATTTTAGTCTTAAAGTAGCAAAACGGGATTATCGCGCGATAACACGCGCTGCTGCGCACATTATCGGGCGAAGCGCCGCTAAGCGCTTTAACGCATGGTAATCTTAAGTAGGCACCCAGAGAAGCAAGCATAGAAACAGAGGTGTAGCACAAAGGTTAATGCACTGACTGATGATACAGTGGTTACAAGTTAAATCCCCCAGTGTGCCTAATGCATAAGGCTGGCTGAGGCATCAGCTTTGACATGTAAGTACAGTCAAACCTCCGTTTTCAATGTCTTTTTTTCATTGAGATTTTGTCCCGGTTCTCGTACATCTGCTCGGTTTTCGTACAATTTTAAAATGGTCCATTCCGGGGGGGGGGGGGGGGGTCGTTCAGTAAAGTACACTACTTAGCTTGTTTTTGCGATCCAGACCTCTTTGCTTTCAGCGATCCTTTGAGAAATACAATAGCAAGAATCAAGGAGTGAGAGTCTGGCTGATCTGATGCTTCCGACAAGCTCAATTAGAGGACTCCCTGCTGGGACTCCCTGCTGACGGTGAAACTTTGATGGGTCTTCCAAACATGCCAGTCCTGATGGGTCTTTCAAACTTGCTGCTGAGCATTTCTTCCAGCTTGTAATTTGCTTTTGAGATGGAATCGGAGGCCGGTGAGAGAGTCAGGATCAGATTACAGTGCTGTATCTGTGTGTGTGTGCTGTCCTGTGACAATCGCTCAGGTGAGAGAAGTGACAGGAGCTGTTCTACTGCCTGGCTGAGGCTTCGGGGCCTGTGCTGCTGCAGTCATTGCCACATGGCTCTGGAACGCATGCTCAGCTCTGCGTTCCAGGTTGCCTGAGCGGGAGAATGGTGTTTCTGGTGGCCGTGGCTGGTGCCTTTACTGGAGGCTTTATTTTTGTGGATCCTTCTTGTTTTTTCTTTTTTTTTAAATTCCTGTGCCAGTAAAAGACAAAGAAGGGAAGTAACCCAAGATAGGGCTTTGATACCTGAGATCCTTATGGAGGGGAATTCCCCATCCAAACAATAACCTCTCCTCCTCCCTCTCCCCTCCTCTCCATCTTCCATATGCCAACAAGAGTCTTCAATAAAGGTAAAAGTGATGTTAAATGTTCATTTATCCATTTCATTAGTCATTTATATTTATTTCTCATTGTTTTCTGTATGAAAAATATAGTTATTCTCTATAAAATGTATTTTGGTGAATATTTTTGGGTGTCTGGAACGGATTAATTGGATTTACATTATTTCTTAAGGGAAATATTGCTTCAGTTTTCATACGTTTCAGTTTTAGTCAGACTTTTTTGAACGGATTAATCATGAAAACCGAGGTTTGACAATTGTTTCTTGAGGCATTTTATTTGTATTTTAATTATTGCTGCCAGCAAACACACCCTCACGTGCCATAACCTAAGGTGCCGCATAAGGCACCCCATAACGCACTCCATAGGGCACATTATAAAGTGCACTGTCCGCCAAGGCACCCTATAATGTCCCCTATAGGACACCATATAAGGCACATTATAAGGCGCTTGATAGGGCACCCTATAAGGCACCTTATAGGGCGCCCTATAAGGTGCCTTATGGTGTTCCTTATGAGGCACCTTAATGTTACAGTACTCTGAGGGTGTTTTTGCTGGCAGCACTAATGTACATTAAAAATAGACAATGCCTCAGACAGCCCTATCAAACAACCCCACCATGGGTTTGAACCCATGACCTCTGGCTTCACAGGCAGTGCAGTAACCAGTGGGCTACAGCTGCTAACAAACCCCTGGCTGGCTGCAGAAGGACTGCATGTCACCACACAAACTGTCTGCTGTGGTTACCAGGATAGGGTTAACCCACCCGTACCCATGATGCACTGTACATGCAAATCAGCAGTCGATAGATGGGCACAAGATGGGGTATGCACTCCCACAGCACCTCGGCCTGGTAGGGGGAACTGACCGTGTGTGGTACTGGCACAGAGTAGCCACAGATCGTCACATTGTGCGGGTACTGTGCTCACCCTGAGAGTGAGGTGGGGTGACCAGCACCTTTCATGGCTGAAATACGCCATGCTGCAGGTCCCCATCAGTGCTACTGTGTGTGGTAGGTAGTTCCTGTAAACAAACCTAGGTTACATCTGTGTCCTTTTGTATTTCTCAGTCGTGTCTAGCCCTTATGGGCTATGATGCACCCAGAATAGTGCATATCCTGTGTTGTTGCCATGGTTACGTGATGTAGGTGAAGGGGGGGGTGTTTGGACCCATAGGTGGATTATGTACCACCACACAACCCACCCTCTGGGGCTCAGGGTGGGAAACAGGATCACTCACCAATAGATCCACATTCTACCTCCCTGCAATGGTAGCAGTAGAGGGGACAATCAACCCCAGTCCTGCCGGGGAAAAGATACCCTACAGGGCAGGCAATGCAGAGCTGTACACATCCATAAAGCAATAGCAGACAGACAGTAGGCCTGGAAATGTTCAGCTACCCCCCACCACTATCTGACATTCTCCAGCAGCAAGCCTCCAGCCACTGCACCCTGCAAGGTGTTCCAGCAAGACACAAACTAGCTGCAGACAGTCTGCTAGCTAGTCCATAGTGCATGGTCCTGGAAGAGATGTGTGTACCCAGAACTGGGATGTCAGCACTGTTCCCTCTAAGCTGTGCGCGTGTGCGCGCGCACACACCTCGCTGAGCGAGCGCACATACTTTACAACAGAGCGCACAAAAATTACGGCTCTGATTCTGATAGAAAACAACACAGACGTCTTAAAATTTAAAAGTTATGATTGTAATTACTAGAAATTTCCCACTTCATTTAGTAATCGTCTATTTTCATTTAATTTGATTAAAATCAATGTGGTGTACATACTGTATTCTGACGTGTAGTCAAATTTTAAAGTACATAACTCCGAGTGTCGTTATGTGGCGCACAAAAATTTAACCTTCCTTCAAAAGCTGCACACAGCTGATATTTTATGCGCACACAGCCTACAGAAAATTAGAGGGAACATTGGATGTCAGTATACATGCCAAGCAAATAAGTCAGTGATTGGGTCCCAAAAGAGACCCATAAATATCACATGAGAGAAAAACTATACAGCACTATGGGGGAACCTAGCCATGCCGTGGTCACTGCTCAGTCAGGGTGAGAGTGACTTCCCAGCAGGACATGCTGTGGCCACGCTGTCCGTGCAGGTGGTGGCCGGGCACTACAATGTCCGAGCCATTGCCCTATGCCCTGTGCAGATGTGGCCAGGCCAGGCCACACTATCCAGGCTATTCCCACAGTACCTTGCTCCTCATTATGCACATTGGCAGGCCAATACTGGCAACAGTGCTAGCAGTGTGGACTGTGGAGGGTGTTGGCAGCCACCACACACTGGATAGACAGACACACACTCCACACACCTATGCCAACATTGTGCAACTATAGAGGTATTTGGCAGCCCTGGCCACCACACCAGTCCCGGGCACAGTGCAGGCATGGCTATGATACGCAATACTGTTGGGGTCACTCTGTCAGACACCAGAGCTGAGGCACACTCAACAAGCATCAGAAAGGTTGCTATGATGCAACTCAATCAGCCAATTGTGCTTAACATAGGAATTGCTATCTGCCAGTTATCATAGCAACGTTTTGATAGCTGTGTACAGTTTTCCCATGTTTAGGATGGCATTGCTAAGGTAGGCAAGTGCTTGTATAGGGAGATGCACGCAGGGCCCAACATCCTGCCTCTCCAGGAGGCTTGGGATAATGGAGCCTGTGGGTGCGGGTGTGTCTGCCCCTGTTGGCCGCAGCTCTAGGGCAGAGGTTCCCAACTCCAGTCCTGGAGGGCCAAACACTGTTCGGGTTTTCATGCTGTCCCTAATGAATATGCATGAGATACATCTGCATACCATGGGGGCACATTGCTTCTCTCACTCGGCGATCTTTTGTGACCCTTCGGCAGATTCGGGCTACTCGTTCCCTCTTTTCCCCTGATTCCCTGGTCACTTTGGTTCTGGCTCTGGTGGTTAGTAGGCTTGATTATTGCAATGTTTTTCTAGCTAACCTTCCTAAATATCAGCTTAAATGATTACAATTTCTTCAAAACACCGCAGCTCGCCTTATCACCTTTTCCCGGTCATCTGACCATGTCACTCCCCTCCTTTTCCGTTTGCACTGGCTCCCACTTCGTTTTCACTATCAATATAAGTTTCTAATTCTGCTCCACCGTGCTCTTTATACTGGCCAACCTTTATATCTGGCGGATCTGGTCTTTCTCCACACTTCTTACCGTCAACTTCGGTCACTTCACGCTAACCGTTTATCACTCCCCTCTCCGTCACAAGCCCGGTTAGAGCAAACTCGTCATTCCGCTTTTTTCTTTCTCGGTCCTTTCCTCTGGAATTCTTTACCACCTTCCCTCAGATTAGAATCCTCCTACCCTCATTTCAAGTCACTACTCAAAACACATCTGTTCACTCAAGCTTTCGACCCTCCTCCCAGTCCCCCTCCCTGAAGTTGTCCCCCCGTTGTTGTTGTATGTCTGTTGTATGTCCGTTGGTGTTGTAGCTCTTTATTTTTTTTAGTCTTAGCAGGTTATGTTAGGTCTATCTATTTGACTATGTATTTTTATCTATATGTGCTTGGCTTTTACTTTCCTTTCATTTTATGGCGTTCTTTTCTATGATTTGCAGTATAAACCTTTTTATTGTACACCGCTCTATGCTTCGGCAGTAGCGGTTGATCAAATGTTTTAATAAAGATAAAAATAAAGATAGCAATGCAGCACAGCCACATTTATTAGAGGCAGCATGGAACCTGAATGGTGTTTGGCCCTCCAGGACTTCATTTGGGAGACTCTGCTCTAGGTAATGCACATGTATATGGTGTCTGTGCTCTGTAGGGTAAAATGTAGGTGTTTTGGGCATGTTTACGTCATCTGCAATAAAGGTTCTGTCTGTTTTAGCACATTTTAGTAGTGGGTAAAATATGGGGGCTGGGTTGGCAGGAACCACAGCTGAGACTTGAACCTGTGACCTTCTGCCTCTGAACACACTGGTTGTGTGCACTGCACCACTGTGTTGCCACAGAGGCATTGCATTCCCTGGTGATACCATGACTGTTTGTCCGGCAGGGCCTGTCTGTTGCAGTGCATGGCACCCACCTACACAGGGCTAGGCCATGGTCTGCTCTGGGCAGCTGCCACTGCCCCCCTCCACCACCAGTACCCCTCTGCCACCATGCTGACATGCCCTTCTGCTGGTGGTGCTGGTGGTGCGCAGTCTCAGGCCATCCAGTGTGCAGGTAGGCGGCTGCCTATGGTGCGTGTTCTGGGGTAGTGGTTCCTGCATAGACGTCCACGCTTCCCCCCGAACACCGCCTGCCAATGTTCTGTGCCCTTGGAGGTACCTGCTGGGTTCCATCCTCTGTGACACTGTGATAAACACACTCGTGCCCATGTTGGGCCCTCATCAGTTGCTGTCTGGCTGCTGTACAGTTTCAGCATTCCTAAGTGCCACCTAGGCATCTGCCTAGTCCGCACTGTGCCCCAGCTGCACCACAGCATGTGCCGCCTGCAGCCCTCTGTATCCCATTTTCAAGCATCTTTCCAGTTGGCCGTTTCGACATGCCTGCCCTGCTGTTGCCACACATGTGCACGCCATAGGAAACCTGCCCGATGGAGAGGAAAACCCTGCACAGCGCAATTTCACTGTGGGCTCATTCACCTTGTATGGGGACGGAGCATGGACCCTTCCAGAATTCATATCCTTTTTTTGGTGCTTTCTTGGGAGTGTTTTTTGATGTTTCCCATTGAGATCACTATTGCCCAGCTTGGTTATTTTATTTTTCCATTTTCTTCTGTTCATTTTCACTGTTTATTTGCCCCTTTGTTACGTGCAGATGTATCACACTTATCACTTTTTTGTAGGTTTCCCTGGTTTTGCTGTACATTGCTGACAGAAATGGTTTCTCTTCCCTTTAAATCAGCTCTAACGCCAGGGTTTCACTGGTGTTAGTTTTCAGCCTCGGATTTCACAGCGTTAGTGTGCGGGGAGCCTCTCCCCTCCCACTCTCCACCCATTGACCCCTTCTCTCCGCCCCTGGGGAGCCTTCCTCCGCCCTCTGGGAGCCTTTCTCCGCCTTCAACGCTCGTTTGCGCTGCTGCACACGTTATCGCGCGCTAAGGTACATCTGTGCCCGATAAAGTGCCATTATCGTGCGATAATGTACCTTATCGCGCGATAACGTCACAGAGCGCACATTAAAACGGTTTAGTAAACATACCCCTTAGTGTTTTTTAAGAAAGGTAAAGGTTCCAAAATATGCCATGCGTTCCTTAAAATTCGGTCAATCTTTTTTGAATAAGCAGAAAAAGTAAGCACGCATACTATACTGTTAGTCTTTTCATGGGTATGATTTTTCAAAAGGACTCCCTGTCTGAAGAACGGGCTCATTGTAATGCTTTTTCAACACATTCCACTGGATATCCACAATCTAGAGGGCAAAGGAGTCGGAGGGGGACCGCCAGCAGGGGCCACGTATGGTTAAAGAACCGTCCACTAGCGGGGCAACCATTATTATTAAAACACTCCTTTTATACATCCTGGTACAAGCCTACAGTATGGGCTTTAACAATTTAATGTGTGTGTTCAATTAATATTCTCAACGTTTTAAAAGGTTCATTTACACTTCTTTTTGTATAAAGCACATTTGCATATTCAAAGTTCTGTAGTTGCCCTTTAAATAGGTACATCTTTCCAAGTTTTTTGTCACTATTTAATTGCTGTATAATGGCGACACACAACTTATATTATGATGTTGTTTTTATACTTTGTATATGTTATTTTCTGAGTAGTGCTCCAAGATAATTCTCCCCTTATCTTTTGCACCATGGAAGTTCCTTGCCTGTCTATCAAAGTCCGTTTTATAGTGGGAGGAGCCATCTGCCGTTAAGTATGCTGTCTGTGCTCCTGCGTGGTGTTTTCCCGCCTTTGCCAGTCCTCGCAGGTACAGTGTTCTAAATTTCATTTTGGCTCTTTGTAATTTATAAGGTTTTATGTTCCTTTTTGGTCAAATCTTTTTTGATTTTAAACATATAGAAGTTATGTTCTTATTGGTTCTACAGCACTTTTTAGCACATGGCTTTATTTCCCTTGCCCTACAGTTCTTTAAGTAATACATTTCTTTATATTCCACTAATTCGATCCGTTCTGCTGGATGGCTTTTGGTTTTACAATGTATTTGATTTTAGCTTTTATTTTTATATGATATAACATGTAATTCCCCTCTTGTAAGGGTACTTAGAGAGCGTGAGGCATGGGGGGTCGTGAGGTTGCCCCGCTAGTGGACGGTTCTCTAACCATACATGGCCCCTGCTGGCGGTCCCCCTCCGACTCCTTTGCCCTCAGGCCGTCTAGTGCGATTATCGTTTATTTGATGTGTAGCACCATAAGTTATGTATATTGTTTAGAGTCACTTTCAATATGACTTTTAAGTTGGGATGTACCGGTTTGGAAAAGCAGTATTAAATGCACATTACTATATAGTTTACTGGATCGCTCTTTTTCTTTTTTTTTTTTTTTGTAACTACATAATTCCATTCATTTTAGGTTTGATTTTCAAATGATATAAAACATACTCCTTTTTTGTATGGGTACTTAGAGAGCGTATGGCATGGGAGGTCGTGGTGTCTCCCCGCTAGTGGATGCTTCACTGCAATTATACGTGGCCTTCGCTGGCGTCCCCCTCCCACTCCTTTGCCCTTAGGCTTTCTGGTGCAATCACCGTTTGTTTAATGTGTAGTGTAGCAGCAAAGCGCAGACAAACCAATAATACCAGGAGTCTGTTCAGAAGGTCCAAATCATTTATTTGTGCACAAGTCTCGAACCAATCAATTTCAAAATGGCTGAGCAAAGTTTTCAAGCATTACAACAACTTTTATAGACTTCTGTTCCATTCTAGGTATAGAAAAACATTTCATTGGTCCCGGTAACCTCCCGTACCTCCCGTACCTCTTCTATTGGTCCCGGTACTGATAAGTTTATCCAGTTATGTCCCTCCAGTGGGCATGACACCTGCATACCCCCCTTCTAGTCCCAATTACAATGGTCAGTTCATCAACTTGTTACTTTCACACTCTCAAGGTTATAGAACCAATTTGTACGTGCAGAGGAGCTGGGCTCTGCAACTCATCTGTCAGCACTCCCAATTATTTCTTTGCAGATGTACTTTTTCTTATCAGTAACTTTTAAACATGTCTTTTCTGTATTTTTCCATCTTTCAATACTGCAGTTCTGCTTACCTAAGCTAATTCAATATTTCTACTGAGTTCTATCTTACAATAGCAGCATATTGGGGGATGTGCAATCCTATATGCCTCTCCACAGGCCTCATTTACAGGTCAAGCTAGCCATGCTGGCCTGCTTATGTTCGGACACTGTGGGTCACAGGCCTGCACCTGCCACAGTAGCACTATAAGTGATGTATATTGATTAGAATTATTTTAAATATGATTTTTAAGTTTGGATGTACTGTTTTGGAATAGCAGCACTAAATGACACGTCTCTGTATGTCACCGTTTTTTGGTGCTTTTTAATACACCTACATGCTCAATCTTGTTTTTCAAGCTAAGTGCATTATATCATCACATTTTTGATGTTTTTTTAAACTACATTCTCTACTAATTTATTTTTTAATGTTAGTGGTTTAGATAGTTACACATCATTTTCAATGTATATATATGTAGTGTCCCTTTACTTGATGGTGCTTGTTCTTTTTTACATCATTTGTTGTACATTTTCATTGCTCCTTTTGTACAAACTATTTTAATCCTGTCCTCTTATCATTATTTATTATTGTAATTAATTGATGTATGTTTTTTAAAATTCATTATCTTATTATTGTTGTTATATTTATTTGATGTAATTTTAGCCATGGCTTTGCGTATCCTTTACGCTTTTATTTTTAGATTGGGAAAAGTGGCTACTCTACCGCATGGGCGTGGTACACACACCTTCTATGTGGTAATTTGGTAATGTTCTCTCCATGGTTTCGATTTTATTATTTTATTATGTAATTGATTTCTTGGCATTTTTATGTAATCATTTATTTATTATGGTTATGTTTATTTATATGTTTGGTTTTTAGACCCCTGATGAAGGTCTCAGGCCGAAACTTATAAAGTTGGGTCCTCTAATAAAGAGCTTCTGCACAATATTACTTTTCCGTGTAGGCCTGGTCCTTGGTGTTCCGCTTTTGGTTTGGCTTGTCTCCTGTGGATACCTTCTTCTCCTGTGGCTTTCATATAATGATTTAATGTCCAAAGTTACCAATAAAATTCGAACATGAGTTACTTGATAGGTTCTTAAACATTGTATCATGTGAGATGAATCTCGGACGTATGAAGGAGGAAGTTCTACAAAAGGGCGGAGAAAGACATCTAAAAATTTGGAAACAGGCTCAAATAAAGAGCCAATCGCTGATATTATAGGTCTTCCTGGTTGATTCACTAAGGATTTATGTATTTTTGGTAAGACATATATTGTTGGCATTACAGGATGGTTTACTGTTAAAAAATTAACTTCTTTTGGAGTAAGATATCCTGCCTCTTGACCTACACAAATTAGTGTGTCAACTTTACTTTTGAGAACTTGAGTAGGATTATCTTTTAAACATACATAGTAGGTAATATCTTTTACTTGTCGCAAAATCTCTTGTATATAAGAGTCCCTGTCTTGGTTTGTTTCCTCATTTGATATCCCCCTGAAATGCGTAGGGGTCAGTAATAAAAGGGGTTTTTCAAACCTGAATTTCTGCCAGTCCTGGTATCTGTTTCTTTGTTGCAGTGGACCTAGGCCATGCCCTGTACCAGTACGTGGTGTGCAGTGCAACAGAATAAGTCTGGCTGAGGAGATGTAAAGGTAGGCCCAGGGACTGCCATGCCTCTGTGGCCACACTGTGGTGCAGTACACACAGCCAGTGTGACTCAGAGCAGAGGGTCACAGGTTCAGGTCGCAGCTGCAGACCCTGCAGAGCACATCCCAATATTTTACCCTACTATGTAGATACAACAGAAAAACAGGAAACGTCTGGCTGAGGAGAAGCAAAGGTAGCCCCAGGGACTGCTGCGCCTCCGTGGCAACCCTGTGGTGCAGTACACACAGCCAGTGTGTCCAGGAGCAGACGGTCACAGGTGCAGGTCGCAGCTGCAAACCCTGCAGAACACATCCCAATATTTTACCCTACTAAGTAGATACAACATCAAACTGTGTAATCCCCACAGCAGCGGCCAACGGGGTACAAACACCCACTCACACAGGCTCCACTATCCAAATCGTCTTGTACAGGCAGGCTGATGGCCCCAGCATGGAGCTGCATGTACCATCACTGAACCACTGCTACTTCCTTCACAGTTCAGAAATGTCGGCAGTGTGGCAGGCAGGGTTGCCAAACACCCCTATTATTGCACAGTGCTGCAGTAGGAGTGTGTGTGCGTGTATGTCTATCCATTGTTTTGTGGCTGCCCACCCCGCTGTCGGCCCACATTGTCCAACTGTTACCAGCGTTAGCCTGCAAATGTCCATAATGAGGAGCAAGGTAGTGTGGGTATGGACCAGACAGGGCGAATTGGGCAGGCTGCATCTGCACAGGGAGTATTGCAATGGCTGGGACACTGTAGTGTCCGAACACCACCTGCATGGATAGGGTAGCCACAGCATGTCATACTGGGAGGTCAGTCTCAGCCTGACTCAGCAGTGACCATGGCATGTCTAGGTTCCCCCATAGTGCTCTATGCTATCTGTCTCCAGTGATAGTAACAGAGTAACAGACAGCAGATAAAGACCAGCATGGTCTATCTAGTCTGCTCAGCTATACGGCAAGAGTAGGTGCACCTGTCACTCTGTGCAGGCCACCCCTCCCCATGTCTTTCTTTAGGGGTGGACCCACCACTCCATGTAGGACACCCCTATTTGTTGAGAAGTTAGATGGTTCAGTTTATGTTGTTTTTATCCTGTTGCTGTAAAGGGATCTGCTGTGCTTGTCCCATGCTGTTTTGAATTCCGTCACCGTGTTTGCCCCCATCACATCCATCGGGAGAGCATTCCAAACATCCACCACCCTTTCAGTATAAAAATATTTCCTGACATTGCCTTCCAGTTTTCCACCTTGCAGCTTCATGTTATGCCCTCTAGTTTTGCAGCTTCCCCGTCTTTGGAAGAGGTTTGTTTGTTCATCATTCCTCTTTAAGTATTTAAAGGTCTGAATCATAGCTCCCCTATCCCTCCTCTCTTCAAAAGTGTACATATTTAGGTCTTCAAGTGATACCTATGTGATTTCAGTTCTGGGGCCCAATCGCTGACATACCTGCTTGGTGTATGTGCTGCCCATCCTATGTCTGGGTGCACATGTTTTCTCAGTGAGCATGTACCAGGGACTGGCCAGTGGCATGTCTGCAGTTAGTCTGTGCATGGTGAGAACACCTTGTACGCTGCTGCAGGTGCAGTCTGACAGTGTTGTCTGATGATGCATGGCAGACTGTGGTATGCGGCAAGTGAGGATTCACAGGCCACCCCCACATTATGCTGGTCTGCCAATGCCCCAGTCACAGGTATGTCTCTTGCGCACTAGCCCTAGAGGGCTGTCTTTTGCCATCAGGACCGGGGTTGCTGGTCCCACAGCCAGTCCCGTGGGCTCAAGCACCTGTCCCTCCACGCCCTCACCTAAAATATGGGTGGTTTTGGGCCCTTGGGAGCACATAGTGTATACTACTGAACAGTAGGGGGCTGTGGTACATAACCCTCATAAGACACTAGACACCCCTCCGCCATGCTAACAGGTGTCCATAGCAGCCAGACCTTAACATCGGGTACGCACTGATCTGGGTGGTGTCTGGTCTCAGAGGGACACCTGTAAATGCAGGGCACAGAGGTACCTTTGGTTGCACTGCTAGGGACACCTATCATACACTGCTAGTGATGGGGATGTGCAGCAGAACCTATATATAGCACCACATGTATTGTGGACCTAGTGCTGGGCAGCCATCCTTACCCTCTGGGTGAACACAGAACCTGCACAATGGCAGGGGCTGTAGCTACTCTGTGCTAGTATCATGCACGGCAGTCCATCTTACCAGGCTGCGGTAACAGAGAGGTGCAGACCCCATTTGGTGATCGCTGTTCCGCATGTGCAATGCATCATGGGTGCTGGTGCGGTTACCCCACAGAGCATACAGTTTGTGCGGTGACCTGCAGTCCCTCTGTACCCAGGGATTGCTGTACAACAGGCCATAGAGGTATAGCCCACTGGTTCATACAATGACATTCCAAACTGTGGTCATGGGTTCAATCCCCCATTGTTCCCTCCTCCCATGCCTGTCCAATTCAGATATTTTGCATACCTCCAACAGTCATATCTTTGCAGATCTGTGCTGCCAGCACATATTACCCTCATCACAGTCGCCAACCATCCTTCTGTCCGTCTATCTGCGTCGGTCAGCTGTGTAGCATCCTGTGTTCATGTGCAGGCTGCTACCCCATGTCCTGCTTTTCAGGTGCCTTAACCTATGGGTCTTCTGGGGGTGGCTTCATGGCACCTTAGGTTAGGGCACCTTGTAGAGGGTATGATAATGTACCTTGTGAGGTGCCTCAGGTTAAGGTGCCTTGTGATGTGCCTTATATAGCACCTTGCGATGCGCGTTAGCCTAAGGCACATTGTTACGCGCATTACCTGGCACTGCTTGTCGTACGATGCACCACTCACTCCTTTATATGGGCATCTGTACCATTACCATGGAAACTACCGTGGGTGACATTACCGCAGTTTAGTAAACATACCTCCTTGTGTACTTTTATATTAGTTAGATTCTCGCGAACAGTCTTCCAAAAATCATTCAAGAACAAAATATCTGTTAAGCAATTTTGCTTTATCCTTATCAGCTTAAATATATTCCTCTCCTTTACCCTTGAGTCTGACAATACCATTTTTGCACTTCCTCCTCTCACTAACATATCTGAAAAATGTTTTGTCCCCCCATTTTACTGCATTAGCTATTTTTTTCCATTTGTGTCTTTGCTTTCCTGACTACTTTCCTTGCTTCTCTTTCCTTTTCTAAATATTGATGCTTGTCTTCCTCTTTCTGTGATCACTTGTATTTTATGAAGGCAACACCCTTTTTCTTTACTTTTTCTACTTCTTTTGAGAACCATAATGACCTCCTTTTTATTTTGTATTTATTTCCTTTCTTAACAAAAAGATTTGTTGTCCTTAAAATATCAGTTTTGCTCACTGCTTTTCTACATCCCCCAGCTGTTCCCATCCCGCTAACAACTCCTTGAGGTATTGTCTCATTTTGGCAAAGTAAGTTTTCCTAAAGTGTAGAATCCTCACTTTTGAATGGACTATATCAGCTCTTGTCCTAATACTGAACCACACCATCTGGTGATCACTGAATGCCAGATGATTACCCACTATAACATCAGAAATACTGTCACCGTTAGTAAGCACCAGGTCCAGTACTACCCCCTCCCATGTGGATTCCATTACTAGCTGCTGGAACAGTTCTCCCTGTAGAGAATCACAGATTTCCTTAGTTCTAGATGACACCACAGCAGAGATATCCCAATCAATATCCAACATATTGAAATTACCTATCAGCAGCACTTTTCTTTTCATAGCAATATTGTTAATATATTCAATTAAATCTCCATCCACTGCTTCTGTCTAAGTAGGAGGTGTGTATATTGCACTAATACAAATGGATGCTCCATTCCCTCTTTCCAGTTTAACCCACAGTGCCTCCTCCTTCACTCATAGGCCCTGCATTTCTGTAGCTTTAATATTATTTTTTACATATAATGCCACTCCTCCTTCCTTATTTCCTGCCCTTTCCATCCTAAATAAATTATAGCCTTGTTTTAAGTACATCACAATCAAACTTCTAACAATGCAGTGACTTCAAAAAGCTTGCCTTTCTCTTTGAACTTGCATGTTAGAGGAAGAGAAGGAAAATAGCAGCATGTGGTAGTGTGGTGTGTGCTGGGAAGAGGTTTTCTTTTAAAACACAGAATAGGAAACAGATCAGGAAAAAAAATTAGCTTTATTCTGTCCCAATTTCTTAAATCTCCACAAGCTGGTTCTCCCGGCTCTTCGTCCAGCCCCAATTAAAACTCCTACTTCAAAACTCCTTTGCATAGCTTGCCTTGGAAGGACTTCTGGGTCCATGGGCCTCTCCCCCTCCTGCAGCCTCCTGGATTCTTAACCTCTCCCTGTGAGCAACGTCCTCTCTACCCTGAACTCTGGGCTGCAGACTCTCTTAAAGGGGACTGTTGATAATCCTTCTGGAGAGGGATGGGTAATATTCTATAGAGCCAATCAAACACCCTCCTCCTCAGCTCAACCATGCCCTGTCGAGCACCTGCCTCACCTGGGACCCCCACCTGGGAAAGGAAATCCATGTTCAGGTGAGCTTGACCAGCCCTATGGCGGGCCCAAAACTGATAGGGTTGGAGACTCAAAAATCACCATATAATATAGCCGTTGAACTCCCTATATTGAGCCATCCACTTGAGGGGTTGGGGGTCCATTACCAGCATAAATGGATGGTTGAACAGGTAGTATTTGAAGGTCTCAAGTGCCCACTTGACATTCAGGACTTCCTTCTCAATCACTTCATAATGCTGCTCCCGAGGAAGCAGCTTCCTGCTCTTGAATGCTACAGGATGTCCTTCACTCATAAGAACATAATAAATGCCATACTGGGTCAAACCAAGATCCATCAAGCCCAGTATCCTGTTTCCAACAGTGGCCAATCCAGATCACAAGTACCTGTCAAGTTCCCAAAAGATTCACAGCTTCCATGCTGATTGTCCAATGGGTAAGCAGTGGATTTCTCTGATCCTTTTCAATAATGGTTTATGGACCCCTGACTTCCTGGGCCAGAATGGCTCTTAAGCCCACTTCTGAGGCATAAGTTTGCACAATAAAGCGTAAAGAGAAATCAGGGCTAATATGGATGGGTTCAGAGCTCACGGCCTTTAGATACTGGAAGGCCAGGTCCAGCTCTTGTGACCACTGAATCCATTCAGGAGCTCTCTTCCGGAGGAGATTGGTTAATGGCTCCACCACATCTGCAAAATTAGGGATGAACCAATAGTAATAGCCAATCAATCCAGAGAAGGCACAAACCTCTTTCTTCAATTTTGTGGTGGGGACCTACTAAGACACACTAAGATACTTTTCCACTCTTTAGTCACCTCCCATCATGATTATTGTAACCTACTCCTTGCTGGTCTCCCTTTGAATAATCTATCTCCTTTTCAATCTGTTCAACACTCTGCTGCGTGGATAATCTTCTGCCAGTCTCGCCATGCTCATATTACCCTTCTTCTCAAGTCACTTCATTGGCTCTACATCTGTTTCCGCATTCAGTTCAAACTTCTCCTGCTGACCTATAAGTGCATTCACTCTGCAGCTCCTCACTACCTTTCCTCTTTTATCTCTCCCTACACCCCTCCTCGGGAATTCCGCTCTTCTAGCAAATCACTTCTATCTGTCCCCTTCTCTTCTATTGCTAACTCCAGACTTTGTTCCTTTCACCTTGCTGCTCCTGATGCCTGGAACAAACTACCTGAGTCTGTACATCAGGTGCCTTCTCTAACCCTTTTCAAATCCAGGGTGAAAACGCACCTCTTTGCAGTCACTTTCAGATCTTGATCCACCTGATCTTCTTTGTGTTTTCTTACCATTTTCCCTACATGTATCCCATGTCTGCAACTACTGTGTTGTCTGTCTTGACTAGATTGTAAACTCTGATGAGCAGGGACTAGTAGTAGTAGTAGTAGTGGTAGACCTGGGCCATGGCATCCATCTTCCATAGTGAAGGTTGTATCTGCCCATTCCCATTTAAATATCCCAGGTATTGAATGTCCCGACCTCCCAGAAAACATTTCTTGGGGTTGGCCATCAACCCAGCCTTCTGCAGACTGATCAATGCAGCTTATAATTGGGTTAGATGGGCGATCCAGTCTCTGCTGTAGATGATGATGTTGTCAAGGTATGCAGCCGCATACTCCTTGTGTGGTCTCAGAAGGCGGTCGGCTAGGCATTGAATCTTGGCAGAAGCTCCATGTAAACTGGCACAAACCTTGCGGTGTCAAAAAAAGCAGTCTTCTCCTGGCAGTTGGAGTCAAAAGCACCTGCCAGTATCCCTTGGTCAGATCCAAGGTTGATACAAAGCGTGCTCCACCGAGTTGCTTGATTAGCTAATCTACTCTGGGCATGAGATACGCTTCCAGTTTAGAAGCTGCATTGACCCTCTGGAAGTCAATGCAGAACCTGATGCTTCTGTCAGATTTAGGAACCAAGACGATGGGTGATGACTTTTCTATGACTCCCATGTTAAGCATCTCTTCTAGCTCCTTGGTGACAACCTGTTGTTGGGCTTCCGGAATCTGATCAGGTCATTGCCACATACCCACCCCAGGGTCAGTAATGATACTATGACAAATGAGGTGGGTTTGTCCTGTGAGGTTTCAGTGGATCAACCCTTCTAGATCTCTTATCTGGGCAACAGAGAACTGGTCTGCAGTTTGGACTTGAGTTGGATCTAATGGAGCTAAAATTTATGGCCCAAAATCATCTCCCTGTACCACCATAGCCACAAAGGAGGCTTTTTTTAAATAGGTTAATATGGTAATTTTTGACTTTATTCCATTTATCTGGCTGGGCAATTTTGTAGTTAAAAGACCCCCCCCCCCTTTCTCTTCCACCCCATTGGGCCCCTGATATTTGCAGACTAACTTGCTCTCGGATGAGGGCAACAAGATTAAAATTCTGTCTCCCATTTGGAAGGTGTGGTGCACGGCTTTCCTCAGCTGGTCTTGCACTTGTATAATGTACTCCACCAAATTAATCCTGGCACAGGGTTCTTCTTCTTCCCAGATTTCCCTTACCACATCTAATATGCCTCTTGGCGTCTTCTGAAGAATAGCTCAAAAGGCGAAAACCCTGTGGAACTCTGAGGAATCTAACAGATTGCAAACATTAAAAATGATAGGAAAATATCCCAATTCTTCCCGTCCTCCTCCATGAACTTTTTAAACATCTGTTTCAGAGTTTTATTGATCGCTCAATGAGGCCATCCGTCTATGGGTGATATACTGATGTTTGCAGCATCTTGACTTTCACCAACACATACTGTTGCTTCAGCACCTTGGATACAAAAGGTGTTCCTTGATCTGTGAGGATCTCATTGCGTATTCCCACCCATGAGAAACTTCCCAGAGGGCATTTGCATTTGTATTAGTCTTTATATTCCTTAAAGCAATGGCCTTCGGTTACTGGATAGTGTAGTCCAGTATGACTGAAATGTACTTGTTGCCTTGGGTGGTTCTCAAGAGTCCCACTAGATCCATGGCCACTCTTTCAAATGAAGTTTCAATGATGGGCATAGGCACTTGAGCGGCAGGTCAAACTCTGGAGGGGTTATGAATTTGGCAGGTGGGGTATGACTGACAATATAATTGTACCTGTTTATGGAACCTGGGCCAGAAAAATCAGGCTAAAACACACTCTAGTGTTTTCTCCACTCCCCAGGTATCCCCCTAATAAATGACAACGGGCCTACAATAATGCCTGCTGATGATAGGGATGGGGAACTATTAATTGTTCTACCTCTTCCCCCTCTACAGCACCCTCAGCTACTCTGTATAATAAATCTCCCTTGAGCACAAAATAGGGAAAGAGTCTTGCAGAGGACTCTTTGTTATTTAATGGAACTCCATCCACCTCCAAAACCCACTCTTGGGCATGTTTAAGGGGCTCATCCTCTTGCTAGGCACTCTTGAAGCTCCCTGGGTCTTCCCCCACGCCCTACTCTGTGAACGGGACAATTGTATTTGGATCCCTACTGCTGAGCTATAGAAACATAGAAATATGATGACAGAAAAAGACCACATGGCCTATCTAGTCTGTCCTTCCATATCAACAAATACAACAGTCCCCCTTTTACCTTTAGAGATCCTCTGTGTTTGTCCCATGCTTTTTTGTATTCAGTTACTGTCCTCATCTCTACCACCTCCACTGGGAGACTATTCCATGGATCCACTACTCTTTCCGTAAAGAAATATTTCCGCATATCACTCCTGAATCTATCTCCCTTCACCCTCATCCCATGTCCCCTCGTAGCAGAACTTGCTTTCAATTGAAAGAGGCTCTCTCCCTGAACATTTATGCCACGGAGGTATTTAAACATCTCAATCATATCACCTCTATCCCTTCTTTCCTCTAAGGTGTACATATTTAGATCCTTAAGTCTGTCCTCATATGCTTTATAATGAAGACCACTAATCATTATAGTAGCCACCGTCTGCACCGACTCCATCCTGTTCACATCCTTTTAAAGGTGCGGCCTCCATTATTGCATACTATACTCCAAATGAGGTCGCACCAAAGACTTATACAGAGGCATTATCACCTCCTTTTTTCTGCTAGCCATTCCTCTCCGTATGCACCCAAGCATCCTTCTAGCTTTTGCCGTCGCCTTTTCTACCTGTTTAGCTATTTTAAGATCATCAGACACAACCACGCCTATGTCCCGCGCTTCTTTAGTGGACAAAAGTACTTCACCCCCTATACTATATTGCTCCCTTGAATTGCTGCAGCCCAAATGCATGACCTTACATTTTTTAGCATTAAATCCCAGCTGCCAAATTCTAGACCATTCTTCAAGCTTAGCTAGATCCCTCCTCATGTTATCTACATCTTCCTGGGTGTCTACTCTACTGCAGATTTTGGTATCATCTGCAAAGAGGCAAACCTTACCTGACAGACTTCTGCTATATCACTAACAAAGATGTTAAAAAGAATCGGACCAAGGACAGATCCCTGGGGCACACCACTGGTAACATCCTTCTCCTCAGAGTGAGCTCCATTTACTTATACTCACCCAACCAATTTCTAACCCAAGCAGTAACTGTAGGGTCCATCCCTAGGGTGCTCAGTTTGTTTATAAGTCGCCTGTGAGGAACAGTGTCAAAGGCTTTACTGAAATCTAAATACACCACATCTAGAGCTCTCCCTCGGTCCAACTCCCTGGTCATCCAGTCAAAGAAATCAATCAGATTTGTCTGACAAGACTTGCCTCTGGTGAATCCATGCTGCCTTGGATCCTGTAATCCGCTGGACTCCAGAAACCTCACAATTTTCTCTTTCAGCAGCGTTTCCAATAATTTACTCACCACCGAAGTTAAACTAACAAGCCTGTAGTTTTCAACCACATCCTTACTTCCGCTTTTGTGTAAAGGCACCACATGAGCCTCTCTCCAGTCCTTTGGCACCACTCCCGACTCCAACAAGGCATTGAAAAGCTCAGTCAGTGGAGTTGCATTTGTATTAGTCTTTATATTCCTTAAAGCAATGGCCTTCGGTTACTGTCCCCAAGTTCCCTCAGTATTCTAGGGTGTATCCCATCCGGTCCCATTGCTTTGTCTACTTTAAGTTGAGCTAGTTTCTCACGAACAGTCTTCTGAAAATTGTTCAAGATGTCCCTCGCTTCTGTTCCTATTTGTGGGTGTTTTCTGAGGTCCTGCTCCTGGTTCTTCATCTGTGAACACAGAACAAAAATATTTGTTAAGCAATTCCACTTTATCCTTATCAGCTTCTACATATTCCTCCCCTGCACCCTTGAGTCTGACAATACCACTTTTGCCCTTCCTCTTCTCACTAATATATCTGAAAAATGTCTTATCCCCCCATTTTATTGCATTGGCTATTTCCTCCTCCTTTTGAATCTTTGCCTTCTTGACTACTTTACTAGCTTCTCTAAGTTTTTCCAAATACAGATGCCTGTCTTCCTCTCTCTGTGATCTCTTGTATTTCATGAAGGCCTCCCTCTTTTTCTTCACTTTTTCAGCTACTTCTTTCGAAAACCATAGCAGTCTCCTTTTCCTTTTACCTTTATTTACCATTTTAACAAAAAGGTTGGTTGCCCTTAAAATATCCCCTTTCAGTTTTGCCTACTGTTTTTCTACATCACCCAGCTGTTCCCATCCCACTAACGACTCCCTGAGGTATTGGCCCATCTTCGCAAAGTTAGTCTTCCTAAAGTCTAAGATCCTCACCTTTGAATGGATTCTAACAGCCCTAGTCCTAATACTGAACCATACCATCTGGTGATCACTGGATGCAAAATGATCTCCCACTACAACATCAGAAACACTTTCACCATTGGTAAGCATCAAGTCCAGTATGGCCCCTTCACGTGTGGGGTCTGTTACCAATTGCCTGAAAAGTTCTCCCTGTAGAGAATCCAGGATCTCCCTACTTCTAGATGATACTGCAGCAGGAATGTGCCAATCAACATCTGGCATATTGAAATCTCCTATCAGTAGCACTTCCCCTTTCCTAGCAATGCTGCGTCCACCTCTTCCTCTTGTGAGGGAGGTCTGTATATCACACCAATGCAAATAGATTTCTCCTTCCCTCTTTCTAGTTTAACCCACCCTTTTAAGCTCTGTAATTCCAAAGCTTTAATATTATTTTTCACATATAGTGCCACTCCTCCTCCCCTTCTTCCTACCCTGTCCTTTCTGAATAAAGTATAGCCAGGTATAGTTACATCCCAATCATGGTTTTCTGTGAACCATGTTTCTGTAACTGTCACTAAATCCAAGTCAGCCACTCCCACCAAAGCTTCAACATCAGGGATCTTATTTCCCATGCTACGGGCATTTATACACAATGCTTTCCATATGTTACCCCTGTTACCCATTTCCATAAAGGTATTTAATGTATCAGCTACCTGGGGGCTTTCACTTACCTGGGGGCTTTCTTCACCCATCCCCAACGAATCTAGTTTAAAGCCCTCTTCAGTAGATTAGCCAGTCTACTACCGAAGATGTGTTGACCTTTCTTGGACAGATGGATGCCATCTCTGCTCTGCAACCCTTGGAACAGCATCCTATGGTCTAGGAAACCAAAATGTTCTCGATGACACCATCCATGCAGCCATGCATTCATCTCCAGGATGCGAGCCTCTCTGCCTTGGCCTTTACCCTCAATAGGGAGGATTGAAGAGAACACCACCTGTGCTACACAGCTATCCCAAGGGGTTTCTTCCCTAGGCTCTCCCTCCCCAAATCCCTCCTCTATAGCCACCCCCAGTCTCTGTTCATAGTGTAGGTTTTCACGCTGATGCCAACTTCAGGACTCAGCGGGCTTGGGATTCTCAACAAATAGATCCTGGTCTTCCAGGAGGAAAACCTCTGGGAAATCTTCCTGGTCCAACTTAGCAGAGCCCATATTGCTCCAAAGTTTGGGTAGTCGTGGACAATCACCACTGGACTTTGAAACCAGGGCAGCACCATGACCTTGAACATGGCTTGCCCTGCTGGAGTCTTAAGGTAAATCTGCATCTAGTCTCCATGCACACAGGCCAGTGGTACCATCTTTACATTGTCAATTTGAAATCGGGTTACAGTTTCCTAACGAATGAGGATCTGCACACTTCTGGAGTCTATCAAAGCCCGGAGGTGGGTCCCCTCATCACCCCCAGGCCTGCCACTTATTCCATCTTCGAGATGAAACAAGTTGGGCATCTAACCTGAGGCCACCAAACGGACAGAAGCTCGACCTGAATGGCCTCTGTAGTCCAGATGCTTTTTTATTGGTATATAATGTTGCCCCTAAGTATTCACTCCCACTCCTCAAGGGTCGTCAATGAGTCGGATTTTCAGGATATCCCTAATGAATAGTATGCAGGAGAGAGAATTGCATGCTGAATCCTGCTGAAGTTCCTGTACAGCATCAAGAATGACTTTAGTCTCTGTATTGTGGTTTTTCACATTGAACGCTGTACTTTACCACTTATTGTGACTGGTTGGTGATGGTGATAGTGAGCTCCATTCTGCCTTGGTCCTGCCCCATTTATTGCATTATCTCTATGTGTCTGACATTCCATACCTATTGTGGCTAGAAGGAAAAGCATGCTGAAGTACCTGTACAGCATCAAGAGTGACTTTAGTCCCTGTACTGCATTTCTGTTAATTGAACTTTGCATTTTACTGCTTATTATGACTGCTTGGTGATGGCGAGGTCCATCTTGCCTTGCTCTCACTCAGCCTATGGCATCATCTCTATGCATCTGACATACCGTAAGTGCCTATTGTAGTGCACTGCAGCAGGTGTCAATTTGCACATGAAGGGGACTTGCCCCTTTGGGCACCCCTTCATGTGCAAATTGTATTATAAAATATTTTTGTATTTACTTTTGCTTCTAATTTTTGCTAATTACAGTTGTATTATTATGACTTCATCATATGATATTCCAACTATAATGGGTTTAGGGTATTATGGAAACACTGTTCCTTTTCACAAATTACATTTGGAGCAAGGTAATTCAGTGCTAGTTTAGATTGCCTTGGAAGAAATTACTGAGCAGGTTAAGTTGCTGCATGCTAATTATGAGCCATTCATGTTATTATTAAATGCTTGCCCAGTTAAAAATAAAGTTGCAGTAATATATGATCTAATCTACTCTCAGTACCCTGATGTCTTGTGCACTGCTGAGTCTATCTGAATCTGATGTAATACTGAATAACTTCATCCTAAATTGGGCCCTACATCAATCTTGTGACCGAAGAGTAGAAGTCTTCATTATTTTTAGATATCATTTTTTTCTCTGTCTATTTTGGACTGGAGAGATAAAGTGTATGGACTGCTTATTGATTAATTTTAGAATTTCAGTATCTATTTAATTTATCTTACTTCTCACTTGTCTATTATTGATTTGATGGGTATTTATGCAATGCTTGTAATTGCAAATTGTGATCTGTAAATGGCTATTATCCTGGGTAATTTTAATGAACATATGAATTGTACTCCTTTAGAATGTGATGAAGCTATGGCCATTTTGGATTTTAAGCAGATTGTTTCTTTTTTTTATACATCTAGATTTACTACCTATAACAAACTGCTTCGATGCAGTCTCAGAATGGCTCCTGTCACAGAACCTCCGCATTCAGCACAAGAAAACCGAGGTTCTCTTTATCACCAGAGACACCAACTTCACCCCACCTCCACATATAAAAGTCAAGGGAGCTGAACTATGCACTAAGGAAGCAATAAAATACCTTGGAGTCACACTGGACCATCGGCTCGACATGAAACCACACATAAATAATATCGTAAAAGCTGTGTACTTCAAGATACGCACGCTCAAGCACCTACGCTCCCTACTTGACCCAGAAGATTTCAGAACCATTTACCAAGCACTAATCTTACCACATTTTGATTTCGCCAACTCAGTTTTGCAAGGACTCCCACAATCCACCTTGAGCCCATTACAGCTCGCCATGAATACTGCCGCAAGGGTTCTTCAAGGAGCTTCCAAGAGTGAACATATTACACCTATCCTCAAACAACTACATTGGCTCCCCATACACGGAAGGCTGATGTTCAAAATCCTAATTCTCACATTCAAGGCCACAAAGGGCCTATCTTCCAACTCACTTTCTGAGCTTATACGAACCGTACCACCAAACAGAAACAGAAGACAGGCAGCATTAAACTCCTTATCGATACCAAAGGCCATAACAACGTACAATCTATCAACAGCGAACAGAGCTTTCCTGTGTTGCGCACCAAAATGCTGGAACTTGCTCCCTTCCGACATCCGTACCATAACCGACTTAACCCAGTTCAGAAAGGCCCTCAAATTCAACCTATTCACCAGATACTACCCCATATAAAGATAACATTTAGTCCCACTACATATTCAATTACAGTTTTTCCCTTGCTCCCAACACTCTTGTTAATTCATGTACATAGTTTGAGCATGTGATCTAGTTAACAGATTGCATATTCCATGTAGATAGTTCTCCCCTGTTATCCAAGTTCATAATCCTGTTATATGTAACTCCGAACAGCCTGTTGTTCTGGTTTTGTTATGTTCTCTGTAAACCGCGCTGATGTCAAAGAGTGCGGTATATAAGAAATTAAAATAAATAAATAAATGTCCATAGAATACATTGGACTCAATTTTCCTGCCTGGTAGTTTTCATAGTTATGAGATCACCAATTCTTTAATGACACTTTCTCTTGCTTGAAAGGATCATTTGCTAATTCAATTTTGTGTGTTCTTGCAGTCCAATGGGAACCTACTTTCTCCTACTAATTCTCTGCATCCTTATCATGCTGCTTGTCCAAGCCATAGTATTTTCAGTAGTCATATGGATGTGAATGTTGGACAGTGAAAAAGACAGGAATAAAATCGATGCCTTTGAAGTATGGTGCTGGAAAAGAATACTTTGTATACCATGGACTGTCCGAAGAACAAACCAGTAAGTAATAGCGGAGATCAAACCTAAGCTTTCCTTAGAAGCTCAGATGACAAGACTTCGACTTTCATACTTTGGACACATCATGCGAAGAGAGAGAGATCATTACAGAAAGACATCTTGCTTAGCCAGATTGAAGGTCAACGCAAAAGAGGAAGACCAGCAAGGAGATGGATCAATACAATACAGCAGCTATGAGTGCCACTCTGCAATAATGAACCACCTGGGTGAAGACTGAACACAACTATCCAGAGAGTCACCATGAGTTGACGGTACATAACAACAAGAAGTAATAAAGAATTATTTGAGATTAAATTAAACTCTAAATTGGATAGTGCCTTTCTTTCTACTTATCAATAGGTCATGCCAGTGAATAATTTGATTGACAAATGGACTGATTCAGTGGAAGCTGTTGTGAATGAGTTAGCTGTTGACATGAGTTTTCAATTGATACATCCTAAGTATGCTGTTTGGTTTTTCAACGAGTTGCGGAGTATAAACAATTACAAACAAAAGAGAGAATTTGGCATAAATGTAATGTACCCAGAAGAAAAATAAATATAATTAAATAAATACCTGAGGGTAGGATTGTTAATCTGGCCATGTTGTTTTTTTCTTGGGGGAACCGCAGCTGATCTGGGGCTGCATCAGCAGCATTGTTATCTTTTTGGGCTGGCAGCAGCATGCAATTTAAAAAAACAAAACAAAAAAAACCTGGTAGAGTCTCAAGAGTGGACCTGATAGGCCATGCTCCAAAGGCCTGCTTCTGGGTCATCCAAGGGACTCTGGGGGGCAATTTGGGCATGCAGGGATGATTTGGAACAGCCATGGGTGTGGCGGTTGTCTCTGATCATTTGTGGAGGTGGTCAGAAGTATTGGAGGGGATCGCGGAAGCCCACAACTCACCGATGCTAAATGCAGGGGGGGGGGGTGTCACAGGTGCCCACGATCTTCCCTGATGGAGGAAAGACCTGGAGGCTGCCTTCTTGGCATCGGAGAAGGCCGCGGAAGTTGTGGCTGTCCCCGATGTCAGGAAGGGGGGGGGTCTATGGCAGCAAAACACTCCGGGGCCTTTGGGCAAGGTCCGCAGTGACTTAAAAAGGGTAAAGGGCCTTGGAACATGGGCCAATGAGCCCTGGAGGGGGATCTGATGACCCTAAGAGAAAAGGTGGGCCATTGAGAGGCCCAAAATACAGAAAGGCAAGGGGGCCTTGGAATGACACATCAGGGCTAGGGAAAAGCCCCGAGGGTATAGAGGGCTGCCCCGAGGTGCTACAAATAAATACATAATAATAAAAGAAAGTGGCCATGCCATGTGAGGGTTGAGAGTGTGCCTGAATGGCACAACTATATAAAATAATATAATATATATATAATTATTTTATATAGTTATGCCATATGTGTGTGTGAGAGCTAGAAAGTCCTAATAAAGTAGAAAAATGGCCAGATTGAGTCATGGGTGACTGGAACGCAAAAGTTGGCAATAAAGAAGAAGGTGAAATATTAGGAAAATATGCACTTGGCAACAAAAGTGAAGCTGGAGAAAGACTGATAAAATTCTGCAAGAATCTCATCTCAAACACCTTCTTCCAGCAACACAAGCAGCGACTGTATACATAGACTTCACCCAATGGATTGCACAAAAATCAAATTGACTACATCTGTGGAAGTCAACGATGGAAAAGCTCTTTAACATCAACAAAGACAAAACATGAAGCTGACTGTGGTACAGATCACAGTATGTAAGCTAAAGTTGAAAAAGAGCAAGCCACTCATGAATGTAGCAAAATATGACCTTGAGAATATACCACTGGAATTTATGGACTGCCTGCAAAATTGATTTGCTGCTTTAGATACAAATGACAGAGCTCCAGAAGAATTATGGGATGACATCAAGAAGGTTCTGTTGGAAGAAAGCGAGAAGTCTCTACAAAAGGTGAAAAAGCAAAAATGGCCAAAATGGATGGTACTGGACTGAAGAAACACTGAAAATTGCTCAGAAACGCAGAGAAGCTAAAGCTAGAGGAGAAAGAGAGGCAACTGCAGAACTCAACAGAGATTTCCAAAGTGCAGTATGACAAGGCAAGAAGAAGTACTACAATGACGCATGCAAGGAAATACACCCTTGTGCAAATTAATTGAAACAAACCAGATTTTTTAATTTTTTCAGCCTACAAATTGTATATACATTTAAATTATAATGCCCTGTTCAATGTAATTTCAGTTTGTTCAATGTAAACCGCACTGATGCAGAATAGCGCGGTATATAAGAGAACATAAATAAATAAATAAATTTAGATCTTTTTTTTAATCAACTGGGTTAAATCATCACATGTGAGATGTTTCAACATTATTTGTGGGTTTATGGGTTAAATGATGTAATAGATGACGTGATATGACGTAAGATTGACTTATTGTGTATGCGACTATAATATCAGCCAACATTGCATTACATTTTCTTTTGAGTGTATTCTTAGTTGTTAATCCAACCATTGTACATGATGGATGTTACGCCCAGAAAATGAACAAAGATTGTCACCCTTTATGAACACACAGGGAAGACCTACAGGGATATAGCAAGTATAGTCAGTGTCAGTCTCGCAACCGTCAGTCATGTGATCAAATCTAAAAAGGAGACAGGGTCCATCTCGCCTAAACAAAAGGGAAATTATGGTCGTATATGGAAAACCACACCCAGAGATGACAACTATGTTCTCAAGGAAAGTAGAAAAGACGCTTGAAAGACAAGCAATGCATTAAAAAGAGATTTAGAAGAGAAAGGTATAATGGTCAGTTCTTCCACAATTCACAGGCGACTTTTGGAAGTTGGTCAAAAAGCACGACGACCTCTGAAAAAACAACTTCTGACGAAGGTTATGAAAGAGAAGTGCTATAAATGGGGACTGAAACATAGAGTGGACTAAAGAAGACTGGAGAAAAGTAATGAAAATCATTTCTTCGTCCAGGGCCAAAGAAGCTAACATGTTCGGTATTTACTTGGAGAAAAGATTTGTGATTCCCCACATCAACCAGAATGTGAAACACCCCCAAAAGAAGATGTTCTGGGGTGTTTCAGTTATTATGGAGTCGGCAGCTTACATCCAGTTGTGGGAATGATGCGTTCACAACAATATGTCGATGTTCTCCAAAGAAGAGTTGTTCAAGAGCTAGTGAAGACATTTCCTGATGGATCTGTCATCTTTCAGCAGGAGTTTGCCCCATACCACACATCAAAATTGGTGAAATGTTTTTTCAAAAGAAGCAAATAAAGGTACCGGACTGGGCAGAAAACTCTCCAGATTTAAACCCAATAGAGAATCTGTGGCCCATTTGCAAACTTCGTCTTCGTGGAAAGGACTGTATGACAAAGGAGAAGCTTATTCAAGCTCTGATTCAAGTTTGGTACAGGGACCCAAAATTTGTTGCAGACTGCTTGACATTAGTGGACTCCATGCTCTGATCCCACACATCAGCAAGATTCTACTGAAGATTATTCAACAGAGACTATAACCATACCTGAAATGAGAACTACCTGAAGTGCAAACAGGGCTCAGGAAAGGGCGAGGAATGAGAGACATCATCACAGATGTGAGATGGATCCTTGAAAAGACAAACAAATGCCAAAAGGATATCTATTTGTGCTTTATTGACTACAGCAAGGCTTTTGACTGTGTAAACCATGAGAAACTCTGGGCCACATTAAGAAGCATGGGTATACCAGAACATCTGATCGTTCGCTTGCACAACCTTTACATTGATCAAGAAGCAACACAGAATGGTTTAAAATAAACAAAGGTGTACGACAAGGCTGCATATTTTCCCCCTACCTGTTTAATTTATATGCAGAACATATCATCAGCGAAGCAGGACTGTATGAATAGAACAGAGGTGTGAAGATTGGTGGAAGACTCATCAACAACCTTCGCTGTGCTGATGATACCACATTACTGGCTGAAAGTGAAGATGATCTGAAACATTTGCTTCTCAAGATCTAGGAATATAGTCTTAAAATGGGCTTGCACCTTAATGTAAAGAAGACAAAGATCATGACAACTGGCAAAATCAATAAGTTCATCGTTGAAATTGAAATAGTGGACAAGAAATCCACTGATGCATTGTTCTTGGCAGAATGGCAATGAAGAGCCTAGACAAGATTCACAAGAGCAGAGATGTCTCTCTCCATACAAAGATTTGACTTGTTCAAGCCATGGCATTTTCAATAACATCATATGGATGCAAAGGTTGGACAGTGAAAAAGTTATACAGGAAGAAAATTGATGCCTTTGAATTATGGTGTTGGCGACAAATACTGTGTATACCATGGACTGCCCAAAGAACAAACCAGTCAGTACTAGAGGAGATCAAACCTAAGCTTTCTTTAGAAGCTCAGATGACAAGACTTTGAATTTCATACTTTGCACACATCATGCGAAGAGACAGATCATTAGAAAAAGACATCATGCTTGGCAAAGTAGAAGGCTAATGCCAAAGAGGAAAATGGGCAATGAGATGGATCGATACAATAACAGCAGATCTGACAACAATGAGCCGCCTGACTGAAGACTGAACACAATTTAGGACAACTATCCAGAGGGAAACTTAGTATGTTTTGTACTTTACGTTACTATCCATTAGTTTCAAATTTATACCAATGCTAGGACAGACTACTGTGAAATTTCTTTAAAAAAGATCCCACTGGTCTGATACTTTGGAGAATGTGACTGCAGGTTACAGTAAGTCAGAAGAAGCTAAATCTGATATTTGCATTTTTTGAGTATGCATCAGGACAAAGTTCTGCAAGCAAAGCAAAATTATTTTTCTAAAAAGATTTAACAGACAGTCAGTCATCCTCATGAATTATTTATGGTTGTGTGAACATTAATGTATCAATCTAATAAGAATCTGGGGATCATTTTTTTATTTTTTATTTTATTTTATTTTATTTTTATTGAATTATACAAATTATACATACAACAACAATATGCATATAGAAGAAATAGGGATGTCTAAAAATAATCTCAGCAATCCTAAACAAGAAAATTATCAGAAAGAAAACTATTAAATTAAATCATCCCCCCACTAAGCCCACAAAACAACCAGGAGGCTACAGGAAATAGCATTGTCAAATCCTATCGTGACAATCAAGCACGATAGAACATCTAACAATATACTAACAAGAAAAAACAAAATACAAGCGGATTAAGGCTTAAGCGTCAGCCAATGTAAGTACACCTCCAACTCCAACCTCTTCCCTCCCACTAAGAAAAACAGAAAGCTGTTGAGGATCAAAGAAAAAATAAATCTTATTCTGATAGGAAATAACACATCTAGATGGATATTTCAATTTAAAGGATGCCCCCAGCGCGAGAGCCCTAGGCCTAACGGTCAGGAACTCTCTTCTCCTCAACTGGGTAGACCGAGACAGGTCAGGAAATATTTGAACTTTAGATCCAAAAAACAGCTCATTCATATTCTTGACAAAAAATCTAAGAATAAAAGATTTATCCGTCTCCAACGCCACCGTAGCCAACAGGGTTCTCCTCTCTGTGATGACTTCCAGCGAACTCTCCAAAAAGCCCGTCAAGTCTCCAAGTCCAGACCCTTGGGCTGCAGAAGCCTCCACCATCCCCCTTTTCGACTCCATAGTATCAGCCAGATAATAAACCCTCATCAGAGGAGGAAGCTGATCAACAGGAATCTTAAGAACCTTCAAGAGATATTTACAAAACATCTCTGAAGGAGACAAAAGAGGGGATTTTGGAAAGTTCAATATACGCAGGTTGTTCCGTCGAGTTTGATTTTCTATATATTCCACTTTCCGGGTCAACACATTCTGCTCTTTAATAAGGGCCGAATGTTCCTCTTTAACCAAAGAAAGTTCCTCTTTACACTGCGACAAGGAGTTCATCTGTTGCTCCTGATGTTTAGAGACTTCAACTTTTAACACACTCACTTCTGTACTAACCGTACTCGCAAGCGAGGAGAAGGAATTAGCCAGTACAGCAAGAGCGTCCCACAGCGCATCTAAAGTTATAGTAGCAGGCTTTACCAGCAGTAGTTTCCCTAGTTCTCCTCTGGGCTCCAACCGAAGGACAGGGTCATAGCCCTCAACCGGTTTCCCCTCTCCAGAGTCCTCGAACAGCCGCTGTTGTTGCCCTTCACCTTCCGGGTGCCCCACCCTCCCTACACAGCCTGGGAGGACCGGGGAACATGCCCCAATCGGTGACACATCAACTCCAGGCTGCGTTGGGGGCAACTGCAAGTCAGGGGACAAGGAAACCCCTGAAGCGCCCAGCACGCTCTCTAGCTCACCTGAGCGTGCCGTCGAAGACGCTGCTTGTGTTCCGAGTGGCACGAATCCACAACGCTCGAGAGTCCGCTGAACCGAGGACAAAGCAGGCTGCGAAACAGCAGGGGAACTCGCCTGCTTCCTCTTCCTATGCCCCATAACTCCGGGGCCGCAGAAAGTACCGGCCAGGTTCCTCTCCGGCAAACGCAGACCGCTGCCTTCCCGGATCAGTTAACCGCCGCCATCTTGCTTCCACTACCGTCCCATCTCTGGGGATCATTTTATAAGCCCTATTCACAATTTAAATGTGTCAGTGGCACCAGAAAACCACACAAGCCACAGACATGTGCAAATCGTGCAGCTTTTTACCGTGGGCATGTCTGGGTGTTCCAGTGATGTTTCTGGGTAGAACTGTAGATGGCGTTAGTTCCTCCATATCCAGTATGTATTTCACAAATGCCTGGATATGTGCAAGGTAGTGGCCCTAAACATGCCAAACTGTACCTGCTATAAAGCATGAATAAGCATGGGACTTTGTTATCTTTTTAGACTGGCTGTGTTGTTGGTGATCAAAGGAATTTGACTTATGATCCATTTGCTTGACTGTCATCTGTGTAGATGTAGGTGCCCTTTGAGCACCCTCTCTGTGTCTGTCTTATCCTATGTCTGTCTCCAACTCAACCCCTCCAAGATGCCTTCCCAGCCTTCCAAATCCCACACACCCTGTGTCCCCCATGCTGTCCCTTGCTGTTTCAATGGTCTCTCTGCCCAAGTGCCTCATATCTACAGTGTGCTGTGCTCTGATCCCCAGTTTCTGTGTTTCTGTGTGTTTTTCTGAAGCTTGTCTGTTTGTGTTGTGCTGCTATGTCTAGTCTCTGGGTCCCTCTGTTGGTCCCTGCTGCTTGTCTGTGTGCGTCTCTGTGTCTGTGTATGTACCTTTGAATATCTGGGGAGGTGAGTGTGTATAGGAATGTCAGGAGGTGTCTGGAAGGATTCTCAGGGTGCTGGAGGTAGGAGATAGAGTAGCAGCTATCGAGAAAATGAACATATTGTTTGTGCTGGCATTGCTGCATGAGGGTCCCTGGGAGAGCAGGAGAGCTGCGAGGAGATACCCATATCACAGGATCTATAGGCCCAGAACCCAATTTGTGAGCCTCATGGATGAGCAGTGCCCCACCAGATTTCGCTTTGATAAGGCAGCCATCCACTTTCTGGCAGAGATAGTGGATGGCTGCCTTATCAAAGAGATGCTCCTCCGATCCACCACACAAGGGGTCAGCCACTGTCTGCCCACCTCAAAATCACCATGACCCTTGCCTGCCCAGCCACCAGCAGTTTCCAATCTGTTTTGGCTGCCACAGTGAGCCTCAGCCAGTCAGCTGTATCACAGTACATCTGCCAGTTCCCGAGGGCCTTCCTAAGTTACACAGCTGACTATGTAGCAGCACAGGCAACAAACCATGATTCAGCTCCATGAGACGGCTGGATTTCCGTCAGTGCTGAGGTTGATGGACTGCACACATGTGACCCTCCGTGATGCACTTGCTCTGCACTGTGCAAAATATAAAGATAATGGATGTAAATTTTAAAAACTGACATATTCATATCACTAAATTAAAAATATATATTTTTTTCTACCCTCTATGTCCTCATTGCTGGAATCAGGGATAGGAGATTGCTAAACAGGTAGGAGTTGGAGACACAGCCCTAAAATCGGGGACAATCCTTGAAAATTCAGAACATATAGTAATCTTACACAAACCCTTCCACCAGCAGCAAGCCCAGCGGAAAGTTAGCTAGAAAATGTCTCACTCATATTAACCTTGTCTGTAGCACAACAGTACACAAAGCTACCAATCACTGGATTCTGTCTACGAAGCATGCTTCCCATAGACAGAAAATGGGAGACGACCTTTAGTGCCCGATTCTGTCTCGGATGTAGATCTCTTTTGTATATCCAGGCTGAGCCGGATGAACAAAGGAGATGGAGAGTCTGATTCCGTGGGGCACATCTAGCCCCGCGGGATCAGAATCACGAACAGGCATGTACGTGCTGGCCGGGACTGTGATTCAATCCTAGCCTGCACATACATGCCCTTCCCTACTAACTCAGTCAGGACTTTTAAATGGAGCCGCGGTGCCATGACGTCATGTTGCCATGGTACTGTGGCTCCATTTAAAAGCTGCAATGCCGGCCACCTGCAAAAAGAGTTAATTCCCCGCAGCCCAACCCCAGATCTTGGCCTCCTTAGGTCAGGGTCGTGCTGCGGGGAATTAACTCTGGCACCCCCAGTCCCATCCACACCCCAATGATGGAAACAAATAACGTCCAGGGAAGTTATTCCACCTAGAGGGTGGAATTAACTTCTCCTGTCATTTCGCCAGCCCTGGACGATCAGGGCCGACATTAGAATTGGCCCTGTATGTCCAGGGCCGGTGACAGTCCACTGCCTGCCCACTCTCTGCTCCTGGGCCGCCTCTTCCCCTCCCCCAACTAACTTCCCCGCACAACCTACGGGGAAGTTAGTCGGGGCCCGCAGCTGCTACGAATAGCGGGGGTGGACATCCCTTTGGGACATCCATCCCCACTATTCATGGTTCAGAATGCTCCCTTTAGTGAACAGGGCCCATTGAGTTAACACTAAGGCAAATGATTTACATCAGTAGGACATTTCATAACCTACGTCACACTGGGCTTGATTTTCAAAGCAAGTTATACAATTGCTGACAGATAGTACACACATGACTCATTAATGGATGGTTTTTTAGCCCTTAATCAGATAAAATAGGGCCATTTAATCATAGGTGAAGTTTCATTGCTTTATTTGGGGGGGGGGGGCATGGGATACGAATCTCAGATTAGTGGCAGGGGCAACTATTACTTTTCTCTCTCCCCTCCTCCTGATTCTCCCTCTCTTGCACACATACACACACAATGTACCACTCACACTCCACTGACTCATCCTAGGCCTGAAATCACCAGCCTCAACCTTCCCACTTGTTCAGTTGCAGCTGCAACTGGGTGATACAATAACATTCTCATACCTTTGTATTTCTTACTGTATTCTTATTGTCTTCCTTTATTTGCCTTGTTTTATTGAATTTATTATCAATTCTCTAGTCTTTTCCTTATTAATTCATTTTAACCTTTTCCATTTCTCTCTTCTCTCTAATTTGTAAGGGCGGCATTCTCGAAGGCATTTATATGGGTAACTGCTCTAGTTACCCGTGTAAATGCCTTATCTGGGATTTTCCAAAGGCACCTACATGGTAGTTCCTTTGGAAAATCCCAGGTAAGTCCCTAATGCGCCCAGATGCTATGCGGTTAGCGTCAGGGCGTGTTGGGGCACTCCAGGACAGAACAGGGGTGGAGGAAAGGGCTAAGCAGGTGGCAGTGATTTTCGATGCTACCCGCTTAGCCCTCTGCACCTTAAAGATAGGCAAGTATTTCCTCGCCTATATTTCAGGCGCAGGGGCTATGCGGGTAGCATTGAAAATTGCTGCTATCTGCTTAGCCTCAGCAGCTGACGGAGCATCCAGCCAAACCTGGATTTTCACTTCCAATGCCACGGAAGTGAAAATCCGGGTTAAGGGGGTCGGCAGGCAGCCTAGGTGCTGACACGGCACATAGGCTGCCTAACTGAAAATCGGGCCCTAAGATTATTTCCTTTATTACTCATTTTATTCTCTTTGCATTTCTCTAGATTTTTCCATCCTGTTTTCATTGTTCATTTTGTTTGTTACAGGTTCCATTTCTTTTGTTTATCCCTTTTCTTGTGTTTTTCTTTATCCTTCCTATACTCTTTTATTCTCCTTTCCGTCCCTTTTTGCTCTCACACATATCCCTTTCTCCTCACCCTGCCCACTCACTTATCCATCCTTCCCCCACCTCTCCATAACTCCCTCTCCTTTTGCCCCTTTTTTGTATCTCCTCTGCCCATCCCATCAACCTTTCTGGCTTTCTTCTCTCGTTCACATCATTCTTTCCCTCCTCCCTTTTCACTCCATTCTTACTCATCTTTCCTCTTCACCCTTCCCTTGGCTCTTCTTGCTTTCCTCTTATCTTTCTCCTTTGCCCTTCCTCCCCTCCCCCTCCTCTTGCCTTTGCTCATCTCTCTTTCCTCTTTTATTTCCCCTCCCCAAACGTTCCCCTCATATCGCTCTCCTTTCTCCCAATTCTCATCTTCCCCTTCTCTTCCATTTCCTTTCCTCTGCACTCTCTATTTCCCGTCTTCCTCCTAGCACACTATCTCTCTCTGACTAATGTTGGGATATTCTGGTTTAGGAATAGGTTTTTCCTTATGTGCTGTTTGTGACTATAATCCTGCCACCTGTGGCTTGCACGAGCACCCTGTATGAATGGCACAAGAAGACAGAGCATTTGGGCTATCCAGGAACAAGAAGGTGTCTGTGGCCTAGTACAGTCTGGAAGTAACCTTACTCTGCATAGGAATATGCGGTGTTAGGCCCAGAAAGCAAATACAGGCCAAGCCAGAAAATAATTAACAGAAAAATAATTAAAAGAAAATTCTCTAGCCCTGAAGAATGAATGCAACCAGTGCCGGGAAATAGAAGACCATAAGTGGGCCCCAAGGAATGCAGGAGGGATGCGGTCCACAGCACAGATAAGGAAGACCTTGGAATACAGCTGCAGACCCTAAGACATAATCATGAGGGAGGGGGTCCTACCTGGAGAGCTTTTGCAAACCTCTGCAAGTGGTACTCTAATTTTAACAAGCAGTGCTAGCAGATGTTTGCAGAAGGTTCAAAATTGTGCAGACGGCTTTACAACTTTTTGTAGGAAGTATAGCAGATTTGTGCACACGGAACAAGACTCAGTGCAGGAGTTGCTACAGAGAGGGATATATAAGAAGGCAAGCCACAGAGCTCGAGGCTGGAGCGGCTTCTCTTTCCCCAATGGGAGGGAGAATGTTGCTCGCCCTCAGATCCCTAAGACAGACCTTGTTCCTGTGCTTATGGAGTTTGCTTTTTAAATAAAGAGGGGTTTTTTTTGCTGACAAGAAACTGTGATCTGAGTTCTTTTTTTTTGTTTTTCCCCTGGTGTACGGGTCCTATGTGCTCCAGGCAATCTTGGTAACTATTAGGGATGCTTTTGTAGGTAAGAACCCGCCTACACTCCATCCCTCCTGGCCCTGACTCGCTCTCACCCTGCCTGGCACACTCTCTCAGACACTATCTCTCCTCCCTAACTCAACTCCAGATGTTCTCTCCCCCTCCTCCATAAGCGCCCTCTGTCTCTGTTTTCCCTCCTCTCCCAGCGCCCTCACTCCCTTTTGGCACACTCTCTCCCCTTCCCATCCTCACGTCCAGCGCTACTTCTTCTTCTTCCCCTCTCACAACCAGGGCCAGAATCTCTCTCCCCCCCCCTCTTCATCCCCTCCCCCCAACCAGATCCAACTTCTCTTCCTCTCCTTCTTCTTCCCCTCCCCCAACCAGGTCCAACATCTCTCCCTTTCCCTCTTCTTCCCCTCCCCCAAGCAGGTCAAGCATCTTTCTCTCTCCCACCAGTTCAGCATGTCTCTCTCAAACTTGCTTTCCTGCTGGGGGCAGCAAAATTAGAAACAGAAAGGAACAGTGTGGATCCTTTGTGACTTCATGCTGCTAAAGACTTTGCTGCATCCCGTCCCCATATGGCAACAGGAACTATATGCTAGAGGGGGTGAGATGCGGCAGAGCTTTCAGTGGCAAGGGGGCACGAAGGCTTCATGCTGCTCTTTCTAGTTTTTCATTTTGCTGACACTTCCCCCTCCCCCTAAGAAAGAGCCCCAGCAGGAAGGGAGCTTTGAGTGTGTGTGGAGGAGCGGGGAACAGACAGCAGTGGCAACATCAGCAAGAAGAACAGTTTAAAAGCCTATGTGTCTTTATAAAATCCCAGCAGAAATTTTACAGAAATTGCCAGTAAAATGAACCTACACACATTTACACTAGCCTGGGCATAAAGGTGTTTGTGCATAAAGTATTTACATTGTAGCAGCAGATAAGCATGCAATAAATAAAACCAGGAGTCTTTTCAAGGATCCAAGCCAGTTTAATGTGCACATGGCTCAAGCAATAAGCAATTTCAAAATGGCTGAGCAATGGTTTCTAGCAAAACAACAACTTTTATAGCGTTCTTCTCCATTCTAGACATAGGCAAACTTTTCATTGGTCCCAGTAACCCCTCTCACCCATCTATTGGTCCTGGTACTGATATGGCTACCCAATCGGGACTCTGGTCTGGGCTCAGCACCTGGTTGCCCCCCTTCTAGTCCCAATTACAATGGTCAGTGTCTCTAACTTGTTACATCTCTCCTCCAAGGTCGCTTAGCTTGTTAAAACATATGGGAAGCAGGGCACTGTAACCTTGCTTTTTGCAGAGTTAATTAATTCTATAGAAGCTGTGCTCTCTTATCAGTACCAATTAGAGCTGTTTTCTGTCTTTTATAAGTTTAGTTTCTGCTTAGCTATGTTCAGTTAAACTGAGTTAATTTTCAAATCAATGTTGTCATCATTCAGGGGGGTTTTCATTCCTCTGGGCCTAACTACAGGCTTCAGTTACAGGTCAAGCTGCTTAGGCCTGTCTGCTTAGTTCAATTAGCATGGATCATAGGCCGTCGCCTACATTCCCCCCTTTGATTATTCTCACCCGCATGTTAATAAGGTGTGAGAATCAAATCACATAATACTAGGTAAAGGTATCACTCTGTGGTATAGGGTAGTAAGTTCACATAGCTAGTATCTTTGTAGCTGCCTTATGCTCTACAGTGTTATTAATAACTGAAGTTATCATTCGCAAGCAAAGTGGCAAGAAACAAGGGAGCAACAGGCAGATAGTCAAAGTCCATAGTTTGGCAAGAGTGGGAAAAAGAACTAAAGGATTAGAAGGTTCAGTTGCATCTTTGTTGTGCTGTCGTAAAGCTTCTGATTTAGACAGACCAGCTGTCCATCCTTCGTAGTAGATTGTGGTCCAGTCCAAACAAAACACAAACTGTCAACAATGGGGTGGGCCAATACCCACTCACTAGTAGTATTATGTAAATCAGTCTGATTGTATAGGATAGAATAGTTCAGTTCTTGCGTCTCCCAGGGCCACTGATCTCCCATCTTAGTTCCTCCACAATAGAAACAGTCAGAAGTGTGGAGACTAGATGCTATTGCTCCAACAAGTTCAAGAAACAAGTTCTGGTGGTGGTATGAGGAATTGCAACGGTGGCTTGCATAGCCTTGTAGAAAGTCAAGATCTAGAACAACTTTTGGATTGGAGAGTATACCAATGCAAGTATAGGAAGAATGATAAAACAAGGTCTGAGTGACCTTCGGTCCAGTTCATGTTGTACTTATACAGGCTGCCCAGGGAGATAAGGCAAAAGTCATTTCAAAGCACTCCAAAACTGTTGCCAGAATAAAGCAATAATAATAATTCATAATGGGCATAGTCTCTGGAAAAGTGGTGGAACTGTCGACTTCCACAACAGATAACAGATGTAGGGTTGATTGTAGATCCTCAAGCTTCTGCGGTACGTAGACCTACCAGCTTTTTGGCAGGAGTAGGGCTGTAGATTCCAAAGTATCACTGTCCTCTGGGATGTCTCAATTTCTTAAAATATCATAGCATAGTCTCTTAGGCTATTATTGCTTCCTTAGAGCAGTTCACTCTTTAGAAGATCAAAACAGTCTTTTCAGAGTATTTAAACACAGTCTCTTAGAAGATTCAATTTCTTAACACAACACAGTCTCTTTCTGATGATTGCAGGTTTTTGTTTTTTTTTCAGATGCGAAGCTTACTTTCAGATAAACAAACAGTCTTGAAATAGTGCAGTTTCTGAGGGACCAATAAGTCTTAGGTCCGTGGTTGTTGTCGTAGGGTGAGGTGCAATGGAGTCTCAGGATGCTGTACAGTAGTCCAGTGATCAGGTTCAAGAACAGCTGCTGGCTTCACTTGATTATGTTGGATCCAAGGTTCAAATTCTGCGACTTTTACTGCAGTTGGAGTTGACAAGATGACAACATAGGGTCCCCTCCAATGCAGGGCTAACAGTATCTTTCTCCACTCTTTGATCCACACCGAGACTCCAGGCTTGAAAGGATGCAGGGGTGCAGGCAAATTGATGGGTAATCGATTTTGTACTCAGGTATGAAGACTTCTGCAAAACAGAACTTAAAACCAATAGTTCATGTCTAATAATTTCAGATCCTATCTGTCTCATATCTCCTTTTATTTCCTATACAATAGGCAGGGGTTGCCCATACAGAATCTCAAAAAAGGGAAACTCCTAAAGACTTAGCAGGGGCTAAGTATATCCTAAGAAGGGCTATGGGAAGAACCTGGGGCCACTTCAGGTAAACCTCTTGGCAAAGTTTAGACAACTGAGATTTCAGGGTTCTATTCATACATTCTACTTTTCCTAAATTCTGAGATCTATAGGCAGTATGTATCTGTTAATATCAATATCTTGGGGCTATACTTAATGGACTTGCTTCCTAAGGTTATCCACCCTCATTCTTTGTACAGGGCCCCATATGCATGCAAGGTTGTAAGGGCATACTTGGAATCTGGGTACACATTTAGACAGGGCTCTTTTCCTATTGTTAGTGCTCTAGTGAGGACTATCTGTTCAGCTTTCTGTGGTGAAGTTTCTGGGGCCAGGGCTGAGGACTCAACTACCAAATCAGGGGTCACCACTGCATATCTAGCACAACAATGTCCATTGATGATGAAACTGCCTTCAGCCACAAAGAAAGTCTGTTCAGGGTTCTCCAGAGGGACATCAGTCAAATCCAGGCGGCTTGAGAATACAGTGTCCATAATTTCTAAACAGTCATGATCAGGGGATCAAGACCAACTGATAACAACATAGCAGGATTGAAAGCTTGACTGACCCTTCAGTTCTATCTGGGGTTTTCACACAACATACTCTAATACTTCAACATTCATAGATTTGTTAGCTAGTAGTTTCCTTTGTATTTCATATTGGTTAGAACAGAGTGTGGTACAGTAACTTGAAGATTCTGTCTCAAAGGGATTTTTCTTTTAGTTTTTGCTTACTAGGAAGGCTGTAGCTGTAACAGCTTCTCAAATAAGGTGCAAGAGATTGAGTCAACACTCCTAGAACATTTCCTTGCGACTCATGAACATAGAGACTGTAAGGTTTTCTGGACATCTGGTAGACCCAGAGCTGGTGATAACATCAGAGCGGTTTTCAAAGATCAAAAGACTGCATTCCTATTCAAGTCCCCATTCCAATGGAGACTTTTTCATTCCTTTGGTAGCTTGATACAATGTGATACAATGGTTTTGCTAGCAGCGCAAAATTGGGGATCCATATACAACAGTACCCTGTGGCACCCAAGAAGGCTCTCACTTGCCTCCTGGTGGTTGGAGTAGGAATACTGCATACAGCTGCTTTGCGTTCTGGTAAGGGTTCCAGGCGTCGAATTCCGCTGGACAACTGGAATCCTAGGTATTTAACTTGTTTGGCATAATTATGCTTTGGCTCTTGAGACTTTGTATCCAGCCTCATTAAAAAGGTGCAAGAGTTCACTGGTGGCTTGTGGACATTCACTTTCTGAGTTGGTGGCTATAAGCAAGTTGTCCACATATTGAAGTAGAATTTTTTTTTTTTTCTGGAGTTTCTGGATAACTTGCCAAATCTTTTGCTGAGTGAGGCGAGTTCTTGAATTCTTGAGGTAATCTTGTCCAGATGAGTTGGCCCTACCTCCTTGTAGTGGGGTCTTGGGCTAAGCGTATACAGAAAAAGGCATCTTTTTAAGTCCAGAATGGTAAAATATATATCTTCAGCAGAGATCAGTTCCAAGAGAATATAAGGATTTTGGTACCACTGGTTGTATAGTTTCAGCTGCATCATTCATTCTTCTTAGATCCTGCACTGGGCGGTAATCACCTGTCCCAGGCTTCTTGACTGGCTTGAGGGTGACAATGGCAGGGGCTATGTTCTTCGCTAGGCCAGGTGGATTATCTTCTGCCCATAATCCAGGTGGGGCTATACACTATAGAACTGCTACTCTTCTTCTCGGGGAACAGTCAGCACCATCAATCCAGCAGGCTCTGGGTTTACAGTCATTTGCATTTCTCTCTCTTCAGCAAAGGATATCTGTGTCTGAAGCTTTGCAAGCAGGTCTCGGCCCAAAAATGGAATAGGGCATTCAGGCATATACAGGAACTGGTACATTATTATTATTTTTTTTTTTAGTTCACACATGCGGTTCTGCAAAAAAGGCTTTGTGGCCTTAGTCCCAGTAGCTCTGATAATGGTGGTGCATCTAGAAAAACACAGGGGCTACTGGCTTTAGTATTCTGCTCCTGTATCCCCCATAAAAGTCCATATATTGGTCCCCTATTTTTCAGACTGACTCCTGGGGACCCAGGGAAACTGGAGAGTCCGGTCTGGCCTAGTCTTCATCCATGCTGTAGCCCTCTTCGGCTGCCACTCACGCTATAGCTGCTTCACTCTCGTGCTGAAACACTGTGCTTGGTTTTATTCTATGACTCTGCAATCAAGTACTCCCTCCTCCCCTCCTGGGGTGGAGTCAAGATACGGGCATTCACTTCTCTAATGTCCTTCTTTTTTCTATAATGGGCGCACTCACACCCAGTTTTCACGTCCGCTGCTCCTTCGATTAGGAAAACCTCCTCCACATCATCCAAATAAATATCAGCAAAAAGATCTGTTCTCTTTTTCCATCTTACAATTCTTACATTCTCTGTCCTTCTTCAACAATCCACACACCCTCTTGATCAACTTTTTCATTTAAATATTATGCCCGCAAATTCATCCAGTTCTCTGCAATTTCCATTCATTAGTTCAATCAAGTCCTAAAACTTCTCAGTGTATAATGCATTTTTTTTTCAGTTCTAAACAAGTCTGGTCAGCTGACTTTCACTTCTGGTCCAGAGGGGGTGCACATCCCCCTGCTTTTCTCCTAGCAACGCTCTATCCAGGAGGTTGATTTTTTTTTAAAATGATCTACTTCTCTGCTGTGGGCACATTAGTTCACGCCCACCGGGGGGGGGGGGTGACATCATCGGTGGACTGGGCTCCATCCCCCCCTTAAGCACTCTGAAGGGAGCTACTTACAGAGAGAGAGAGTGACGAGACAGGATATCTAGAGATTCTGGGGCAAAATACTAGCAGAATTCACATAGCATTCCTGATTGGGACAGAGACATTTCATAGTCTTCAGTAAATCCCTTACTGAAATTAAACATAGGGCAGGCAGGATTCAAAAGACATTCCGGCCATAGCTGTGGTGGATATCTAAAATGCATATACACCCTCTTTTTGTTTTGTTTTGTTTTTAACACTAAATGTCTTCTATCAGGTGCTTGCCACAGTATATCAGGTAATAACGTCTTGAAATTTAAAACAAATGAATTTATCTTGAATTGTAAAGGTCGTCATTAGTCACTAGTACAGATTTCAAAGATAAAATCCTAACACAATTTTCTTATTCACTCAGAATTTAAACCATTCATTCTCAGGTTGCAATCTGCCGTTAGTTTTTGAAACAACAGATTATAAATTCATCTCCTATCACACTTTGATTGAATGAATCCTTTATTTTAAACAAGCAAGAGAGACTGCTCAATCGGGAACGGCTGTCTCATTCCCTAGTAAGCTGTGTGAGCCACACCCCTTCGCTCACTGGAAACGAAATGATCACAGTTTCACAGAGACATGCTAGCAAGAATCATTTAAATGAGTGTCAAGTTGTGATCTAATAATTACTTTGTAGGTTTATAAGTCAAAGGAAATAAACCCAAAAACAGTTTGCTTAGTTTATCATTTCTGAAAGGTAACAATAAAATACAGACAAAGCAGAGAATATAACTAAAAACAGTTTACGGAGCTCCGATGAGGTTAATTCGACCTTCAAAACTAAAATCCTGACTAAATATTCCTATCGAATGGTATATAATACCTAACCATAGCAGAAGGAACATTACTATTAAAAACATATTGAATAACACAGGTACAATTGTCCTGAAATAAGCACAAACTAACAGCATTGAGATTTAAGCCTGCACAGGATTAGAAAAGACACTGTACATTCTTTCCTCCAGACACGCCCCCTGTCAGTTTTTTTTACACTGCAGTAGAAAAACGAACTGGGTCAGACCAGCTTTTGGATTTTTAAAATGATTCTAGGTGTTTTGGGTCTTCGTTCTGCTCTATTAATACAATTTCTTAATCAGTGAACTGTCACAAATTACCCAACAGAATAATCTCACATTTATAACAGAAGGGAAACTCGCAGTTTCAACAGATAACAAAAAACAGATACACAGTTAGGACGGACAATACACCAAACGCTTCCTCCGTTTCGCGACCTAGACACAGTCACCCGACTAGGAACTGCGCTAGTCCAGAGTCCACTCTCGCTTGGTCCGTGCTGCCAGACCTCTCATTCACACTTCATTCACACAATCATGCTAGCAACGTATCTCAGAATGCATTCCTTTCTATCTATTCTGACTAGTCTTACCAATTTCCCAATTACAAAAAGATGGGGGCTTCACCCTGCGAATACCCATGCGGGGTTACTCGGCCCTTCCTTGAGAGGTGATCATGCTCTCTTACCAATTCCCAATATCTCGAGATTACAAATTCCAAGTTCCTGTCTGTTCTGACTAGGCTAAATCATGATTCTCTATAACAGCTGTACCTCGCGAATACTCATGCAAGGATTTCCAAACAAATTTTCCCCACGCATACTCATGTAGGGACCTCGCGCATACTCATGCGAGGTTGACTTAAGTCTTACCAAACAAAAAGGACGATGGCTTCGCCTTGCGCATACTCATGCAAGGGTAATAGGACCGTCCTTGAGAGGGGATCAGTGCTCTCATTACCAAATTCCAAGTTCCAAGTTCTCGAGATTACAAGTTACAAGTTTCACAAGTTTCAAACTGCAGTTCTAACTCATCTGTCTAGACAGGTTTTCAAAACTATACTTACCAGATCTGGTTCCCAAGCTTCTGAGTTGGATCCTGGACTCCCCCGGGTCGGAAGTGTTGGCCAGCTGGATTCAGTGCCTGCCGAGGCCAGGCAGAACTCCCTCCGATTCAAGAGGATCGGTGGGCCCAGGGAAATTCCCCTGCGTCAGATTGGCATGGTTCCAACTGGACCAAACCTCAAGGCGAATTACGTGGATTTATTCACTTGAACACCATCCACCACTCGCACTTCCCGGCCAACGCACCAAGAAATGTAGCAGCAGATAAGCATGCAATAAATAAAACCAGGAGTCTTTTCAAGGATCCAAGCCAGTTTAATGTGCACATGGCTCAAGCAATAAGCAATTTCAAAATGGCTGAGCAATGGTTTCTAGCAAAACAACAACTTTTATAGTGTTCTTCTCCATTCTAGACATAGGCAAACTTTTCATTGGTCCCAGTAACCCCTCTCACCCATCTATTGGTCCTGGTACTGATATGGCTACCCAATCGGGACTCTGGTCTGGGCTCAGCACCTGGTTGCCCCCCTTCTAGTCCCAATTACAATGGTCAGTGTCTCTAACTTGTTACATCTCTCCTCCAAGGTCGCTTAGCTTGTTAAAACATATGGGAAGCAGGGCACTGTAACCTTGCTTTTTGCAGAGTTAATTAATTCTATAGAAGCTGTGCTCTCTTATCAGTACCAATTAGAGCTGTTTTCTGTCTTTTATAAGTTTCGTTTCTGCTTAGCTATGTTCAGTTAAACTGAGTTAAGTTTCAATTCTATGGTGTCATCATTCAGGGGGGTTTTCATTCCTCTGGGCCTAACTACAGGCTTCAGTTACAGGTCAAGCTTGCTAGGCCTGTCTGCTTAGTTCAATTAGCATGGATCATAGGCCGTCGCCTACCACAACATAAGCATATATTTTATAAACAATGCGTGCAAATCATGACTCCGCCTGTGCAGGGCCTAAAATCTGCCACTAGACATGTCTGAACCTGTCATATAAAACTACCTTTGTTCTTGTTACCTTGTGTGTCTTTATGTTGTGGTAGGCTATGGCCTGTAAACTAGGCCTAGATCCTAGCCCCCACCTGGGAGTAGTGCTGAGAAGAACCAGAGTCTGAGAAACTGGCTTAAACTGCTTTAAACTGCTTTTGAAAAGTTTGTATAATTCCTTTATGCTGATGATAGAACTAGTCTTGCATTCTCTGAGCTAGAAATGTCCTTGAAGTAGAAATGTATCAATGTCTAAGACTATGCTGTGGCAGGTGCAGGCCTGTGACCCACAGTGTCCGAACATAAGCAGGCCAGCATGGCTAGCTTGACCTGTAAATGAGGCCTGTAGAGAGGCATATAGGATTGCACATCCCCCAATATGCTGCTATTGTAAGATAGAACTCAGTAGAAGTATTGAATTAGCTTAGGTAAGCAGAACTGCAGTATTGAAAGATGGAAAAATACAGAAAATACATGTTTAAAAGTTACTGATAAGAAAAAGTACATCTGCAAAGAAATAATTGGGAGTGCTGACAGATGAGTTGCAGAGCCCAGCTCCTCTGCACGTACAAATTGGTTCTATGGCCTTGAGAGTGTGAAAGTAACAAGTTGATGAACTGACCATTGTAATTGGGACTAGAAGGGGGGTATGCAGGTGTCATGCCCACTGGAGGGACATAATTGGATAAACTTATCAGTACCGGGACCAATAGAAGAGGTACGGGAGGTACGGGAGGTTACCGGGACCAATGAAATGTTTTTCTATACCTAGAATGGAACAGAAGTCTATAAAAGTTGTTGTAATGCTTGAAAACTTTGCTCAGCCATTTTGAAATTGACTGGTTCGAGACTTGTGCACAAATAAATGATTTGGACCTTCTGAACAGACTCCTGGTATCATTGGTTTGTCTGCGCTTTGCTGCTACATATTCCTTGGTGCATTGGCCGGGAAGTTGTGGAATCAAAGTGTATATAGGGCAATATACCACGACTTTCCGCCTCTATAGGCTTGGTCCTGCCGGGATCGCGCCCTTCCGACGAGGGCTGCTCCCTGGCGCCACCGGTCCCTTGTATCGGAGGGAGCTGGTCGGACCTCGGCGGGTGACGAGCCCGGCTGGAGTCAACGCCTCGAACCCGAGTGAGGGGAGTCCGAGGTCCAACTCATGCGCCTGCTTGGGAAGTTTGAGGACCGGATCCGGTGAGTATAGTTTTGATTTTGGGTCTAGACAGAAATAGAAAGCGCAGTACTGCCATTGGAACTTGGAACTTTGGAATTTGTAATCTCGAGATATTGGGAATTGGTAAGAGAGCATGATCAACTCTCAAGGAAGGGCCGAGTAACCCCGCATGGGAATTCGCCGGGTGAAATCCCCATCCTTTTTGTAATTGGGAAATTGGAAAAGACTAGTCAGAATAGATAGAAACGAATGCATTCTGGGATACGTTGCTAGCATGATTGTGTGAACGAAGTGTGAATGAGAGGTCTGGCAGCACGGACCAAGTGAAGGCGGACCCCTGAGTAGCGCATTTCCTGACCGGGCGACCGCGTTCAGGTCACAAAAAGGGGGAAGCGATTGTCGTCTTGTCTTGTTATTTGTACTCCTTATACGTTTCCAGGGCCGTGAGGACCCCTTACCCACGGTCCGCCCTCCTTTTCCCTTCTGTCTGTTGTTGCGCGCACACATCGAAATGGGAGGGGCGGGGTCTACTAGAAACACTACATTAGAATGTATGATCGCACATTTTAAAGAGGGATATTCAGGAGATTATGGTATTAAAATGACAGCAGCCCGTTTGCAGATTTTGTGTACTAGGGAGTGGCCCGATCTAGACCCCATCTGGCCCCGAGAGGGAACGTTCAATGTAGAGATTATTCAGTCAATACACCGTAGAGTGCGGATAGCGCACCCCGATCAGTACCCCTATATAGATTCTTGGTTAAGTATTTGTGAAGATCCGCCCTCCTGGGCGCAGCGCTGTTATGAGGAACAGTGCAGAATAATGTTAGCTAAAACAGATTCTAGACAGAAAACGGAACAGCCTAGAATGAAAGAGCAGGATAAGAAAGCCAGAAAGAAGCCCATCCTGGCAGATCCTGATTCCCCAGAAATAATTCTCAGGCAGCCCCGAACCCCAGGTCCAGTAAGAGTAGCCCGGCGTCCTGCCCCAGAACCCCAGAGACGGCCAGAGCCGAGGCGGGACCCAACCCCTGATCCCCCTCCCGGTGGAGAAAAAGAGGAAGAACTAGTGGAAAAAGAAGAGGAGGACATAAAAAGCGAGTCAGAAGTGGAGATAGAAGAAGGAGAAAGAGAGAATCCCCCAGATGAGGAGGACAATGTACAAATAATTGAGAAAGCTAGCGCTAGCACTAGCACGCCAGTGAGAGAGAAACCCAAAGCAAAACCTGTTGAGAAAAAGAAAGTGACTCCTGCAAAGGCAACGACGATAACCCTTAGATCCCAAAAGACACCTATGGCAGCCAAACTGTTTCCCTTACGGCAAGTCCCGGGAGTGCCCGTAAAGAATGATAATGATGAAGTGGTAGCGGGACCCCTAACTTATGTGTATATCCCTTTCTCTACAACTGATTTATTAAATTGGAGGTCGCATTACGCCTCCTATACTAGTAAGCCCCAGGAGCTGACAGAATTAATAACTAGTATTATGGAAACTCACCAACCCACTTGGCCAGATTGCCGTCAGCTCCTGACCACCCTATTCACGACAGAAGAGCGAGCAAGAATTAGAAAAGCAGCTATTGAATGGATGGCAGAGAACCCTGTAGCTCCGGCACAGGGGCAGAATATAATAGACCGTCGGGAAGCAGCTCAGAGAGAATTCCCGAATGAAGACCCCCAATGGGATCCAAATACAGATGAAGGATCCACAGCCCTAGCCTGTTTTCGCCAAGGTTTCTTACAAGGCCTGAGAAGGGGGGGCCAAAAAGCTATGAACCTTTCCAAAGTTGCAGGAGTTATCCAAGGGATAGATGAGAGCCCAGCAGATTTTTATGAGAGATTAACTGAAGCATACAGAATGTATACTCCCTATGATCCCGAGGCACCAGGAAGTTTATGTATGGTGAATTCTGCTTTTGTAAACCAGTCTCAACCAGACATTAGACGCAAATTACAGAAGTTAGAAGGGTTTGCGGGCATGAATGCAACACAGTTATTGGAAGTCGCTCATAAGGTGTATGTGAATCGTGATACTGAAAGACAGAGAGAATGTGATAGAAAGATGAAGAAGAAAGCAGATTTTTTGGCTGCGGCCATAGTGGAACAGAAAAGGGGAGGTGTCCCTAGTCGAAGGAGTAGAGGAAGAGGGCGGGGTCAAGGCGGAGGCCGGACCCAGAGACTAAGCGTGAACCAATGCGCCTATTGCAGAGAGGAAGGACATTGGAGAGATACGTGCCCGCAACTCGAAGACGCCCAGCATGATGACGACAGCAGCCATCAGTGGCGAGAAGAAAGACGAAGCTATCCCCGAAGCCGAGGAGGAGCCAATCGAGAACAATTCCAGCGAGAGAGAGGAGGAGCCATTCAAGCATTGGCCACACCAGCCCATGACGAGAATGACGTGGATTAGGACAGACCGGGCTCCAAGTTTGCTTTAGGTCTCCAGGAGCCTATGGTCGGAATACAAATAGGAGACCAAATTATGGACTTTATGGTTGATACTGGAGCACAACATTCAGTAATAGACAAAAAGATAGCCCCATTCACTACAAAAGCAGTCACCATCATAGGAGCAACTGGTGCCAAAGCCACAAAGTCTTTTCTTCAAAACCGAATATGCAGTCTGGGAGGACAGCAAGTAACTCATCAATTCCTTTACATGCCCGAATGTCCAGTGCCACTACTGGGACGAGATATGTTAGCCAAGCTTCAAGCACAGATATCTTTCTCTGAACAAGGAGAAATGCAAATGACAGTAAATCCCCAAACCAAACCAGCAGGAGTAATGCTGCTGACAGTTCCTCGAGAAGAAGAATGGAGGTATTACGTTGATGACTCCATTCAAGATACCTATTTTGAACAAACTATAAAGAACATCGATGCACCACCTGGAGTATGGGCAGAAGGCAGTCCCCCAGGCCTAGCCAAGCATATAGCTCCAGTAATTGTAACCCTCAAGCCTAGTGCTACACCAGTGCACGTCAAACAGTACCCACTCCCAAGAGCCGCAATTGAAGGCATTCATCGCCACCTACAAAGATTGCTTGAGTATGGCCTACTAAAAGTATGTCAATCCCCATGGAACACTCCACTTTTGCCAGTAAAGAAACCTGGGACAGATGATTATCGCCCAGTGCAAGATTTGAGAAGAGTAAATGATGCAGCTGAGACCATACATCCAGTCGTACCCAATCCTTACACCCTCCTAGGACTGATACCTGCTGAAGCTACCCATTTCACTGTACTGGATTTGAAAGATGCATTCTTTTGCATAAGATTAGCCCCTGTAAGCCAAATATTGTTTGCATTCGAATGGCAGGACCCCATCTCTGGAAGAGGGGGCCAACTTACCTGGACAAGATTACCCCAAGGATTCAAGAATTCACCTACCATCTTTAGTGCTGCACTGAATCAAGACCTTTCAAGCTATCCAGTAGCCCCGGGAAAGAGAGTGCTTCTCCAATACGTGGATGATCTGTTGATAGCTGCCGTATCAGAAGGTGAATGTATACTAGCCACCAAAGATCTCTTGCAGTTACTAGATAAAGCTGGATACAAAGTTTCCAGAGCCAAAGCACAGCTATGCCAAAAAGAAGTGAAATACTTGGGTTTTCGTATCACCCAAGGAAGCAGAAGATTAGGCAGAGAAAGAAAAGAAGCAGTATGTAGAATTCCAACTCCAACAACCAGAAAGCAAGTCAGAGCCTTTCTGGGTGCAGCAGGATACTGCCGAATCTGGATACCCAACTTTGCCCAAATTGCCAAACCCTTGTATGAAGCCACGAAAGGAGAAGAAAAGTCACCGCTGGAGTGGGGACTTGAGCAGGATACAGCCTTCCAGAAGTTAAAAGAAGAATTGATGTCATCACCAGCACTTGGACTACCAGATGTCCACAAACCTTTCCACTTGTTTGTACATGAAGCACAGGGAAATGCCTTAGGCATGTTGACTCAGAAATTGGGAAATTGGGAGCGACCTGTAGCCTACCTATCGAAACAATTGGACCCTGTGGCCAAAGGATGGCCACCTTGCTTGAGAGCAGTTGCAGCTACAGCGCTACTAGTGAGTGAAGCAGACAAACTCACACTAGGACAGAACATACGAGTCACTGTGCCACATGCAGTCCTTGCCCTTATGGAACAGAAAGCAAATTATTGGCTCACCAATTCCCGAATGTTGAAGTACCAGAGCATGTTATGTGAAAACCCACAGATACAACTTGAAGTGAGCCATGCCCTGAATCCAGCCACCTTGATACCCATCAGTGAAGAACTCCCAGAACATGACTGTATCGAAGTCATGGAGACTGTGTTCTCCAGCCGACCTGACTTGACAGATGTGCCCATAGACAATCCTGACCAAATCTATTATGTTGATGGGAGCAGTCTCATCCTTGATGGACGACGCTGTGCCGGATATGCAGTCGTCACTCAACATGAAGTAGTTGAATCATCAGCCCTAGCCTCAGGCACATCAGCCCAGAAAGCCGAATTGATAGCACTTACCAGAGCATTGTTGTTAGGAGAAAAACTTGTGCTAAATGTATATACAGATTCCAAATATGCCTTCACTACCTTGCATGCCCATGGAGCTCTCTATAAAGAAAGAGGACTCATCACATCCGGAGGAAAATCAGTCAAATATGGTCCCGAAATATTGATGTTACTTGATGCAGTATGGGCCCCAACACGTGTAGCTGTCATGCATTGCAGAGGACATCAAGCAGGAAAAGGAGAAGTTGCCCGAGGGAATAGATTTGCAGATGCCTCAGCACGACAAGCAGCTATGACAGGACAAATTGCCCCACAAGCTATGCCAATGCAAGCAGCATTGTTTCCAGTACCCTTGAATTTATGGACACCACGATATACCACCAAAGAAATGGATTACTACTGTAACAGAGAAAATGGAGTACTGAAAGACGGATGGATTGAGCTGCCACCAGATGAGGGCAGTCAACCTCCGGGAAGAATAGTAATTCCTGAATTGTTAGGACCAGCCTTTGTCAAAGCTTTCCACGAAGCTACCCACTATGGAAAAAGTGCCATGGAAAAAGCACTCAGACCACATTTCTACATCCCTCTGATGACAACCATATCAGCTTCAGTAGCACGACAATGTCAAACTTGTGCCAAGAATAATGCCAAGCAAGGCCTTATTACAGCACCCCGAGTTCAGTCAAGAGGTGTGACCCCCATGCACAACCTCCAAGTTGATTTCACCGAAATGCCAAAAGCCAATGGGTACCATTACCTATTAGTATTAGTTTGTACTTTCTCTGGGTGGGTAGAAGCATTCCCAACCAGAACTGAGAAAGCCCGAGAAGTTACCAAAGTCTTAATGAGAGAGATTGTCCCCAGATTTGGAATCCCAGCAATAATAGGGTCAGACAATGGACCCTCATTTGTCTCCCAAGTTACTCAGCAGTTAGCAAAAGCCTTGCAGATACAATGGAAACTCCACACTGCATACAGATCCCAGAGTTCAGGGAAAGTTGAGCGAATGAATCGTACCTTGAAAGCCCAAATGTCCAAGCTTTGTCAGGAGACACAATTGAAGTGGCCCCAAGTGCTCCCCATAGCTTTATTCAGAATACGCTCAGCTCCTGTAAAGTCAACAGGATTTTCCCCTTTTGAAGTTTTGTATGGTAAACCCCCACCAATAGTGCAGGGAATCAAAGGAAGTCTAGCCCAAATTGGTTCAGAAATAACCAGACAAGAACTCCTAGCTCTTAGTTTTGTTCTGCAGACTCTCCATACGTGGATCCAAGACCAGTTGCCTATCAACTTGACGGAACCCTTGCATCCCTACCAGCCTGGTACCTCGGTGTGGATCAAAGATTGGAAGAGGACACCGTTGGAACCCCATTGGAAGGGACCGTACACTGTCATCCTGTCTACCCCAACTGCAGTAAAGGTAGCCGAGATCGACGCCTGGATCCACCACAGCAGAGTCAAGCCCGCCGCTGATCCTGAACCTGAGCAGTGGACAGCAGAACAGCATCTTGATGCACCCTTGCGAGTTACTTTGAGACGGCAACCAGCAGCTTAGACACTTCATCACAAGTGCTTTGCAGCAGCCAAGTCTTTCGAAGAGGATTGCTGTTTTCCATACAGCAACAGCTTTGTTTCAACGAACCCAATCTGCGTGCGATTTTGCGCACTACTTTGATACTATATTGAACCATACTTCAGAAACCAACTAAATTACCAAGTTGGTTGAGGTGTGATGGACAACTTGAGGATCTTCAATCAACACTCAGCACCCGTTAAATTGCTTCATTAGCAGACGGGACGAAGAATAAAAGACCGTCGTGATCAAGATCAGCAAGCTGAGGATTCAGAAGAACTCCAATCAACATCGACATGCATCTTTACTTTTGCTTTGCTTTGGTTGCCTTCTTTGGAGGTTTTGAACAGACTCATGCTTTACCTCCATGCACTGCCTGCATTACTTCTACTAGAACTGGACTGAAAGTAACTCAGACTTTGCTTTATCATTCTTACTATACCTGCAAGGGGACAGTAACCCGGTGCATCTATAACACCACTGAACTGAATGTTTGCACTCATGGGAAAATTAAAGCATGCTATAATCCGCATCAGAATCCATTCTATTACACGTTGGAAATAAGATGGAAGGATGCAGATGGACCTATATTAGCTGCTACGCCACCACTTAAGGACATTACTAAACCTGCTGTTTTGAATTTTGATGCATGTAATGCTATTAATAGAGATAGTTATTCCACCTGTGGTACATGGGAGAAAGCGTATCGAAATGACCATAAGTATATGTGTCCAGAAGGTGCCACGGGATGGAGAAAGTGTACAGGTAAAAAGGAACCAGGCTATAGTACTGCCCCAGCAGCAGACTACTATTGCCCGTATTGGGGATGTGTTTTTTATGCTACCTGGAACACTGGTATAACTGATGAGAAAATAGATAAACGGATGGCTACTCTAACCAAGCCAACCACAAATGATAAATGTCAGAAAGATGCTTGCAACCCCTTACACTTGCGTATACATAATCCCCATGCATGGAAACAAGGATACAAGTTTGGTTTACGTATTGCTGGAGGAGCAATAGATCCAGGGACCATTGTGTATATCAGATTGAATACCCAAGCCCACAAGTCATCTAAATATCATATTCATAATACTTTTTATGAAGCCATGCATGTAAATAAGTTTGAGATCCCTCACCCCTCACAGAATTTATTTCTAGAATTAGCCGGAGCAGTAGTATCTAGTCTTAAGATCTCAGATTGTTATTTCTGTGGTGGAACCCAAATGGGAGATCAATGGCCATGGGAAGCCCAAGAATTAAATTATTCTATGACTTACAACCAGACTGAATTACACAAGACTACCAGTGAATGGGTGTTAGCGCACTCAATCGTTGGACGTCTTTGCTATGCCAGAACTGGACCCCAGTTCACTCAAAAGGTAGGACAGCTGGTCTGTCTTAGCCAGAAGTACTATAATGCCACGACCAAAAAGACAGCTTGGTGGTCAGGAATTAGACATCCTGAACCTCCTAACCCATTAGCCAGATTTCCTGAACTTGCTGGTTTATGGACTGACCTTGCCAAAGTCCAAGCCTGGCAAGCCCCACCTGGCCTATATTGGATCTGTGGAAACCGAGCATATGCACAACTCCCGCCACACTGGGGAGGAGCATGTGTCTTAGGAACCATCAGACCTTCTTTCTTCCTGTTAAACACTGAACATGGAGAACAATTAGGATACCCTGTATACACTACTCACAGACACAAAAGAGCATTGAGACAGAAAAGAGAAGCCTTACAGATAGGTAAGTGGGAGAAGTGGCAAGGTGATGATTGGCCACCAGAAAGAATTATTGAGTATTATGGACCTGCCACTTGGAATGATGATGGTATGTATGGTTATCGCACCCCAATTTATATGATCAATCGTATTATTCGCTTACAAGCAGTAGTTGAGATAATAACTAATGAGACTAGTCATGCACTTACACTTTTAGCTAGACAAAGTACTCAGATGCGCACTGCTATATATCAGAACCGCTTAGCACTTGATTATTTGCTAGCAGCTGAAGGAGGAGTATGTGGTAAACTGAACTTAACCAATTGCTGTTTGAAAATAGATGATAAAGGTCAAGTAGTTGAAGAAATTGCTAAAGATATGCAAAGACATGCTTATGTGCCAGTGCAGACTTGGCACTCATTGAAATTTCCTAATTGGTTTGCTAACCTCTTTTCATGGGTGGGAGGATTTAAGACTTTCATCGTATTGGTACTAATCCTTGTTGCTGTTATCTTCTTATTACCATGTTTAATCCCATGTTGTATGCGTTCCATTCATAACACTATTGATAGTACAGTAGAGCGGAAGACCGCAACAAAAATCATGGCTTTATATACAGCTAGTCCTGGTAGAAATCCTTTAATCAGGATGTGATTCTTCAGAAAGTGATTTAATTCTCACACCTTATTAAGTAATAGGGTGCGATTAATCAAAGGGGGGAATGTGGCAGGTGCAGGCCTGTGACCCACAGTGTCCGAACATAAGCAGGCCAGCATGGCTAGCTTGACCTGTAAATGAGGCCTGTGGAGAGGCATATAGGATTGCACATCCCCCAATATGCTGCTATTGTAAGATAGAACTCAGTAGAAGTATTGAATTAGCTTAGGTAAGCAGAACTGCAGTATTGAAAGATGGAAAAATACAGAAAATACATGTTTAAAAGTTACTGATAAGAAAAAGTACATCTGCAAAGAAATAATTGGGAGTGCTGACAGATGAGTTGCAGAGCCCAGCTCCTCTGCACGTACAAATTGGTTCTATGGCCTTGAGAGTGTGAAAGTAACAAGTTGATGAACTGACCATTGTAATTGTAGAAGGGGGGTATGCAGGTGTCATGCCCACTGGAGGGACATAATTGGATAAACTTATCAGTACCGGGACCAATAGAAGAGGTACGGGAGGTACGGGAGGTTACCGGGACCAATGAAATGTTTTTCTATACCTAGAATGGAACAGAAGTCTATAAAAGTTGTTGTAATGCTTGAAAACTTTGCTCAGCCATTTTGAAATTGACTGGTTCGAGACTTGTGCACAAATAAATGATTTGGACCTTCTGAACAGACTCCTGGTATCATTGGTTTGTCTGCGCTTTGCTGCTACAATGCCTTTGTTAGAATAGCCTGAGAAGGAGGAACAGGGAGCTAGGCCCAGAGAGGGTCCCCGATTGGACAGGTGCAAGGGGCGTTGGGACCAATAGAAAGTTTGCCTGTATCAAACTGTAAAGATTGTATATAAGGAATTTGCTCCTGTACTCCATTGCTCAGTCCTTTTGGTATACTCTCCTGTCTGAGCCTGTGCACAATAAATTGGCTTGGACCTTGAACTGACTCCTGGTTTTATTCATTGCATACACTTCGCTGCTACATTTCCTGGTGCGTTGGCCGGGAACTGCGAGTAGTGGATGGTATTCAAGTGAGTATACCACGTATAACCGCCTCAAGGTTTGGCCTGGTTGGAACCGTGTCCATCCGACCGTAGGGGAAACCTCAGGCGCCACCGGTCCTCTTGTATCGGAGAGGGTTCCGCCTTGCCTCGGCGGGCTACTGGGTCCGGCCGGCCAACACCTCCGAACCTGAGGAGATTCCAGGATTCAACCCAAGAACTGGTTCTGTAGCGGGTACCGGATCCAGTGAGTAGAAATTTCTTTGCTCCTCAGTCAGCTTGCTTTGGGTACGTTTTGCATGAGTATACGCGAGACTGAATTGGTATGGGAATACGGTACCGCGAGCCTGATCACCTCTCAGGGCAAGTCCGAGTACGCTTTGCATGAGTATGTGCAAGGCCGAAACTACTGCCCTTGGTTAATCAGCAGTCCAAGTACGTCTTGCATGAGTATGCGCAAGACCGGCTGCTGTTGGTTAGTAAGGTAGGCCTAGGAATTTGGGAAAACATTGCTAGCATGTTTGGTTGTGTGTATGAGTGAGAGGTCTTGAAACACAGACCAAGTGAAAGCGGACTCCTGAGTAGCGCAGTTCCTGGCCGGGCAACCGCGCCCATGTCGTGAAAAGGAGGAAACGTTCAGTGTTTGTCTACCTATTTGTTTCCAGGGCTGTACGGACCCCTTACCTACAGCCCGACCACCTGCCCCTACTGTCTGTTGTTGTGTACGTCATTATGGGTGGGTTGGAGTCCACGCAAGCTCCGCTGAAATGTATGATCAAGAATTTCAAGAAGGGATTTGACGGAGACTATGGAGTAAAAATGTCTCCGTCCCGACTAGGAATACTCTGTGACAGGGAGTGGCCGGTGCTGGTCAACGCGTGGCCCCCTGGTGGTACTTTTGATGTTAGAATTGTATCCCTAGTTCATCAGATTGTGCGTAAGAAACACCCTGACCAGTTCCCCTATATAGATTCCTGGTTAAGTATTTGCGAAAAGGAGCCCTCCTGGATAAAGCGCTGCCATGAGGAACAGTGTAGGATATTGGTAGCAACCACAAGGGGGGCCCAGAGGTCCAGAGAAGAGAAGCTGCCTGTTTATTCTGCTCTTGAATTGCCAGATATTCTGACCCAATCGCCCCAGTTCCTCTATAGGCCAGTCCCCTCAGCTCCGCCACAACCCCAGGCCGAGCCTGGCACAGGGGAACCCCCTCCCGCCGATTTACCCCTAGCCCAACAACCACCTCTGCAACAGGAGGAGGCACACCCCCTCCCGAGCGGGAGCCCCAGCTCCATCCAGAGTGCCTCGGGAGGGCCGCAGTTCACCGATGACACTCAAGCAGGGATTCATTTGCCAGTTCGGGGTCACCTACTGCCAAAGATCAAAGCAGGGGAGCTAAATTCTAGCAGGCCAAACTGCATTACGCCCTCTGAAGTACGACAGCAAGCCAGAGGGATGGTCACATGATGCCATTGCACCAGGTCCCAGGACTACCTAGCCTTAATGAACAGGACCAGATTGTGGTGGGGCCAGCCAGTTTCGTTTATGTGCCCTTCTCCACCACAGATTTATTGAACTGGAAAACACATTATGCATCCTATACTGAAAAGCCCCAAGAATTATCTGAATTAATGTCAAGTATTATGCAGACCCATCAGCCTACCTGTCTACCCTCTTCACTACTGAAGAACGAACACGGATTGTGCAAGCATCCACCCGATGGTTAGAAGAAAACCCTGTAAGAGAAGGAGGTCTAGATCCCCGGCAAGCAGCCGCCACGGATTTTCCAAATGACGATCCTAAATGGGATCCGAACAGTGTGAGTGGGGCTGCGGCCCTTACTCGGTTCCGTCAGGCTCTACTGCAAGGCCTGAAGAAAGGAAGCCAGAAAGCCATGAATATCGGAAAAGTATCAGATATCATTCAGCGCCCAGACAAGAGCCCAGCGGCATTTTATGAATGCTTATCTGAAGCTAACAGACTTTATACCCCATATGATCCAGCGGCCCAGGAAAATTTACGCATGGTAAATGCAGCCTCTGTGAGTCAGTCCCAGGGAGATATAAAACGGAAATTGCAGAAGTTACAAGGATTTGCGGGCATGAATGCGGCCCAGTTAATGGGAGTTGCTCAGAAAGTGTTTGTGAATCGTGATCAAGAACGTCAGAAGGAAAGTGAACGTAAAATGAAGAAGAAAGCTGATTTCCGTGCTGCAGCTTTAGTTGAACGGCGTGGAGGAGGTTTCTCTAACCAAAGGACCCGAGGATGTGGAAGGGGCCGAGGAAGTGGTCAGCCCCCATTGGGCGCAAATCAATGTGCCCACTGTAAAGAAGAAAGACATTGGAGGAATGAATGCCCATATTTTGACTCCGCCTCCCGGAGGGGAGGAGGGAGCACACGAAGAGCAGGGGGACGATCCCAGAGTCGGGGAGGAATGCATCACGCACATTGAACTAACTGGAGCTGTAGCTTCTAGTCTCCACATTTCTAATTGTTTCTTCTGTGGGGGCACAAAGATGGGAGACCAATGGCCCTGGGAGGCAAGAGAATTGAACTACTCCATCCCATATAACTAGACTGCTCTGAATAAAACCGCAAGTGAATGGGTATTGGCCAACACCATTGTCGGCCATCTCTGTTTTGTCCGCACGGGACCACAGTTTACCATACCGGTGGGACAACTGGTCTGTCTAAGCCAACGGATTTATAATGCCACTATGAAGAGAACATCCTGGTGGTCAGGTGTTAATGCTACTGAACCCCCCAACCCTTTAATCGCTTTCCCTCATCTTGCTAGGCTATGGACTGACCTCATCTCCTCCAATACTTGGGAAGCCCCTCCTGGGCTTTATTGGATTTGTGGCACTCGGGCATGTGCTCGACTCCCTAATAACTGGGGAGGGGCATATGTCATGGGAACAATACGACCTTCTTTCTTTCTCATTCCCATCTCTCAAGGGGAGCAGCTCGGCTTCCTCATCTACAATGGTCGACAGAAGCGCAGCACTCTGAAGATAGGTCAATGGGATAAGTGGGATGGTGATAAGTGGCCACCTGAGAGAATTATTGCCTATTATGGGCCAGCTACTTGGGCGCAAGATGGGACCTGGGGATACCGCACTCCTGTTTATATGCTGAATCGTATTATACGCTTACAAGCTGTTGTAGAAATTATAACTAATGAAACAAGTAAAGCACTAACTCTTTTAGCCAAGCAAAGTACCCAAATGCGTACAGCCATTTATCAGAACCGCTTGGCACTTGATTATTTACTAGCATCTAAGGGTGGGGTGTGTGGAAAATTTAATCTAACTAATTGCTGTTTGCAGATTGATGATCAAGGTGAGGTTGTTGAAGACATTGCTGACAACATCCGTAGGCTAGCACATGTACCAGTTCAGACTTGGAATGGACTGGACCTCAATGGATGGTCTCTAACTCTATTTTCAGGGCTAGGAGGATTGAAGACCATTATGTTTGCAGTATTAATCAAAGCAGCTATGTGTTTACTCCTTCCATGTTTTCTGCCTCTTTGCTTACATTTGTTAACCTCCATTATTGATAGTACTTTTGAATGTAAAACAGCAACCCGGGTACTAGCCATGTGGAGGTATCAGGCTATACCCCGAGAAGAAGCCTCAGTTTGACAAGCGTTCGATATGTGATTATCTTCTCACCCTCTTTCATTCGGGCTGAGAATAATCAAAGGGGGGAATGTGGTAGGCTATGGCCTGTAAACTAGGCCTAGATCCTAGCCCCCACCTGGGAGTAGTGCTGAGAAGAACCAGAGTCTGAGAAACTGGCTTAAACTGCTTTAAATTGCTTTTGAAAAGTTTGTATAATTCCTTTATGCTGATGATAGAACTAGTCTTGCATTCTCTGAGCTAGAAATGTCCTTGAAGTAGAAATGTATCAATGTCTAAGACTATGCCTTTGTTAGAATAGCCTGAGAAGGGGGAACAGGGAGCTAGGCCCAGAGAGGGTCCCCGATTGGACAGGTGCAAGGGGCGTTGGGACCAATAGAAAGTTTGCCTGTATCAAACCATAAAGATTGTATATAAGGAATTTGCTCCTGTACTCCATTGCTCAGTCCTTTTTGGATACTCTCCTGTCTGAGCCTGTGCACAATAAATTGGCTTGGACCCTGAACTGACTCCTGGTTTTATTCATTGCATGCACTTCGCTGCTACAATGTGAGTGGTAATTTTATTAGCAGCACTGTGCGCAGTGTACTAGCATAAATGCATGAAAATACCTTTATAAATTTACCCCCAAACAGCCAGATTTTATCCATATAAAAAGTGTTGACACTGGAGAGGGACAAAGGCAGAGCATATTCAGTGGTGCAAGCTGAACGGATAACGCCTCTGAATATATGAATAATGTTCATTTTAAGCACTGGCCGGCTTGGCTGAATATCAGGCTGACTATTTTTCATCAGTTCTTCCAGTGGCACTCATGATTTCTTTATTCAGTAACTATTGCTAGCTTTAAACCCAGTGGCGGCACAAAGGGCTTCTGCCGCCCTAGGTAGACCCTCCGTGCCGCCACCACCCCAAGACTAGACCTCTGTCCAGCCCGCCATGCCACCCCCACCTTGCACTGAAATGGCAGAAAATGAACTGCTGCTTCAGCCCTGCGTCAGGCTTTAAAGTGCCCAAAGCACGTGCCTGCCCCCCCCCCCCCTCCGATGCAACTTTCTTGGAGGGTGGGCAGGAGCGACAGTCTAGAAATGCACACACGTGTGTGGGCGTTTTAGGACCCACCACTGCGCTGAAGCAGCAGTTCAGCTGCCGCTTCCCAGAGGTTGGTTAGCGATGCTACCCTCCAGGGTCTTATGCCCTAGGCGATCGCCTAATTTGCCTAGTGGACAAGCTGGCCCTGCCTAAACCTAATTTCACTGATTTCCTTTTTTTGCATCATACATTTGTTGGCTAGCTCTGTTTTAATTATTTCATATTGCCATTTTTCTTGTTAGTATTTCTTATTTTTAAAGTTGTTTATGCTTTAATTTTATGTCATTATATTTGTTTTATGTTCAGCCTTTCATTATTAGTATTTCTGTCCATCCCACATCTTCTATCTAGAAAGCAATAATCACATGGGTCTGCTATTTGCCAGTCATATTACGAAGCCTTTTCTTTCTTTCTTTCTCTATTTTAAAAAGATTATTTCGCTTTTGTATTGCTACGTGTGAATAGACAACGCTGTATCTTTCATTGATTCTCTCATTTAATGCAGTCAAACACATCTATTTGAAATTCATTGCATTTATTGTTTTTTAAATTGCTTCCTCGCTCCAATAAATTCAGCTGGAGTAATAAATTCAGAAAATATGCCAGATGTCAGTGCACTGTGTAACCTTAACCAAAAGGAATGTGCTCACTGTTGTGGGCTGAACTGGTGGTGCAGCTCCCTGGAACAACCACGGAAATAACAAGAGGGGCTCATTATTCCTGAAATAACACTTCCCTCCCACTCAGAAGCAACAAGAGGGGCTTACTGGCACCAACATAGCACTCCACATATCCACAAAAACAAGAGGTGCTCAGTAGACACAACATGACACCTCCCCCCACCCGCCACTGAAACAAGAGGGGCTCGTCACTCTCAATAAAGTACTTTCCACTACAGAGAAATGAAAAGAGGAGTCAGCAACGCTCACATAACTATTTCAACCCCAAAGAAACAAAATGGGCTTTGGTCCCAAAATAACATCTTCCACCCCCACAAATGCATCTCTTCCCAAATCCTCTTTCCTTCTGCAAACTATGCCCAAAGGCTTCCCTGTCTCTCTCACCCCTCTCTCACCGTCCACCTGCCTTCGCCTTCCCTTTACTCTTCCCTTCCTTTTTCTCCCATCCCCTCTATCTTCCTATCCTGGCCTTTAGCCAGCGTTGCTGCTACCATTAGTTGAAATGGGCATTCGCCTAGAGTGCTGGCCCCTAGGGATGCTCCATTGCTGTTGCTGCTTCCCCTCTCAGGGGCCTGCAGTGGAGGCAATGGGTTTAAAATCACAGCACAGTGCTTCTCTAACCTTGTGGTCAGGGCCGGCCCGTCCATTGAGCAAGAATGTTGTTTGCTCAGGGCCCCGCTTAAACAACATTCTGCATCAGCCCATAGATTTAAAAAAAACAAACTGGCTGCTGCTGCTGCTGCCGCCGTGGCAGCGGCAGAATCAAGCATCCTGTGGGGCCCCCCCTGACTGGCAGAGCCCTCCCGGCATCAGCTCTATCAGTGGCGGCTTTCAGAGCCGCGAAGAGAGAGTTTCCCATCAGCCCCAGCAGGCTTAACAGAACCGCGAGGAAGGGAAAATCTCCCTTCGCGGCTCTGAAAAGCCCGTGCTTTGAGAGCTGATGCTGGGAGGGCTCTGCCGGGCAAGGGGGGCCCCATGGGATGCTTGATTCTGCCGCTGCCACGGGGGCGGAGGCGGCAGCAGCAGCCAGTTTGTTTGTTTTTAATCTATGGGCTGATAGGGGGAGGGGGGTTAGGACTGGTAATGGGCTATGGGGGGGGCTAAGACTGAAAATGGGGTGCTGGAGGTTAGGACTGGAAGTCGGCTGATGGGGGGCTTAGGACTGGTAATGGGCTATGGGGAGGCTACGACTGAAAATGGGGTGATGGGGGGGTTAGGACTGGAAGTGGGCTGATGGGGGGCTTAAGACTGGTAATGGCTTATGGGGGGGGGCTAGGACTGGTAATGGCCTGGAGGGTTGCTAGGACTGGAAATGGGCTGAGTGGAAGGGGGGCTTGAACTGCAAATAGATGATGGGAACGGGGGCTTGGAATGGAAATGGGCTAAGTGGGGGAGCTGGGACTGGAAATGGGCTGAGTGGGGGGGAGCTAGGACAGGAAATGGGATGAGGGGGGGAGCTAGGACTGGAAATGGGCTGAGTAGTGGGGCTAGGACAGGAAATGGGCTGATGGAGGCACTAGGATAAGACTGGAAATGGGCTGTTGGGGGGAGCTAAGATTGGAAATGGGCTGGGGCTGGGGCTTGGATTGAAATGGACTCATGCAGGGGCTAGAACTGGAAGTAGGCTCATGGGGGGCTTGGATTGGAAATGGGCTGAGTGGAGGGGAGCTAGGATTTGACATGGGCTGATGGTGGGGCTAGGAAAGGACTAGAAATGGGCTGATGGGGGCTGGGATTGGAAATGAACTGATGGAGGGACTCGGATAGGACTGGAAATGGATGGGGGAGCTAGGACTGGAAATGGGCTGTTGGGGGGTTAGCACTGGAAATGAGCTGTTTCAGGGACTAGAAGGGAGTGGATGCTGGGTGGGGCTGGAACTAGAAGGGAGCTGTTGTTGGGGGGAGGATTAGAATGGGATGGAGCTGGGAGAGTGAAATGGAGAGGGGAAAATATTTTGTGTGGGAGGGAATACAAATGTACAATTGTCCGGGTATTGAGTGGATGAAATAGGAATGAGGAAAGAGCAAAAGGAGAAAGATTAGTATGTTAAAGCAGATGTAGAGAGAAAATGGAAAAACAACTAGAAGAGAGAAGAAGGGATAAATGGACAGCAGATGATGGAGAGTTAGCAGAAGACACGAAGAAACCAGAAGAAAGTGGCTGGCGCAATTGCAACTGAAAAAAAATGCACCAAAGATAGAAAAATCATAACCCCACACTTCGATTTTGCGAACATAATCCTCCAGGGCATCACGCGGCAAAACATTAAAAAGATCCAATTAACTCAAAATATAGCGGCAAGAATTATAATGAATGTAAGTTCAAAAGAACACATTACACCAATACTTGCTAAACTTCATTGGCTACCAATTCACAACAGAATACAATACAAAATATTAGTTACCACCTTCAAATTAATAAATAAACTTGCACCATCCGCACTTAATAACCTAATCAACATGGAACCAAATAAGCGAACACAAAGGAGTAGAAATACAAACACAATATCATTACCTAAAGACTATAAAAAAGCTAGAAAACTAACCAATAATAGGGCCTTCTCCCACTGTGCACCAACTCTCTGGAATAACCTACCTGACAACATTCGCCTCCTGACTGAAATTAAAGAATTTAGAAAAAAACTAAAAACACACCTATTTACCTTACATTACACACCTCTGGCTAACCAAACTAAACAAAGAGACACAGGGTAATAAACTTTACTAAACATACATCTATATGATAATAAATAAATGCAAAAACTGATAATAAAACGTTGTTCTCATGTAACTCAAATTGTATAAAACTAATGTAAATATGTAAAAAGTTTGAATACATCCTCACTATACCTCAGGATGTAAACAATGTTTGCAAGTTTTAATTATACTGTTAAATGTAAAAATTTAAATCTGTTCCCTGTAAATGACTAGGATATGATTAATCATGTACCTTGAATTTTTTCTGTTCATTGTAAACCGCACTTGATACTTGGGAAAGAGCGGTATATAAATGTGTGCTAAATAAATAAATAAATAAAATAAATAAAAATATCTCTTTATTTTGAATTTGTTAACTGGAATATGTCAGCTCTGGGAAATGTGCATCATTAACGTCTGCGCTTTGTTTAGTACAATAGGAAATTAATTTATAGTTTTATTTCTACAGTGTTGTTGTACATTCCAAGTTTGGCTTTTGGGGTTCCCAGTTTAATTATTGTCTTCCTGCTTCTAATTGTGATTCCTTGTTTGGTGATGGTCTATGATCTGCATGTGTAACTGAGCTGAGGTATTATGTTTATGTAATTCCTATTTGACATTTCCACTTGTTCTCTTTCCCCAGTAGGTCATATATTGTTATTCTCTGAAATATATTGGTTTAATATTTGCAGTGTTGCCTTTTGATAGGTAATGGTGCTTTCTGAGTCCTGGTAGTGCCGTTAGGATACAGCGGGTTTGCTATGGGTTCTAAATGGGCAGTGTTTGTAGTAGTTCCTAATGTGCCTGGCGGTTAGCACTGGATTATAGTAATGTAGAAATCTTTTAGGGGTATGTTTACTAAACCGCGCAATTGTGCGGGGCGCACTTGAGTATGCGCTAAGGTACCTTAGCGCACGCTAATAGTGCATTTTTGTGCCCCACACACGTGCGCGTCACACTAACGGGCCCGCACAAGTGTGCGGCGCGCTGATGTGCGATAGGGGCTTGGAAAGGCATTCCGAGGGCGGAGGAAGGCTCCCGAGGGGCGGAGGGACGGGGTCAATGGGTGGAGAGTGGGAGGGGAGAGGCTCCCCGCACAGGAGCGGGGCTGAAAATCAACCTAAAAAATACCGCGAGTGAAAACCTCGTGTTAGAGCCGATTTAAAGGGAAGAGAAATCATTTCCGTCAGCAATGTACAGCAAAACCGGTGAAACCTACAAAACGTGAGCAGTGTGATACATGTGCACAGAACAAAATTGCAAATAAAACATGAAAATGACCACAACAAAAATTCTAAAATGTATAATTCAGCTGGGCAACAGTGATAGCAATGGGCAACATTAAAAAACACTCCCAGGAAATCTCCAAAAAAAAGAAATGATTTTTGGAAGGGTCTCCACTGGGAACATGCACCATGGACTAACTAGCAGGCTGTTTGCAGCTGGTATGTGTCTTGATGGAGTGCCTTACATGGTGCAGTGGCTGAAGGCTTGCTGCAGGAGAATATCAGATAGTGGTGGGGTGCAGCTTAGCATATACAGGCCTAATGTCTGTCTGCTATTGTGTTATGGATGTGTATAGAGCTGCATGGACTGCCCTGTGGGGTGTCTGTTCCTCAGCAGGACTTGGGTTGATGTTCCCCTCTACTGCCACCTTTGCAGGGAGGTAGAATGTGGATCTGTTGATAGGAGACCCTGTTTGCTGCCCTCAGCCCTGAGGGGAGGGGGGGGGTCCCATGGGGGCTACATCTGACTGAGTCAGACAGAGATATCCAAGATGTTTCTGCAAAAACTATCTATCTCACACATTAACACTGCTTTGGACCTCCAGCATGGCCTCTTTCAGCTTTGGAAGGTGTTGTGGACCTGGTCCTGGGCGCCTCATCGCACCCTCAGGGTGAGCACAGTACCCACACAATGTGACGGTGTGTAGCTACTCTGTGCCAGTAAAACTTACGGTCAGTACCCCCTACCAGGCCGAGGTGCTGTGTGGGTGCACATGGTCACTTCCCCCTACCAGGCCGAGGTGCTGTGGGGGTGCATTCCCCATCTTGTGTTCATCTGTGGACAGCTGATTTGCATGTGCAGTGCATCATGGGTACGGGTGGGCTAACCCTATCCTGGTGACCACAGCAGACTGTCTGTGTGGTGACATGCAGGCTCTCTGCAGCCAGCCAGGGGCTTGCTAGTAGCTGTAGAGCTATAGCCCAATGGTTACTTCACTGCCTGTGAAGCCAGAGGTCATGGATTCAAACCCACAGTGGGGTTATTTGATAGGGTTGTCCACAGCATTATCTTTTTTTAATGTACATATTTTGATGCCAGCAAAAACACCCTCAGCGTACTGTACCCATAAGGTGGCTCAGAGGGCGCTTTATAGGGCGCCCTATAGGGCACCTTATGGTTCCCGTCCATATAAGGTGCACTATACATTATCCTGTGATGCAACTTATAGGGTGCCCTATAGGGGACATTTTAGGGTGCCGTGGCGGACAGTGCACTTTATAATGTGCCCTGTGGAGTGCCTTATAGGGTGCCTTATACGGCACCTTCAATTACAGCACGTGAGGGCGTGTTTGCTGGCAGCAATTAATAAGATAAAAATAAAGTGCTGCAGGAAAAAATATGTACATTGCAAAGCTGATGCCACAGCCAGCCTTACGTAGTAGGCACCCTGGGGAGCAAACTCATGACCTCTGTATCAGCAGTCAGTGCCTTAACCATTGTGCTACACTGCTGCTCCTCCTTGTATGTCAGCGCACCTACTTATGCTTTTCATTCCTTAAACTGCACAGTGCTGCCATCAAAAACAGTACTCTGACCTTGTGGTACCTCATACGGCACCCTCTAAAGTGCCCTATAAGCAACATTCTAGGGTGCCTTGGTGGACAGTGCACTTTAAAATGTGCCTTATAGGGCGACTTATGTTAACACGCTTTGAGAGTGCGTTTGCTAGTAGTGATAATTAAACTAAACATAAAATGACTCCTAAACCAATCTTCCCTATAATGTGTAATGCCTTGGCCAGCCTTGTTCATTGGGCACTGTGGGGGATTGAACCCTTGATCCCTGTACCATTGGTCAGTGTCTTAACCATTGTACTGTGGCTCTGCTCTTCTGCTTGCACATCAGTGCGCCACTTATGCTGCCCAATATTAAAATGCCTCCTAAAACATCAGCGCGCCGCCTTATGCCGCCCATTATTTATATGCCTCCTAAAATAATGCCTCAGCCAGCTGTCTTCATTGGGCACTATGGGGATTAAACTTCTGATCCCTGCACCATTGGTAAGTGCCTTACCCATTGTGCTGTGGCTCTGCTCTTCTCCTCTCCTTGCACATCAGCACACCACTTATGCCTCCCGCTCAGCTATCTCATGCGCTAATGTGCGGGGCACACATGGGCGCCGCGCACCTTAGTGCATATGTAAATTCCGGATTTTCTTTTTCAGCAAGAAACGCCCACTCCTTATATGGCACCCACACACTAGCGCGGCCCACACATTAGCGGGGTTTTAGTAAACATGCCCCTTATTTTATTTTATTTATTTATTAACAATTCTTATATACCGCACTATTAGACATCAGCGCAGTTTACATTGAACAAAAAACATCCGACAATTTACATATGTCTGGTCATTACATTTAACAGGAAGTATAACTTGGCGAAATAGAGGAAACTAAATACAATGAGGGTTATCTGATAAAGGATATCCTGGTTAACTATATACAATGGTGGTACAATAGTACATGGAACAATTTACTATTTACATTGTGAAGTTGGCCTGTTGCGAGGTTCTATCTGTTTGACCACTTCTGCTATTTGCCTGGGGGTTATGTTCGGAGCTGTCAATGAGATATTTAAGGAAGAGGAAATGTTTCAGTGCCTTTCTGAACTGACTCAGATTAGGTGTTGCTCTGATTTGTGCTGGTAAGGTGTTCCATAGAGTTGGGGCACAGAATTGGAAGGCTCTGTTGGCTGTTGATCTAGTGCATCTTGTGGTATCATTTGGGATAACTAGTGTGTTTAATTCTGCTGTTCTTCGTGGCCTGTTTGGTGCGAGTGGTTGTATGAGGTTGGAGAGAGAGGAAGAGGTGAGTCCCTTAGCCGCTTTGAATGTTAGCAGTAAGGTCTTGAAGCTGATCCTTGCTTGCATGGGGAGCCAGTGTAGCTGTTTTAGAAGGGGTGTTACATGATCTCTCCTGGATGCCCCGAGGAGTACCCTTGCTGCACTATTCATGGCTAGTTGCAGGGGGCTCAGGGTGGACCGGGGGAGTCCTTGTAGTATGGAGTTTGAGAAGTCGAAATGGGGGAGTATAAGGGCTTGATAAATGGTTCGGAAGTCATCCGGTTCAAGTAGCATGTGTAGGTGTCTGAGGGATCTGATTTTAAAGTAGATTGCCTTGACTGTATTGGCTATGTGGTTCTTCATGTCAAGGTTTTGGTCCAGCGTTACTCCAAGGTAGCGTATTGCCGGTTTTACTTGGAGTTGGGCATCCTTTACGTTAATACAACTCGGAGGGGTGAAACTGGTGTTCCTCGAGACGAACAGTACTTCCGTCTTTTTGTGTTGTATTCTCAGGTTTTGTGATAAGAGCCACTCTGATATGGTGTCAAAGCAGTTAGTCAGCGGGGTGAGGTCTAGGCAATCCAATGATATTGGCATATATAGTAGCACATCGTCTGCATATATCATGTAACTGACATTAAAGGATCTGATGATGTCGCAGATGGGTTGGATGTATATATTAAACATCAATGCAGATAAGGAGGATCCTTGAGGTACACCTTGACTTTGTTGGAAAGGTTCAGATGTGTCCCCATCGACCCCTTAGTCTTTCTTTATCCATACACTCATTAAGAGGCATGTTTACTAAAAGTTAGTGTATGGTAACATTATGCAAATATTTATGTAAATGAGGCCCCGCACCGAGTTTCCGCACATTGCCCCGCACCCCCCTTGGGCCTCCCCTGCTTGTGGTACTGTGTCATGGTTCCCAGCTCGTATGAGCTGCTACTTCCGCCACTGAGATAGAGTTCTGGTTTATGCAGTAGCTCATAGAAGCCATGAAGCACAATGCAGCGCAGATGAGGCTAGGTGAGCAATGTGTTATGATTTTAAACCTATTGCCGCTGTTGTAGGCCCAAGAGAAGGGCGGCAGTGGCAAAGGATTGGCAGCAACAGCATAAAAGGGGGGAGGGGGGTGGTAGGATGTAGGGCTTGCTTGGGCGCCTCCCATCCTTGCATCCCCCTGCCTCTGTCCCACACTCCTCTTTCTCGTCCCATTCACTGACTGCCTCCACTCTTTCCTCTTTCTTGTATGTTTCTGTCTCCCACCCTCCTCTCTGTTTTCTTGCCACCCTGAATGCCACTCCACACTCCACTCTATGCATCTATCAGTTCTCTCTTCACCTTTTGCTCAAGAAATTCCCCTCTGTCTGCAACCAATCAAGTCATAAATATATGTTGATCGACTTAAGGGCCTGTCTTCTAAAGGTTTTTCCCCATTTTGTGTCTATGAGGAAAATGCTTCATAGACAGGCCCCGTGGAGACACATTCCATTCTGTGCATCCTGACCTCTGTGTGTCTGGTCTGAAGGTAGATGCGATTCTGATCCCGTAGGGCACATCTAGCCCCTCTGGGATCAGAATCATGTCTAGGCCTGTAGGTGCAGGCCGGGACCCAATTCCCATCGGTCTGCACATACAGACCTCTACCCGGCTAACTCAGTCAGGCTCCTGAATGGAGCTGTGGTGCCAAGGCGTCTGGAGCCACGATCCCTGGCTGCTAATGACTTTTTCCTTTCCCTGCAGCCCGACCCCAGATCTGGGCACCCATGGCCAGGGTCGGGCTGCGGGGAATCTCCTGCACCTCCTCACCTCTTTGCTGCTGGCCGGACCCGCCATTCCACAACATCTAGGGGGAATTATTCTATCTCTGAGGTGGAATAAGTCCCTCGTCCAATCTGCTGGCCCCAGAAATACAGGGCCGACTTTAGAATCGTCCCTGTACGTCTGGAGCCACGGACCGCCCACTGCCAGCCCTAACTTTGCCTCTGTACCGCCTCTTCCTGCCCCATCTAAGCCTCCCCATAAAACTCCTTGTTCATACGGGGAAGCTTAGTCGGGGATGAATAGCGGGGATGTCCATCGCCGCTATTCGTGGGATAGAATAAACCCCTTAGTCTCTCCTTCAACCTCCTGTGTAATCCTCTGTCTCTTTTCTTCAGTGGGCCATTGGCCCAAGTCCAGCAGCGTGGCAGGTTTGGTGCAAGTCTGCTCACCTGCTTCTGTCCTGTAGGTGCAGATTGAGCTTTTAAAAAAAAAGATGGTAATTAGGATCAGGGATTCAGTGAATCCCTTGAAAGTCCTGACCCCTTAATGACAAAAAAAAAATCATTTTTATTCATTTAGCCCACTGTTTTTTGAAACAATATTCTTAACATCAGTTTCTCATTCACAAAGTTGGCTTTGACGGTGTTTTAACCTACTCATCTTTTTTTTAACCCCACAGATGCAGTTCAGTGCTAGACAGCTAGTAAACTGCTTCAATCTCAGTCACTTGGATGTTTCTGGCATCCTCGGTCCTTTGAAGTTCAGATGGGGTTTTTTTTCCAATTGCTCTTTTGCAAAACCAGTCTGAGGAGTTCTCTGCTCCTTTCAGTCTTTTCAGCTTTTCCATGCATAAATCTTTAAAGCAGGGCATCCTTCAAGCTATTCGTGCCTTCAGACTGCAGCTGATGATCGGAGTTTTCTGGCATTCTCCAGTCCCCTTTGAGCTGTTTCCATTTATTGTATCATGTTCTTTATCACTGTAGTTTCTGTGTCTTAGCACTTAAACCCTTAATAATATTCAAGTGGTGAGCTTGATTTCTCAGAGTATTTCAAGTATAGTACGGTGATTTCTCTAAGTATGTTTGTTTCCCGATAATTAATATGCCCGAATCTCACAGCTCTTAGCTGACAGTGATTGGTTTTCATCTGTGGCTCACTTGGCTGTGTCTATAGACTGACTCAGACACCCAGTGGTTTCCGGTGTTTCACAACTGCTTATGGTCAGCCCTTTTCTATTCCCTGCCTCAGCTCTTTTTCTGCCATGACATTTTCCTGATACCCGGTACTCTCTAGCATCTTTTGGCCCGGACATTTTTCCAGTAGGCAACGTCTCGCTCTCTCTCTCTCTCTCTGTGCAACGTCTCTCTCTCTCTCTCTGTGCTATCTTTTCTCGGCTTTAGAATGTCACATACAATTCAATCATAGCCATGCATAGATTCATATACTGAAATTTCTTCATCTTTGATAGTTAGGCAAAAGTGATGCTTTTTCATTTTGATAGTTTTCCATAGTTTTTTTCTGGTCATACTTGCATCCTTGTTCACCAATGAGATTCAATCTAGTGATCTTCAGGAAAAAAATCAAACTTTTTTCGTTCTCCATTTTTTTTCTTAAATCTATCTCAATTTTTAGAGTTTTTCAACCAAGACCAGAATTGAAAGTTGTTAGATTATCCTTGCTTAAGCATGGTTTCAGATCCCCCCTTGTTTATTTATATGTTATAATCTATTTTTATGAACTTTAACTCTGAATATTCAATGCTATATCCAGCCACCGGCATTTATCCAGTTTGGCCGCAGAACCAGGAAGCAAACTGGGCAGTAGTGATATTGAGCTGCTGCCAGTTAGTGATGGGTGCCACCCTAGAATGCCTCTGATATGCCCCGATGCTAATCTGGTGTAGCGGCGGTGCCCGCAGATATTCAATTGACGAAAAACGGTAGGTTCCAAACAAGAGAAGAGTGTCATTGACCACTTTCATTGGATTTTGCTTCACTGCGATGCCGCAGTTAAGTAATGAATGACTGGAAAAGTTTGGCTTTTGAATTTTGGATAGCCACAATTGTTTTACTGCAAAAAATTGATTAAAATGGACATGGATCTCTGGCCAAGGTTTCATACATTTTGCTTTGGCATGGGGTCTAGTGTCCGACAATAAATATAATATATAGTTGTTTGCCTAAAGAAGTCTTCTTCTCTTGTTTGGAACCTACCATTTTTCTTCGATATTTCTGAGCTGGTGGAGTTCTGGTGCCCGGTAGTGTTTTTTTGTTTTGGTTCACAGATATTCAATGACACCGAATAGCCAGCTCAGCGGCATTTACATGATTTTCAGGTCTGCAAACCCTGTAAATGCCATGGAATATCCCCCCCAAATAATATTAACATTATAGGCTGCAGTTCGTTACAGTATGCTAGGAGTATATTTTATCTTAGTCACAGATTTCATATCAATTTTTTCCTAAGTTCTCTGTGAAGTGGTCATTTTTTCTGTAATGATTTTACTATTTATTGAAGAAGTAATAGTCAATCCATCGCAGTGTATTCTTTTCAGTGCTGACCACTGCAATTTAAAAAAAATCCAGATATTAAGCAGCAGTATCTGGGTAATGCTCCAACTGAATATCCGGATTATGCAGGCATTATCTGCATAGCAGCGATATTCAGATGCTCTCCGGATAGTAATGAGGGCAGCCTTTTTGTTGTCCTAAAGTATCTCAATAGATCACTGTCTGTGCCCTGGTTCCTTCCCTGGGCCTCCCTGACACTCTCCGGTGGTCTGTAATGTGATTCAGCGGCACTATATGGGTAGAGCTACTGAATATCTGACGAAGCAGCATTTATTTGGGAAATAGGTGCTGTTACCCCGTAATATATTTTTCAGTATTGGCCCCTGAGCTGTTTCTGAATAATTTCTTTCTTTTTTGCTTCAAATTGTTCTTAAATATAATGACATAATGCATAATTTTAAAAATACTCATTGTAGCCAACTCATTTTATTAATTTATCTTAGTCTTTCCCACTCAAGCACCCACACTTACCATTTCCTACTAGAAACATGTTTTCATTCATTTAATTTATTTAACATTATTATTATTACTATTATAATAAACATTTTTTAAAGCGCTACAAGGCATATGCACAAACAAAGATAAAGACAGTTCCTACTCGTTAGAGCTTACAATCTAATTAAGACAAACAAGACAAAAGTTAGAAATGAGGATAGAATAGAGAAAGGTAAGGAGACAAAAGGAACAAGGGATCAGGAACCTAAGGTAGCCTCAAAGAGGTGAACCTTTAGCATAGATTTGAAAAGGGATAGGGATGAAGTCTTATGTACAGACTCACGAAGTTTGTTCCAGGCATAAGGAGCCGTAAGGTGAAAGGACCAAAGTCTGGAGTTAGCAGAAGTAGAGAAGGGCAAAGAGAGGAGCAAGCCAGTAGAAGAGTGAAGTTCACGAGGAGGGGTGTAGAGAGAGAGGAGAGACAAGAGATAGTGAGGAACAGCAGAGTGAATGCATTTAAAGGTCAGAAGGAGGAGTTTGAATTGGATACAGAAACGGAAGGGAAGCCAATGAAGTGATTTGAGAAGAGGGGTTATATGAGTAAAATGAGGCTGGTGAAAAATTAGACACGCAGCAGAGTTTTAATAGATTGAAGGGGAGAGAGATAACTCAGAGGGAGACCAACAAGAAGGAGGTTGCAATAGTCAAGACGGGAAGTAACTAAAGCGTGGGCAAATGTTTTAGTATTTATTTAGCTAGGTTTATATACCACTTTTCTATGTCAGAACAGTGTACACAATGTATGTTTTTGTACCTGAGGCAATGGAGGGTTAAGTGGCTTGCTCAAGGCCACAAGAAGCACCTGTAGGACTCGAAGCCCCAGTCCTTCCAGCCCAAGGTTGCTGACCTCTAGTAGGATTCAAACCCCTGGCCCTTGGTAACTTGCCCCAACTATTAGGCCATGAACCACTAAAACAAACATTGAAAGAGAGATGGAAGAGAGAAAAAGAGAATCAGGACCGGAAAGAGCCTCTAAACACCAAGTGATGACAATATGTTAAGGAGAAGGTGGTGGTCAACAGTATCAAAAGCAGCTGAAAGGTTAAGAAGGATAAGGATTGAACAGAGGCCTTTATATTTGTCCAGAAACAAGTCACTGGAGACTTGGAAAATGTGGTTTCAGTAGAATGTAAGGGGAAAAAGTCAGACTGGAAGGTTCCAGAAGGGCATGAGAGGAAAGAAATTCAAGACAATGGTGGAGGACTGCGCTCTCAAGATATTTGGAAATGAAGGGACGAAAGGAGATTGGATGATCAGTAGAAGGAGAGTTAGGATCAAGAGAAGGTTTCTTGAGTAGGGGTGTGACCACAGCATGCTTGAAGGCTGAAGGGACAGTAGCTTTGGAAAGAGAGAGGTTGAGAATATGTGAGATGGAAGGGATGACAGTGTAGGAAATGGAGTAAAGGAGATGGGTGAGGATGGGATCAGAAGAACAGGTAGTAAATTTTATGAGGAAAGAAGAGACATTTCATCATCAGAGACCTTGGGAAAAGAAGAAAAGGTAATAGAAATTGATGGGAAAAGTTGGTATTGAGGGAGAAGAGGGAATGAAGTTGTTCTAGGGGGGAACTGGAGAGAAATCACATGGATTTTGTTATGAAAGAACTCAGCTAGGGTTTGGGCAGAGAGAGAAAGGGGGATAGGAAGGGAAGGTGCCTTGAGGAAAGAGTTGAGTGTATCTTATTTTCATCTTCACCTTTCATTCATTTTATTTATTTTATTTATACAACATCTCCTCTTCTTTAGGTACTTCTTATGGCTTTCTGCCTTACTTATTTAACATTCAGGGTCATGTTTACTAAATCATGGTAGCCTTTTGCAGCTATCATGAAGAGCAAAACCTCAGCGATATCTGCAGGGGGCGTTCCCAGCAGTAAATCAATGGAGAGGACATATAGAGATCAGGTGCATAGAGCTCTCAATAGCCCTGTGCCCTGAATACTACTGTGGCCCACCCACTACCTCAATGCCTACCCGCCTCTTCAGCACCATTCCCCCTGTACAGCTCCCTATCCCCATCGGGAGCTGCCTGGGGGAGATTGCTACACCCCCTCCAGCCAAGTCAACCATCCTAACCATCCAGTTGTGTGCCCAAAGGCCCTCTTTCGTGATTGCTTTCAAAAAAACATCTGGTTAGCTAGTTGGGGATTGCAATTCCCCCTATTCCCCATTAAAACATTTATTCCTGGCTAGCCAGTCAGCTTGGGAGGGCATGCTGGGCCCCCACCTTACTTCCTCAGTCCATAAATTTACTCCCTGGTGGTCCAGTGGTTAATGGAGGCAGGAGTGGTCCTCCCTACTCCAGCTCCCATCATCGGGCCTAGACAAAATGGTCGTGATCATGCCGTGCTGTTGGATAAGCTGGCAGAGATCCAGCCCTGGAGAAATTTCAGGTGCAGAGAGGTAGTTCTGAGAGTCATCAATGTAAAGATGGAACTGAAAACCAGGAGAGGAGATAAGTGAACCAAGAGACTGAGTGTAGGGAGAAAAAGGATAGGTCCTAAGACAGAGCTCCGAGGTACACCAAATGAAAGTGGAATGGCAGTAGAGGAAGATCCATTACAGCATACAGTAAAAGTGAAGTACCTGAAGATTATAGAGTGGCCAATGTAACACTAATTTTTTAAAAGAGTCCAGCGGTGAACCGGAAAACTACAGACGAGTGAACCTGATATCAGTTCTGAGCAAAATAGTAGAAACAATTATAAAGAGCAAAATTACTGAACGTATAGATAGTCATGGTTTAATGGCAGAGAGCGAACATGGATTTAGTCAAGGAAAGTCTTGTCTCACTAATCTCTTATATTTTTTTGAAGGTGTGAATAAATATGTAGATAAAGGTGAGCCAGTTGATGTGGCAGAGAGTGGGTGAAACAGGGTTGGGCCGCAGCACCCGGACATACAGGGCCTATTCAGGTCACGGCCCCATACATTCGGTGGGTGATGGATGCACGTGGAACTTATTCGGAGGTGGAATAAGCCCCGGGAGCAGCTGAGATCAGGCCTGGCAGCACCCACCAACTCATGGCATGGATGAAGGTAAGTCCCTGCAGCCTGATCCCAGTTCTGGCAGACCCCGCAAAGGGCTGGGTGGCGGGGAAATGCAACATGTTCCGCTGTCGGGTCTGCTTTCTAATTCTGGGCATCCCAGTGCCATGGTGATGGAATGCCACAGCACTGGCACACCTGCAGGAGCACTGAGCAGTGGGGACAGACAGCCTGCTATATGTCTCCCCGCTCAGGATACTTTGTGCCCTGGCCAGTCTAAGTACCCAATCCTGAACCTGTGAGAATGTTTAACTCCCACAGTTGCAGAATCGGGTATACCTGTGCCCCATCCATAGTCTGGCCATCTGGACTACCCCGACGTGCAGATTATGGAATCAGCCTCTTAGGAAAGAAAAAAAACAAACTACAGTTAAACGATGCAAGGTTCCACATTAGGAATCACCAACCAGAAAAAGGATATGGTCATAATTGTGGATAATACATTGAAACTCTGCCCAGTGTGCAGCCACAGCCAAGAAAGCAAATAGAATGCTAGGAATGACAAGGAAAGGAATGGAGAAGAAAAACAAGGATATTATAATGCCTCTGTATCACTCCATCGTGCGACAGCATCTTGAATATTGTATGCAAGTCTAGTTGCCATATCTTAAAAAAGATATAACAGAAATGAAAAAGGTACAGAGAAGAGCGACCAAAATGGTAAAGGGGATGGAAGCTACCCCTATGAGGAAAGGTTTAAAGGCTTAGGGCTCTTCAACTTGGAAAAGAGACTGTTGAGGAGAGATATGATAAAAGTCTATTAAACAATGACTCCAGTGGAACAGGTATACCTAGATTAGTTATTTACTCCTTCAAAAAGTAGAAAGACTAAGGTACATGCAATGAAGCTACAATGTAGCACATTTAAGACAAATTGGAGCTAATATTTTTTCACTCAACAAATTGTCAAACTCTGGAATATGTTACCAGAGGATAAAGTAAAAGCTATCAGCGTAGCTGGGTTTAAAAGAGGTTTGGACAAGTTCCTGGAGGAAAAGTCTATAAATCATTATTAATGTAGACTGGGGAAATCCACTGCTTACCCCTGAGACAAGTAGCATGGAGTCGGTATACCTATTGGGAACCTGATAGGTACTTGTGACCTGGATTGGCTGTTGTTGGAAACAGGATACTTGGCTTGATGGACCCTTGGTCTGATCCAGTATGGCATATCTTATGTTCTTAAGTGCAATGGGAAAGATAAGAAGAAAAGCAGGACAGAACAGAATCCCTAAATCCAAGCAAGAATAGGATATCAAGAAGGTGGTAATCAACAGTGTCAAAAGCAGCAGAAAGGTAAAGAAGGATGAGGATTGAGTAAAGGCCCTTGGATATTGCAAGAAACACATTGCAGGATACATTGGCAAGAGCCATATCTATAGAATGCAGAGGATGCAAGTCAGATTGTAATGGATTCAGAAAGGCTTGAAAGGAAAGAGGTTTAAGACAGCGGCAGTGAGCCACTTGACCAAGTAGTTTTGAATCAAAGGAAAGGATAGTCTGATAACTGGAAGGACAGGTAGGATCTAGTGAAGGTTTTTGAGGAAAAGTGTATCCACAGTATTATTGAAGACCACAGGATCATTTGCAGGAAAATGTGATAGGCTAAGGGTATGACAGATGAAGTAATGACAGTGGAAGAAATAGAGCTTAGTAGAGAGGTGGGAATGGGACCAGAGGAGCAGGTAGTGAGTTTAGAGAAGGAGAGAAGATTTGCAGTTTCCTCCTCAGTGATTTTAGAAAAGGAAGGGAGGGTGACAGAAGTTGAGGGAAGGATTTGGGATTGAGGGGGAAGGCAGTGTGGAGGTGACCCTGTGAAGAATTCAAGACTAATCTTCTAGACTTTGTCATAGAAATAGTCAGCCAAAGTCTGGACAGAAAGAGAAGGAGGGATTGGAAGAGGAGTCACCTTGAGGAGAAAGCTGAACATAGCAAAGAGACAGCGAAGGTCAGAGGCAAGAGAGTCAGATGAACATAGTACTCTTGCTTGGCTAGTGCTATGGCAGACTGGAAAGAGGTTAGCATGAAGCTGAAAGGTAGGAAGTCAGCATGGGTACATGATTTAGGCCAAAGGCATTCATCTGAATGGACAAAGGAACATAGGTAGTGGGTTGTCAAGGACAGCCAGAGTTGAGACACAGTACACATTACAAGGCATGGAACAGGAGAAGCAAGTGCATCCAGAGCAGAGGAGAGTATACTGTTATAGGAAGACATTGCCTAATCGACAGACTCAAACAAAATAGTGGAGGAAAGAGGTGATAAGACAGCAGTGGAGAGATCTGAAGGGTTGATAGTCTGAAGATTCCTAAACATGTTGGTTGAGATTGGATCAGACTGAGATGGGAGGTGGGTGGTTATTTTATTTATTTACATTCTCTTATATATTGTGCTATTCTGCATCGGTGTGGTTTACATTGAACAAACTGAAATTATGTTGAACAGGGTATTATAACTTGGAGATAACTATTTTACAGGGAACATGGGTGATGGAGGGTTAAGTGGCTTGCCCAAGACCACAAGGAGCACCTATGGGACTAGAAACCCCAGTCCTTCTGGCCCAAGGTTGCTGTCCTCTAGTGGGATTTGAGCCCCTGACCTTCTGGCCTGAAGTACCTTGCCCCAACCACTAGGCTACTCCTCCACTCCTCCTCCAAGGGTGAAGGTTAGCAGGTGATGGTTGGATAAAGGAAGAACTGAGCTAGAGACGTTTGAGGGTGAGAAGTTGGTGGAGAAGATGAGATCAAGGCAGTGGCCATGCTTGTAAGTAAGAGTGATAGAGCATATCTCGAGTTTAAATGAGGAAGTTAGGGAATGGAGCTTTAAGGCATAAGGGTCAGAAAAGTCATCAACATGTATGTTAAAATTCCCAAGAATAAGGGCAGGGGAAGATGCATTCAGAAAGGAGGAGAGCCAGGACTCAAAATTGGTGAGAAAGGTAGAAATTGACTTGTCAGGGAGTTGATAAATGACAGCTATCTGGAGAGTAGTGGAGTAAATAGGCAGATGGCATGGATTTCAAAGGAAGCAAAGGAATGAGACTGAGGCAGAAAAAGAGGCTGAAATTGGCAGGAATGAGAGTAAACTCTCATTGAGTATCCACGGCCATTTTATTTCTTTGGGCACAGTTGCACTTAATACTACTAGTACTACTACTGAGCCATTTCTATAGCACTACAAGTTGTGCACAGAGTGGAGGAGTAGCCTAGTGGTTAGAACACTGGCTTAGTAACCAAGCAACCAGGGTTCAATTCCCACTAGCACTCCTTGTGGACTTGGGCAAGACACTTAACACTCCATTGCCTCGGAAGAAAGGCCTGGCAATCTACTTCCAATCACACTGCCAAGAAAACCCAGGAGCTTCTGGGTCACCAGGAGTCAGCATTGATTCAAAGGCACACATTGCATTTTACAAGTCGTGCGCAATGCTTCACAGACATGTAAGAGACAGTCCCTGCGCATCAGAGCTTACAATCTAGTCAAGACAGACAACACAGGAGGTGTAGACAGGGATAAAACAAGGGGGAAAGGTAAAGAAACAAGGAAATCAGGTGAGTCAAGATCCAAAAGCAGCAGCGAAGAGGTGAGTTTTCAGCCTGGATTTCAAAAGGGTCAGAGAAGACGCCTAACACAGACTCAGGTAGTTTGTTCCAGGCGTAAGGTGCAGCAAGGTGAAAGGAGCAAAGTCTGGAGTTAGCAATAGAAGAGAAGGGCACAGATAGAAGCAATTTTCCAGAAGAGCGGAGTTCCGGGGGGGGGGGGGGGGTAAGGAGAGATAAGAGAAGAAAGGTAGTGAGGAGCTGCAGAGTGAATGCACTTATAGGTCAGCAGGTGAGGTTTGAACTTAATATGCATTAACCTTTAGAAAACATGCCCCTAAGACACACACCAACAATAAATAAATAAATAACAAGCTATATTCTAAACAGGCATAGGAAAATGCATAAACAATGCATACACATTAGCAGAAGCTTGCAATTAGGGTAAGCTTCTGAACAATGCCCCATCAGAGGGGAGAGGTTGGTCAAGTACAGAAGGCAGGTAAATTGAAGCAGACAGATTCCACAGGAAGTGCTCTAGTGAAAACTCAGACAAAGTAGGGTTATTTATCTTAGCAGAGGTTCTCCATGGACAGCAGGATAAGTCAGCCACACCTGCTGACATCATCCGACGGCACCATGGACGGAGTGCTCTCTTATAACTCAGAAAGGAAGGCCCTTTCTGAGCATGTGCCTTGTAGCCCCAACCCTTCGGTCTGCCCCCTACCTGGCTCAGTTAGTCTCAAGCACAGCAGTGTTTGAGCCAAGATGTTGTTGGCGATGGAAACCGAGCGCGCCAGTGCTATGATGTTGTCTGCTCTCTGTCTCAGGAGGAGAGCTTTCACTCATGGGGTGCAGAGGGTAGCCCAATGCAATCCAATCTCTGTATTGGTTGGAGATGAGACTTTCCATGGTTGATCAGAAATCCCAAGGTGGTGAGGAGAGAGAGTGTGTCTTGGACTGCTTTCCGTGTCTTTGCTTTGGATGGGGCAGTTATCCAGGTAGGGGAAGATGCAGATCCCAAATCACCAGAAGTGGGCTACCACCACCACTATACTTTTGGTGAAGACCCTAGGGGCTGGAGAGAGGCCAAAAGGAAGAACTCAGTACTGGAAGTGCTGATTCAGGATGCAGAAGCATAGGAATTGTTGGTCATGGGATGGATAAGGATGGGTGCATAGGTATCTTGTAGGTCCAGCAAAGCTAACCAGTGGTGGTATTGTAGGAGTGGGTGGATGAATCCCAGGGTGTACATTTGGAAGCATTCCTTGTGGATGAATTTGTTGAGGCTTCTCTGGTCGAGGATGGAGCGCAGACTCCTAGACTTCTTCGGAATGAGAAAGTATCTGACTTTGTGGGAAGATGCCGAAACAATGGAGGAGGGAGGCAGAGATGAGTCGGAGTTCTTGGATGCTGCCGATGCTCACTGTCGGGGTGCTGAAGACATCACACTATTAAGGGAGGCCTCTGGTGGGCTGCAGAGGAGCTTGGTGAGGGAGTCCTGTTGGTGGCCATGTTGTCGGCAGCCACATTGTCCCTTGTCTCCTTACCCTTGCTCTCTGAGTGCCATGCTTTCTTCTTCTTCTTCTCTGCTGGGTGTTTAGAGGAGGATAAGTCAACCTTGGATCTTTCAGGGGTTTTTTAGAAAGTCCTGTAAGGTGTGGCTACAGGAGCGCTGGGCCCTGGGAGACATGTGGGCACAGTCCTCCACACGGTGGGCTTCCCCGAGGCAGCGTATGCAGCGATCGTGAGGTCAGGTGGGTTCCCTTGAGGAGAACGATCGTGAAGTTGGCCTAATGGTTGGGGCAGTTGCTTTGGCCAGAAGGCTGTGGATTTGAATTCTGTTAGAGAACAGCAACCTTGAGCCAGAGGGACTGCGGTTTATAGCCATAGAGGTGCACTTTGGGAAAGGCACTTAACCCTCCATTGCTTCAGGTACAAAACATAGATTGTGAGCCTTTCAGGGGCAAGGGAAATATTTACCATACCTGTATATATAGCACTTTGATCCAGTGAAAAGTAGTATATAAGCATTGCTAAATAAATAAAATAAAACATTTTGTAATTATTAAATCAGATTAAATTGGTGAGCCTGGATATAAATACAGTAGTAGATGATCTCAAAAGTGAGCCTAGCATGGTGATATTAGTGTACCACAGCCACACTCTTGTGTTTAATGTGACTGCTGGGCTCCGGCGCAGTATTGTGACGTCAACTGCACATGTTAACCCCTGCACTCCCTACCGCAATTTAGTAAACATGCCCCAAAGTCTGGTGAAAAGATGGCCCAATATCTCGCCAATCCACTGGAGAAATTGCGGGGCTACTGGTATATGTGATCATGTTTGGTGGCTTTGTTCCAAAAGAGTTCCATTTGGGTTATGATCCATGACATGCTCAAATGGATTGTAACAGTATTCCTTTAAGCCTGGAGGTTTATCTTCTTGGCTCAGATCCTCCAATAACTTCATCCTGTAAAGTTAAGATTCTATTAGGATATATACTTCCTTCTGCAAGATGTGTAGCAGTTGTCAGATATTGGAAAAGAGCTTATCCTCCTGCAAAACAAGAATGAAACATCGAAACATAGAAATATGGAAACATAGAAAATGATGGCAGAAAAAGAGCACATGGCCTATCTTGTCTGCCGTTCCATATCTATTGCAATAGTCCCCTTTTATCCTTTAGAGATCTTTTGTGCTTGTCCCATGCTTTCTTAAATTCAGATACTGTCCTCATTTCTACTACCTCCACTGGGAGACTATTTCATGTAGCTACCACTCTTTCCGTAAAAAAATATTTCTGCATATTACTCCTGAATTCATCCCTTTTCACTTAATCCTTTGTCCTCTTGTAGCAGAGCTTGCTTTCAATTGAAAGAGGCTCTCCTCTTAGGCATTTATGCCTCAGAGGTATTTAAACATCCCTATCATATCTCCTCTATCCTGCCTTTCCTCTAACTATCAGTCCTAGAAAAACACACCGTACTCGCAGAAGTAGAAGGAAACATTGAGAGCAAGTCGTGAAGTAAGGTGTCTATTATTAGAAGACCAGTGACCACAGCAGAACTTGCAGATAGTGGGGGGGGTGGGGGGGGCGGCATATTCAGTGCCGGGGGCCATATCCAGCCATCAACACTAAGGGGTATGTTTACTAAACTGCGTTAGTGTGATTTGCGTTAGGATCCGCGGTAGAGACAGAAATCCCAAATAAGGACATGGGCGGTACATCGATACCGATAACGTGCGTTACCAGGTGCCATAGCTGAACGAGCGGTAAAAATCACCGTGCAGAGCGCCACACAAGGCGCCCTGTACGGCGCCCATAAGGCGGTTGATAAGGTGCTTAGAAAGGTGTCAAGAGCTCTAGCACAATGGTTAATACACTGACTGATAGTGCAGGGGTTGTGAGTTCAATCCCCCTGTGGGTATAATGGTAAAAGCTGGCTGAGACATTACCTTTTACACTGAAGCAGTTTGTTTCCTAATTTTAATTAGTGCTGCCAACAAACACACCCTCACAGGGCCATAACCTAAGGTGCCGCATAAGGCACCCTACAAGGCACACCAGAGGCTACAGTATAATGTGCACTGTCCGCCAAGGCACTCTATAATGTCTCCCATGGGGCACCCCACAGGGCACAGTACAGGGTGCCTCATAGGGCACGTTATAGGGTGCCCGACGAGGTACCGTAAGGAGACAGCACTGTGAGGGCGGTGTTGCTGGCAGCTCCAATGTAAAGTAAAAAATTAAAATGCCTCAGATAGCCCCACCAAAGAACACCACTGTGGGTTCAAACCCATGACCTCTGGCTCCACAGGCAGTGAAGTAAGTAGTAGGCCATATCACTAGTGCCACTAGCAAATCCCTGCCTGGCTCCTGAAAGACATCAAGACACCACACAAACTGTCTGCTGTGGTGGCCAGGATCTGGGTCAACGCACCTGCACTCATACCCATGGCGCACTGCACATGCAGATCAGCAGTCTATAGGTGAACACATGATGGGGTATGCACCCCCACAGCACCTTGGCTTGGTAGGGGGAACTGACCGTGTGCGACACTGCCACAGAGTAGCTACAGACAGTAGCCCAACAGGGTGCCCCATAAGGTGCATGAAAAGGTGCCTAGTAAGGCAGCCAGAGCTATAGCACAATGGTTAATACACTGACTGATGGTGTAGGGTTCATGAGTTCAAACCCCCTGTGGCTCTAATTAGTAAAGCTGGCTGAGACATTACCCTGTACCTTAAATCAGTGCTATTGAAGGCATTTTGTTCAGTAATCTCAAATAGTGATGCCAGCAAATACACCCTCACAGGGCCGTAACCTAAGGTGCCGCACAAGGCACCTATAAGCCACTCCAGAGGTCACATTATAAAGTGCACTGTCTGCCAAGACACCCTATAATGTCCCCTATAGGGCGCTTTGTAGGGTGCCGTATAGGGCTCCTGATGAAGCACCGTAAGGAGACAGCACTGTGAGGGTGTTGTTTCTGGCAGCACCAATTTAAATTTAAAAAAGAGAATGCCACAGACAGCCCTAACAAATAACCCCACTGTGGGATCAAACCCATGGACCCCTGGTCAGAGGTACTTCTGTCTGAACCAGTAGGCCAACATCCCCACTGTGCAGGTGTGGTACGTGTGTCAGGGATGAATGTAGTGAGAATAAAATATGTGATGTAGCCATACCCAGACATGGTACACATCAGCAACACCTTCACACTGTGGGGATAAAAATGAGTCCCCACAGTTACAGTCAGTACATGGTGAATGCCGCTTGTGTTAACGTCTACAACTAAGGCCCAAGGGACAGCTCACACTGACTTCATCACACTCAAAATGCAAACCCAGCAAAGATTGAGCAATGAAACAAGCCCCGACCCTGTCCCAGAGAGCGTACACAATGAGTATCTTAGAATACCATACAGCCAATGAAAGGCTATCACATGGCTAACATGGGCCTCTAGAATGAACAAAGGAAAACATACCCAAAGATGACATACATCATTATCCACAGTTTATTTGCAGGAAACATGACTCGCAGGTCAGCACACAGTGTGTGAGAACAGGATTTAACAGCCAAAAGTGGAGACAGGATGCTACAGTGTGACATATCGGGAATCAAAATTTATATCAACAATAATGCAGAAGAAGAATGAAAGAAATCAAATTGTCAGAAAGCTGTGGAGTTAAACAGGGAGAGGAATTCCTGATGCATAGACATAGCCGATCCCAGTGGGATGAAGCTGTCCGCCATCGCCAGCATTGAGTATGCCTAAGCCAGGTGCCTCGTATGTCATACCGTGGATTGAAAATGAAATCTATACCTTACCAAAGCAAAGCGTGTTGTGACAGGCCTGGCAAAACCTCAATAAAACAAATCCTATGCGCGCATGGTGTCAGTAATACATAAACCAAAGTCCTGTAGATGTATGTTGGGGTTGAACACAAACAGCCAAAACAAAACATAGGCAATCCCCAAGGAAAGTTAGGGGAGGCCCAGAAAAGCCCCAACACCACCTACCCCCGCACCCACAGGCATGCACCTGGGTGTCGTACGCAACTGACCATGCATGGATACCTGTGCTTACCGCCATATACAGTCCCCCAGTGTTGCTATCAGCACCCATGGCTGGCTGTACCAGGTAGATACTGATGGCCCACAGAGCCATCTACACACACCTGATCCCTCCCTGGCTAAACAAACCACGAGTGACGCCTGTCATGATGACAGTGTTGCCTGGATGACTCACCAAAGCCAGAAAGTGGACATGGCCACGACTGTACCTTCCATTCATCATCGTTACACATCCCTGCCCCACCCACCATTGTCGGTGTCTGTGGATAACTCTGTAACTCGCACATTGTCCCCAGGTTGCAATCCGTGCCAACCATGGACCCCACCCCACTCCACGTAACACAGCCAGGTTGTAGCTAGCACCTGCCCCCCTCTCCCTACAACACCAGTGACACCCGCCCCACCCACCATCAACACACCGCCAGTACGGCCACGCATTGTCCAATTGCATCCCATTGATACCGCAGTAGCCTGCCCCCTGCATCCAACCATGTGCCATGCTAGTCATGGGTGCACCACCCCCCTGTCTGGTCATGGCAAGGTGCCCCCCAACCCCTTACCAAACCCATAACGGACCCCCTGTGCAGGGACGCAGATGCAGGGACTCCGTGGTGACCCACCACCCCTCATCCCCCAGCTCCCTGCACAACCACCCCTGAAAACATTGTGCCCAAGCAAGCATCCACCTCCAGTGCAGCACACCCCTACTGGCAGCCCTACACTCTGCCCTCGTCTCCATGATAAAACGTATGCTGTGAGCACACCCCCAGCGTATGTACAGAAGTCATCATCCCCAACCTCCCACAGACACAGGATGAAGCATGCAAAGCCAACAGGGACCATGCAAAGTCACCAGTGATGTACCAATGTTCCACAACAATGCAAAGGTGTTCCCCCCCAGCTGCAATCAATGAAACACCCATACAGTTTATGGCAGCGACGGTGTGTCAGTCCCCCCAGTGACAGTCGAAGTAGCAGGCCAACAATGAGTTCCAACAAAGGCCTGTGTCCAACTCGCAGAGGTCCATCTCCCAGTGGCAACAACACCCAGGGACAGTATCACAGAGGTGTCGTGTCCAAACAAATATGGCTGATGGGGTCTCCAGATGCAGTGTAGTAGATGTGTCATGTATGTTGTCTGTGTCCTGTGTGAAAAGGGGTAGAAATAAGGTAAGGAAATGACACAACCAATACCCACCATCAGGTCACAATGAAGACAGTCTAATGTTTCAAAACCTTTGTATGGTGCTCACTAAAGTATACAGTGTACCTTCTGCTGACTCAAATTGTCATTTTTTACTGACAATTCTTCATACGTAAATCAGAGTGGTCGCAAGGTTTCAGCAATGATAGGCTACCATTGACCTTTGTCTCTGTCAAATGGACAAGCGCCTTTTCACATCAACGACCCCGATTGGAGGCGACCACCCCCTTCCAGAATTTAAAGCTATTTTGGAGTGTAATGCTTCAAACATTTTGTAATAATATGAAACCAGTGCTTAGCTCTCAAAAGACGTTTCTGCGTTCATCGCTAATTTGAGTCAGCAGAAGATACACTGTATACTGTCGTGAGCACCATACAGAGGCTCTGATACATTAGTTTGTCAGATACTAACCCTGTAAAAGAAGACCATAATAGATCTCTCATATACAAAGGAGACAGTGACATCACAATATGTGCATCATGAATGCGTAGATATCACATCATGACATGGCCACAACACACTGCACAGTGCACATGGACCACAGCAGGAGATGGCCCTGCAGACCAGGACACCATCTCAACATGGTCATGTAAATGCCCATGTCACACAGGCATCCCAGAGGTCCACAGCATGTCCTGCAGTGGTGGTGGAAAGAGATACCACAGAAAGGCACGTTGATACTAACAGGCCAAGTGCAGCATCTACATGTGGTGTATGTCCCAGATGATCGAAGTTGGAACCTACCTGAAAGGTACAGCAGTGGTCTGATGGGGAAACTCCGAGTCAGGCAAGGGCACAAGGGGCCCCAGTGGAGGCTGCAGATGTCCAGGAACTGCATCCATCACCATGTATGCACGGTCAGCTGTCAGTGTAGCTTGTCCGAGGAATGTTGTGTTGCGTGGAGACAAAACGTTGACATGCATCATCCTACATCAAACATGAGACACGTCAGGGAACAACATATGATACATGCACACAATGTACAGAAGGGCATAAGCAGAAGGGCATAGAGAGACGGGTGAACATCACTAGACAGGTGGCCAGACACATCCCTGAAACAGACAAAGGCAGAGGGGAGCAGAAGGTAGCGTCAGGCAGACACGTCCCAAAGACACAGATACATATACCGTGAGACAAGGTACGCATGCTGCAAGCTCCAGATGGCTGCACTGTGGACAATCAGGGACTAGTGAAGACAACCATCCCAGTCCATGCATGGGTGCACCGAAGTTGTCTAATGCCACAATGGCAGTGAAGTCTGTACATGCGCTCAAACAATTCAATGCCCTGAGTCCAGAGATACACACAGCCTGGTAACATGTGCAGTAGGTGCAGTATGTAGACGCCCAAGATGTGCACAGGCAATGAACACATGTGTCAAACGGAACATACTGTGGATGGAGTGGTAGGCCAAAGACATGTGCAACACCCGAGGAGCAGTGGAGAGGGTAACACATATATGTGTCATGTGGTGCTGCCACCACAGTACATCTACCTGTATGTCCACCCACCCCAGTCACCTGCATGTTGCATTGATGTACACTCAGTCCCTACATGCAGCACATCATTGGGCAGTACTGGCAGCCCATCTTGGGGAGGCCCAAACACAGGAGCCTATCCTGTGGAGCCAAAACACATGAGACATATAGAGACATGTCATGACAGTGCTGTGAAACACACAGAGCAGCTCACACATGGTGACCCATAAGCACATCCCCACACATGCAGAACTTACCGGAGAAGAGGTCCTTGATCAGATGTTGCTGGCTGCCATCCCTGCACATGTGTCACCATGGCCCTGTGCAGGAGGGCACACAGGATCCACCTCCAGATCCTCATTAATTTCGACTGGGACATTGTGCCTGAGAGCAATGTTGTGGAGGATGCAACAGGCAATAATGATCTGTGCCACAGTCAGGGGTCTGTACTGTAAGGCACCGCCGGTCCTATCCAGACACCTGAAGCAACTCTTTAGAACACCAAAGGTGTGCTCAATGACTGAGCGGCTGGAGGCATGGGCCTCATTGTACCGCATCTCTGCACCTGACTGAGGGAGACGCACAGGGGTCAGCAACCAGGCACGACACCCATATCCTGCATCACCTGCAAAAAGAAATGTTGTACAGTCACATGTGGGATGAGGGACCCACAGAATCAATGACGTAGCAATGTTTGACTGGACAGCAGATAAGCATGGACACAAACATATGATGTCACATCATTGCACATGATGGCAGTGCACCAGAGTCTGCTGCTGGTAGACCCAGAGCTCCGGGGAAGGCTAATGGGGGCAATACCCATCCACGTTACCATGTCCAAACACACGTCCCAAACCTTTGCCCAGACAGCAGCAGTGGCTGCTGTGAGGGCTCTTGGCTGACAGCGGCATGGCATACTGGGAGGAGCAGAGATGCGCAGTTGTGCAAGTATGTGACAGTCATGATACAGTGCACACAGAGCAGAGGTCAAGAGAGTGAATAGCTGTATGTAAAACTGTACATAGATGTCGGATAATCGCGTGTGTAAATGTATAATTGCTTGTATAAATATATAATCGATTGTGATAGTAATTATGGTCTAAATATAGACCCTAATATGTGTGCTGTGTATTACCCCTGTTCTCTCTATCTATGCCCCAAACTTTCTGTCTTGATTTTTTGACAAATCCCAAACTTGTAATCAAACCGCTGCTGATCGCTGGAAGTAGCGGTATATAAGTATCTACTAAATAAATAAATAAATAAATAAATAAACACCCCCAAGGGTCCAGGTGAGAGGGGCAGTGGAGACAAGATAGAGTGGGCAGACAGGTAGCAGACATGGGTGGTAGCAGGTGCACCCACAGTTCAGAACATGTGTTGCCCCCTACATGGCCAAAAGAGAGGAGGCCCCATACACACTGTACATCATGTGCATGGGTCTGTGCCCCTACCTCCCCCCCCCCCGGATGGGACATGCACAAACATGTGCCACATGTGGTGGGAGAGGGACACACCCCACAGGCATACCTATGTACAACTGCCCGTGCAGTATGCCTGAGAGCAGGTGTGGAAGGCATGGGCAAGCCAGAGGTATCGCATGCAGTCACGAAGGGACACACCACATGTGTGAAGTGCCACAAATAGGTAGCACCCCAAAACACCACCGCAATGTACGGCATGCAGAGGACACAGGTGACAATGGGGTCCTGTCAACCATATACGGTAGGTGCACGTTAGATATGGTGAATACCCACCCAACAGGATGTAGTCCTCATATTGTCCGGCCTCAAACTGGCCGAACAGTGCCGAGTGCTGCAGGATATAGGAGTCATGGGCTGACCCTGGGAATCGTGGAACCACATTCAGAATACGCATACTTGCATCACAAACAACCTGCACATTCAGGGAAAGGAAGTGTTTGCGGTTGTGGTACACAACCTCCCTGTCGTGTGGCGGGACCAGGGCAACATGTGTGCAATCTATAGCTCCCATCACGTGTGGTATCCCTGCAATCCGCTGGAATGCCTGTCCCATGGCCCCCCAATGTTGCCTACTGTTGGGAATTGCAATGTAATGCATGGCACGCAGTACCTTGTGAAGACAGCAAGAGAATGTTGGCCTACTCATCCCACCCACTGCGGCCACTGAGGATTGGAAACAGCCAGAGGCAAAGAAATGTAGGGCAGCCAGGAGCTTGGCCAATCCCAGTATAGCATGGGACCGGGCAGTCGGGAGCTCAAGGTCAGGTCTGAGAACCTCATAGAGCTCCCTAATGGCCCCTGTGTCCAACTGGTAGAAGGAGATTACCTGGTCCTCTCTCATGGCCTGGGCCTGTAGAGGCGTTGCAGGCGGGGCCATGCCTCAGCATGCCTATGGCGCCGGTGTCCTCCACCATCCGCCTGTGGAACCCCCACAGCTGCAGGCCGGAGTTGCAGTGGGATAGCACCCATGCCCAGTGCTGCAGCCCCAGGTACATCATCTCCATCCTCTGGAACGCGTAGCCCAGCCAGCTCTAGCAGCGCAACCACCGCACAACCTGCATTCACAGTTTGAGCCATGATAGACATGCAATGGAGGACAGGTTGCTGGGAAATAGGGTGTGGGGTGGGGTCAACATTAAAAACAACAATACACACCTGATGAGCCTGGAATGACGCAACGCGCGTGGGAACGTGCATCCCCACAATGCACCGAGCAACAGGAATGATGCAATGCGCGTGGGAACGTACATCCCCACAATGCACCGAGCAACAGGAGTGATGTAGAGCACGTGGAAACGCGCATCACCACAATGGCCCCAACTACATGGATGTATGTGACCGCACACGTTGGATGCCAGCGGGGGAAGGGGATGGCATGTCTCCCTGACACAGCACGGTGCAAATATATGGCGTCCGACATCTCGCACCCACCCAGAGAACTAGGTGCGACTGGAACGCACGACGTGTACCCACGCACGTTGACGTAGCATGGCGCGTACGTGTGACGTAATGTTTGCGACACAATGCAGGATCCCCATACGCGTGTGGGAACGCGCACGTACACACCAAACAATGACTGCATGATCAACGTGCGTGCATGCAGTAGGACTCACGATGGAAGCTAATGGGTGCGTATATGGTGCAGTGCACACCAACCTTGCCGATATTGGAGGATCCTAGTGGGAATTGGGCACAATGCTGCATTCCTTCTATAGTAATGCACATAAGATATGCCAGCTCAAAGACACGTGAATGCGTGCGGAGGTGTAACACGTGCCGTAATGCGTAGCGTTACGTGCATAGAACCATGCCCACGTTACAGATACAAAAATGGTGGGTGTGTAACACATAACACCTCAGCACACATACCCAAGCACAGCATGACGGATAGCGATGGAGGAAACCAGGGGGCTGCAGAGGGACACAGTGCACAGCCACCAGTGCCCACACCTGCTGGCAAGGGGGATAACGAAAGGCCAGGGCCATCTGGAGCTCCACACCACCCCGGCCAACAGGCCACTGTTGCACCAGGGTAGAAGCGCTGTAGGACACCTGTGGCAGAGGAGGCCAGAAAAAGGGCGGTGAGGTTTAGCCAGGAGGAAAATGACCTACTCCTGGCCAGCATCCTAGAACAGTTCGAGGTGCTGTTTGGTCAGCAGAGCGCAACCACAACCAGTGCCACACGCAACAGGGCATGGGCTGAGGTCCAGGCAGCAGTGGTGGAAGCAGGGGAACCCCACCGTGACATTGAAAGCCTCAGGAAGAGGTATTGCGACATCAAACGTAATATCAGGATGGAGCTGGACAGGGAGCGACGTTCAGCACAGGGCACTGGGGGGGGGGGGGTCCCGGTAGAGATGGCCAAGCTGACGGAGCTCAAGCAGCATCTGGCAGACCGGCTCGGGCCCATCTACATACATGGCTTACCCCCTGCACTGGACATGGCGCACCCAAGTGCCGGTAGGTCTGAGTGAGCTGTACTTGTGGGTGACCATACACACACGTGTGCATGTGTGGGCTAAGGGGGGAGGGGCAGTACATGGCTGACAGAGATACAGGGGGTGACACCTACACAGGGTGCGATGGGGGCAGACAGGCAGCCACGCCCTACCTAACCTATGCATCATTTCGCCCTACAGGTGACATCTACTCCATGGAGGTGGCAGAACACACTGACCCTGGGCCAGGGTGCATTGCAGATGCTGTGCCAGAGGTGCCGCCAATGGGGGCCACAGCATTTGGAGCGAGGGGTCATGCCCCACCCCTGGAGGAGGACAGCGGGCTGGGCCAACGGCAGGTAGAGGCCGGCACGCCACCAGAGGTGTCTGCATCTGACCCACATCGGGAGAGGCAGGAGGCGATGTCCACCATCACAGGGGTCATTGGGGAGATGCGGGCACACTCCCAGGCAGCACAGAGGGATGCTGAGGGTGAGTGGCCAACCGCGTTGGTGTGTGGATGCCTATGTACAGCTGGCAGATGATTCCCTGTCTCACAGTGTACATCCTGCCCCCCCCCAGGTGTACAGCATGTACTGCGTGTGGTCACCCACGAGCAGCGGAGGCAAAGGCATGAGACACACCGCATGCGACATGCAATAGCAAGGATGAAGGCACGGCTGGATGACCTGGTGACCTCAGCACGTGCCATAGCTGCAAGCCTGGAGCTCCTAGTGGCAGGCAGGGGGGCCCCAACAGGACTGCAGGGGTCACCGCCACCACCACCACCAGCAGAGGAAGCAGCAGCAGCAGCTGTGCTGGGCATGCCACCAGCACCACGGGGTGGGAGGGGCCGCACAAGGCATGGCCGAGGGCGTGCCAAATAAATGGTTGCAAAGGCAGCCGAACTGATGTCATGTGTCCTGTGTTGCATGTGGGGGGCCATGTGACGCACAGCCCTACCTGTGTCCGCCCCAGGGGCCAACCCCGTGCCACGTATGCAGCCAGCCTGTGTCCCCACCAACCCAGCTGTGGCCAGCATGGGTTGCCCCACCTGCCGTGGCGAAGCCACCTGCAGGCACACACCGGCCCGCTGCCCCCAGCCCCACCAGTGTGCATGGTCCCCCCTCCACCCTGACCCCCACCCCCTCCACCCCACCTGTTCCCATCAGCAGACGCTGGGGGCACGTTGGGGTGGCCACGGATACATCCCCGTGCAGTGCCCCCCGCAGCACATCAGATGTACATCGGACCCTGTACATTGCCACACCGGCACCCCTCTCCCCTGGCTTGGAGGGGCATGTGATCCTATGGGAACCCTCTGCTGCCCTTGTCTCTGAGCCTTCCACAAATATCCCACAGTTGGGCCATCTGGGGAACGTAGGCAGTGCTTGGCTGTATGTGTGCATCACACAATAGGCATGTAGGCGAGCTCCGAGGGATGAGACAGCTGACAGATGTATGGTACCCAATGGTGTGGTTTCACCACAGACAGACATACATATTTGTGACAGTGTCTGGTGAACAGGATATCCCTCGGAGCCTGTCAGATAGCCGGCAATGTCTGTGTAATGACTCCCCATATTGCAGGGTACACAGGTCTGTAGCAGCAGGGATAGGTCACTCTCCTGGTAGCGGTGCTGGCCGAAGCAGAAACCCAGACGTACATTCAGTGGCCATATTAGCACTGCCGCCCTTCAGCTTCAGATAACTTTACACCACAGACACAATGCAGGGTAGGGTACAGCTCCGTGACAAATGCTACATCCCCACCCAAGTGTCCCTGTTCCTGCAGCAGGTGCTTGACAGCCCATCTCAGAATCAGGTTGTATGCCCACGTCCCTATGACCCTCCCCCCAGCAACATAGGGCCACCCGGTCTGGGAACTATGGGTTCCCCTCCCTGGTACACCCCCTCTCAGGTATAGCCTGTGTCATCCCTGTTCTGCAGGCTGATAGGCTTTGCTCACGGAACAGTCCATTGTGGTGTCATCGCCTGTCAGATGTACTTCAGCCTCACGCAGCTGCATAGGTGCAGGCTCTTTGTCCTTCACACTCTCCCCAGCTCCCATCCCCCTAGGATGACCTGTTTACCCCCCTGTGCCTGGCTGCCAACCCTCCTGTACACATCCTAGATGCCACTACGCAGTCTCCCCTCCCGGGCGCCCCATGCCTGTGCTCTCCCCTGCACCAGTCAAACCCCTCCAGCCTGCAGTTGTGCATCGGCTGTGAGCATGCTGGCGTCCTGCTTCCCCAATCCCCCTGCTGCTGCCCCTGCCCACGGCTTGGCTCCCACCATGGCCTTTCCGCCCATATAATGGCCTCGGTTCCTACATCCAGGGCTCCAGCCCCCACCTCTCCACACCCAGGTGATGGCACCCGGCCTGCCCTCTTGCACCTGTGTACCCGTTGTATTCCCTGCCTAAGAGGCCCTGGCCTCTGTAACCTCCCCCTTCACCCCACCAGGGGGACCCTGCAATATGGGCCCAGTGGGAGACATCTGATCCCTGGCGGTGTTTGTGTCGCTCCTGCCCTGCCCCAGGGAGAGGGGACCCCTTACAGGGGTGGGTTGCGTGTCACTCTGCCCTCCCTCTTGCCTCTGTTAGGTGTCCCTGCCACTACGTCTGTTGACATGTGCATGCTGTCTGACCTGTCCACATGTTAGTGTTTGGAGACACCTGGGGCAGCTAGCACAGCAGCAAAGAGGGCGCAGTGATCAACGGATGGGGAAATAGCCAATGCATGCAGAGGGGGGGACGACAACATTATCCAGATATATTAGTGAGGAGGGAGGGGCAAGAGTGGTATTGTCAGACACAGGGATGCAGGGGAGGAATATGTTGGAACTGATGGGGGTACAGCAGTATAGCCTAACGAATATGTTTGTTCTGTGTTCACAGATGGTGAACCGGGTCAGGACCCCAGCCCACACCCACGAATTTGGACAGGAACAAAGGTCATTCTGAGCAATCCCCAGACGACTCTGTATGTGTGAAACTATCTCAGTCTAACGTACACGAAGTGATGGGACCGGATGGGATACACCCGTGAATACTAAGGGGCCCCGGGGACATTCCAGCAGCTCCACTGACTGACCGTGTCACTGCCTCGTTATAGTCGGGCGTGGTGCCACAGGACTGGAGAGAGGCTCATGTGGTGCCATTACACAGAGGCGGACGTAAGGACTGGTTTGGAGACTACAGGCCGGTTAGTTTAACTGTGGTACTGAGTACATTATTGGCCACACTGCTGGGGGAGCATATATTGAGGGGTCTGAGGTCCAGAAGATTACAGGAATGGAGGCAGCATGGATACACCAGAGGCAGGTTCTGTCAGGCACATGTGAGTGCCATCCTTGACTGGGTGACCAGGGGGTCAGACCGAGGGAGAGCCCTAGATGTGGTATATGTGGATGTCCGTACCGCTCTTGACAATGTTCCTCACAGGCGACATAAACACAGACTGGGCACCCTAGGGGTGTACCCTAACGCTACTGCTTGGGTTAGGGATTGATTGGGTGGGGGGCGACAGAGGGTACATGTACATGGTGTTCGCCCTGAGGGGTAGGATGTTGTCAGTGGGGTGCCCAAGGGAGCTGTTCCTGCTCTGCTTATATGTAACATCGGTGTTGATGTTATAGCGCAAGGGCATTCAGGTATGGCCAGCCTCTGTGCAGCTGATAACACACCCCACAATAGGGTGGGTACCCAGGGAGGGGTCGATAACAATAGGTGGGATCTAGCTAAGCGTGAGGAATGGGCTACGATTGTGCAGCTGGGGTATCATCTTGACAGATGTGAGGTCATGCATTTGGGCTGCAGCAATCTAAAGGAGCAATACTGTATGGGGGGTCGGGGACGTTTGTCCACGGACGTAGAGCGGGGCATAGGTGTGGTTGTGTCTGCTGATCTCAGGGTAGCTGAACAGGTAGAGATGGCAACAGCAAAGGCTAGGGGGATGTGTGGGTGCATACAGAGAGGGATGACCAACTGTAACAAGAGGGTGAGCATGCCTCCCCATAGGCCTTTGTTGAGGCCCCATTTGGTGTATTGTGTTCAATTCCGTAGCCCCCACCCTCAAAAGGATGTGACCGGAATGGGGTCAGTGCAGAGGGTGGCAACTAAAATGATTCGTGGCCTCCATTATACGGCATATGGCACAGACTGATGGAGCGTAAGATGCTCTCCTTATAAGACAAGCGGGATGGAGTTGACATGGTTGGGATGTCGACATACCTACGTGGCATACCTGTTCGAGAGGGAGCCTAAGTCCATTGAGAGCAGGTTCCGCTGAGTGGGGACATGGGGTGAGGGTGTTGAGATGTAGCTTCATGTGTGCTTTGCATGGCTTTTTCATTACGGAGGGGGTAGTGGATCAGTGGAATAGTACCCCTGTTGAGGTGGGGGGGGATGCGGACAGTACCTGACGTCACTGAAGCATAGGGCAGACACAGAGGATCGCTAAAAGGTGGAGAGGGGACAGTTGTAGTTCTTCGGGACGGACAGACTAGATAGGGCAAGTGGTCGTTCCCTGTTGTCATATGTCTATGTTGTGCTGTTGCTATGTCTCCCTGCCCGAACCTGGTATCACACCTGTGGCCACTGCTGGTATCAGATACACCACCGTGCATGACCCATTGCACTGTGTGCCATGGAGGTTCCCCCACCCTGCCGGCCCATACCCTGGGTCGCCTGGACACTACTGATTGACATGGACAGATGCATACTGCGTTTCAGGGCCACAGTACCCCCGCCACATAGGGCTAATGGTCTACAGGACTGTGATAGGTGCACTGTGGATTCTGCATAGCTTTCCACGCTGTATGCCGCCACACCAACATACTCACCCCAGGGCCCAGGTACATCCTGGCACCCTCACCATATGCGCATGTCCCGCCACACCTGTGGAGATCTCCCCCCCCCTTTGCCCCATATACACCACCCATCCCCTGTCCCCCTGCGGCCATGGCCACTCGGTCCACCCCTAGCCATGTGCACTGCCCGCTCCTGTGTCCATTAGCCCCCCTGTTTTGTCCATGTCAGCGTCCACCCTTGTCTGTGCCCAATGCCTCTGCTGCACATACCCTTGCATGGTCCACAACAGCTGCCACATACACACTGTGTCACGTGTGTGGGTTTATCCATGTGTGGCACTACCCCATGTGATGCCCATAATATCACCCCACCCCTGACATGGGTACAGTATGGTTATGGTTATGGTTATGGTTAGGCATTTGATATACCGCCCTTTATGTATGCATCCTCCCGTTGTAGTGCACACAGACACGTATATGGGTGCTCATATGTGTCATTCACACAACACTGACACAAAGCAATGAGGGTCATCTGTCCACCGTAGTTATCAGCAACATATGTATAACTTTATTTACAAAACACAGTATGCACATGGATGCCCATGCCGACATTTGTGGGGCCCACTCATACTTGTCCCTGGTGGTTGTGGCAGGCCATGGCATGGGCCATCACAGGGCGGGTGTGCCATGCATATCCCTGCATTGCACACCCCGGGGACCCCGTCACATGGTGGCTGGCCAGGTGCACCACCGGAGACACGCTCCTCCAACACGCACAGCCGGTCAGCCACCACGGTCAGGGTCGCCAGGACCTGCCCCATGATGAGAGCGTGCTGCCTCTGGGCATGCGCCTGGGCATGCACAGCCGCTGCCACGTGCAGCCCACACATGCAGCCGCACAGACACAGATCTCCCCTTGTCTGTGTAGCTGCATGCACGGTGTGCCTGTCAGTGGCTATGTGTGGCAGGCCCATGTCCAGGGGGGATGTATCGCCAGCATCATGGGGCAGGTAGCTGGTGCCCCCGTTGCCCTGTGTGGCCCATGCTGATGGGGACATGCCACAGCCGCCAACCCCATCCCCGACCCCACCCCATCCCCCATCTGCTCCACCCCCACCCCTACCCTGCCCACCTCTTCCCCCTCCGGCCCCTGGCCCCCCACCCCAGAGCCCCTCCCCTCCCCCTCCCCCCGCACCCATCCCCCCACCCCCTGCCCTCCCACCTCCTCCGCCGCCTCCCCCACCCCACCTCCCACTCCTCCCCCACTCCACCCACCCCCACCACCTCCATCTCCCCCGCTCCCACCTCCCCCTACTCCTCCCCGCCCCCTCCTCCCCCTCGGTGTTGGCTGCAGCACCCTCTTCATTGGCCCCCCCTCCGTTGTCCGCCAACATGTGCACTGGGGCGTTCTCCTCCTCCTGCCCGACGTCACCATGTGCCTCCTCTGGCCCCGCTGCTGCATCCAGCACCTCCGGCCCCACAGGCTCCACGGCAGCACGTGCATCCGCTGTGGGAGAGGGGAACACGTGTCATCTCCATGGTCACACATCAGCCATGGCAGTCAAATGCATCCTGTGGTTCTGCCAGCCATTGCCCCACAGGGCCATGCCACATCACTCACCGTCCCATTGGGCCATCCGCTCCTGCTGTACATCGGCTACATAACGAGGGTACCATGCCCTTAACTCCCGCGCCTTCTTATGTAGATCCTCCACCTATTGAATTGACAACACACATTGACATTAGCGGACAGAAACCCTTTAGGGGCCTCTGACGCGACACATATATATCCCTGTGTGCAACAGGTGACCACCCCTATTGTGTGATACATTCATGCCTGTGCTGTTGCCCGGGCCACGCCCTATGTGTGCACTGCGCCAACACATGTCTGGCTAGTACCCTATGTGCCCTGTGTGTGGGGCCCTGCGACACAGACACAGCACACCTTTGTGGTCCACCTCCACACATCTGCCAGTGCCCAACAGCCACTGCGGGGATGGGAGGTGGGTCTCTGCAGTGCTCCCTGCAGCATCCGAGGGATATAGTTGGGCCTTCTGTTCATTTGCAGGGGCATTCACCATAGCACCAGGATGGGGGATAGAGCCCTGAGTTGAAGCCTGCTGCATCCTGGGGATATAGTTGGGCCTTGTGATCACAGACAGGGGCAGTCACCATAGCACCAGGATGGGGGATAGAGCCCTGAGGTGAGGCCTGCTGCATCCTGGTGATATAGTTGAGCCTTGTGATCACAGACAGGGGCAGTCACCATAGCACCAGGATGGGGGATAGAGCCCTGAGGTGAAGCCTGCTGCATCCTGGGGATATAGTTGGGCCTTGTGATCACGGACAGGGGAAGTCACATTAGCACCAGGATGGGGGATAGAGCCCTGAGGTGAAGCCTGCAGCATCCTGGGGATATAGTTGAGTCTTGTGATCACAGACAGGGGCAGTCACCATAGCACCAGGATGGGGGATAGAGCCCTGAGGTGAGGCCTGCTGCATCCTGGGGATATAGTTGGGCCTTGTGTTCATTGGCAGGGGCAGTCACCATAGCACCAGGATGGGGGATAGAGCCCTGAGGTGAGGCCTGCTGCATCCTGGAGATATAGTTGGGCTTTTTTGTTCATTGACAGGGGCAGTCACCATAGCCCCAGGATGGGGGATAGAGCCCTGAGGTGAGGCGTGCTGCATCCTGGGGATATAGTTGGGCCTTGTGATCACAGACAGGGGCAGTCACCATAGCACCAGGATGGGGGATAGAGCCCTGAGGTGAGGCCTGCTGCATCCTGGGGATATAGTTGGGCCTTCTGTTCAGTGACAGGGGCAGTCACCATAGCACCAGGATGGGGGATAGAGCCCTGAGGTGAGGCCTGCTGCATCCTAGGGATATAGTTGGGCCTTGTGATCACAGACAGGGGCAGTCACCATAGCACCAGGATGGGGGATAGAGCCCTGAGGTGAAGCCTGCTGCATCCTGGGGATATAGTTGGGCCTTGTGATCACAGACAGGGGCAGTCACCATAGCACCAGGATGGGGGATAGAGCCCTGAGGTGAGGCCTGCTGCATCCTGGGGATATAGTTGAGCCTTGTGATCACGGACAGGGGCAGTCACCATAGCACCAGGATGGGGGATGGAGCCCTGAGGTGAAGCCTGCTGCATCTTGGGGATATAGTTGAGCCTTGTGATCACAGACAGGGGCAGTCACCATAGCACCAGGATGGGGGATAGAGCCCTGAGGTGAGGCCTGCTGCATCCTGGGGATATAGTTGAGCCTTGTGATCACAGACAGGGGCAGGGACATACCCCTGTGTGTCTCTTGGCCTCTCTGATGGACATGTGGTGGTGTGTGGATTGGGCACATCACTGAGGCTGCAACAGAACCATATACCATTACATTGTACTGTGTGCTCCATCTCTGTGGTGGTCACAGCTACCCCCGGGGAGCAGGGTGGTTACAGTTGTTATGGGGGGGGGAGGGGTTGATGTTCCTCCCAGCTGGACACACCAACACATGACATTCCCTGGCAGTGTGTGGCTGGTGGGTGCTTAGGTTACCAGTTGTTCTCCTTCACATCCTAGGTTGGGGTGCCTGTCCCCATGCACTTACCTCACGTGGGTAGTCAGAACCTCTATTATACCTCATGGTGAGGCGCTCCCAGGCCCTCCTTACTCTGGCCAGGTTCTGCCTCCGGGATGAGCCGGGGAAGAGGCGATGTTGGCGGAGGCAGAATAGCTCTGTGAGCAAATACAGATCTGCCATTGTGAAAGCAGGTTTCCTCGACATGGCAGCCATCTCCTCTAAAATTTTTGTGCTGCGTAGGTACGTGCGTCGCCACGTGCGTAGGTACGTGCGTGGGTACGTGCCTCGCCACGTGCATGGGTACGTGCGTCGCCACGCGCGTAGGTACGTGCGTGGGTACGTGCCTCGCCACGTGCATGGGTACGTGCGTCGCCACGCGCGTAGGTACGTGCGTCGCTACGAGTATGGGCACTTGTGATTATCAGAGCTTGAGGGTGCTTTATAGTTCAGATTGATGCTACCAACTCAACGTGTGATAGGCTATGGCCTATAAGAGCCTGTATGTGGGACCTTGCTTTTAATCCCCCTTCCGTTCAGTATTGCTGAGGGGACTCAGAATTGCCTGTTCGAGATGTCTGCTTGTTGCAGAGTCTGCATGATTCCGTACAGACCAGTCTGTTTCAGACATTTTACATTAGGATACTTGCACATTCCTTTGCCTAGAGATGTCCTCGTTGTGGAGATGTATCTATTACTTTTAATGTGCATATTGACCAGCTGGATTGAGGGGGGGGGATAGAGATAGAGGCCCAGAGAGAGACCCTGATAGGATAAAGGGGGGTGGGGGGGGCATTGGCACCAATGGGGAGCTTGTGTGTACTTGACTATTCGCAACTGCATATGAGGGTTTTACACCAGTTCAAGCTTGCTCAGCCACTTTTGGACTCGTTTCTGTCTGGGCCGTGTGCACAATCAATTGGCTTGGATTCTGTATGGGACTCCTGGTGTTCATTGCTCGCATACACTCCGCTGCTACAAAAGGAATAGCCTCAGACAGCCCTAACACATATCACCACAGTAGATTCAAACCCCTAACCTCTGTCTGCGCAGCCAGTACATTTGCCAGTGGCCTACCTCTCTATAGCTGCTGCTACATGCCTGGCTGGCTACAGAGGGACTGCAGGTCACCACTCAAGCTGTCTGCTGTGTGTGCGAGGGTTGGATTGGACCAGCTACTCCCATGATGCACTGCACATGCAGATCTGCAGTCTACAGAGGGTCCCGTGTTGCGAGATGCACCCACCCAGCACCTCGGCCTGGTTGTGTGTCCTGACCATGTGCACCCCACAGCACCTCAGCCCGGTGGGGGTTCTGACCGTGTGTGTTACTGCCACAGAGTGGCTACCGTCCATCACAGTGGACGGGTCCTGTGCTCACCCTGAGGGTGAGGTGGAGTGCCCTGCACCATTTCTGCTGCACATGGCATGTCTGTGATGGGCTATGCTACAGGTCCCCCTCAGTGCCTCTGTGTGATAGGTGGCCCCTACAGCTACCCTCAGCATTTGCCTGTGTCCATCTGTCCATCACATTTTGCCTGTGTGGACTGTGATGCACCCAGAGTAGTTCATATACTGTGTGGGTGCCATGGTCACATGATATCAAATGCAAGGTGGGTTTTGGCCCATAGGCGATTTACATAGCAACACCCAACCCACCCTTTTTTGGCTCAGGGTGGGGAACAGGGTTTCGGAATAATGGGTCCACATTTAGCCCCCCTACACCGAGGTAGAGGGGGCCATTCACCCCAGTCATGCCAGGGAGTGGCCCCCCACAAGGGCAGTCTATGCTGATCTGTACGTCTCAGTACATTGGGCAGTGACAGACAGACTTTAGACCTTGTTATGCGCAGCTAGCCCACACCACTAACTGACATCCTCCAGCAGCAAGAAAGGTGCGTCAACAGCCGCTGCACCCTGCAAGGTGTTCCAGCCACACACACACACACACATACTGACTGCAGACAGCATGCTTGTTAGTCTATAGTGCATGTTCCTGGAGGTAAGATGTGCACACACCCACCAAGCAGATAGGTCAGTAATAGGGCTCCAGGGAACAGCACCCATTTATCTCATTTCAGAGGAACACTATGTAGTACTATGGGGGAACCCAGCCATGCCATGGTCACTGCACAGTCAGGGTGAGTATGACCACACATCAGAACATGCCGTGGCCGCCCTGTCCCTGAAGGTGGTGGGCAGGCCCTACAATATCCCAACCATTGCCATGGGCCCTGTGCAGGTGCATCCAGACCAGGCCGCCCTCTCCGGCTATACCCACAGTACCTTGCTCCTCATTATGCACATTGGCAAGGCCAATACTAGCAACATTGCTAGTGGTGTGTGCTGAAGAGGATGTTGGCAGACGGAACACACTGGATAGACTGACACATACCCCCACACCCATGCACGTATAGTGCACCAATACGGGCTTTTGGCAGGCTGGGACACTGCACCAGTCCTGGGCACCATGCAGGCATGGCTATGGTATGCTGAATTGTTGGGGTCTCTTCCTAAGGTGGTGGGCAATGTCAGGTTCCAGACGTGACACACACTCCCCAGACATCACAGAGGTTGGTATGGTGCAGCACAATGGGCCGCTTGTGCTAACATTGGGGATTGCTATGTGGCAGTTATCATAGCAACCTTTTGCTATCTGTGTACCGTATTCCCTGGTTTTGGTTGTCATTGCTAGGGTATGCATGTACTACTATTGATTGATGCACACAGGGCCCACCATCCTGCCTCTCCAGGCTGTTGTGGCCAATGGGGCCTATGGTTGCGGGTGTTTCTGCCCCTGTGGATCAATACTCTTGGAGAGAGGTTCCCATCTCTGGTCCTGGTGGACCGCACCATGTTCGGGTTTTCATGCTGTTCCTGATGAATATGCATGCGATACATCTGCATACCATGGGGGCGGCGAATCGGCATACAGCTCATGCATCTTTATTGCAGTCAGATTGGAACCTGAATGTGATTTGGACCTCCATGACAGCCTTTGGGAGACTCTGCTCTCGGTAATGCGCCTGTTTGTGGTGTCTGTGCTGTGTACGGTAAAATGTACGTGCTCCAAGCATGTTTATTCTATCAGCAATACATGGTTGCATCTTTCCACCCGCAGCTTCTTACTGGTAAAATGTAAGGGGACAGAGTTGGCAGGGTCAAAAGCTCAGGATTGAACCTGTGACCTTCAGCCCCAGAATGCACTGGCTGTGCTTACTGTGCCACACTGATGCCACAGGGATGGATCATTCCCTGGGGTGCCATTACTGTTTGTCCTACTGAGCCTGTCTGTTACAGTGCATTGCACCCACCTTGACCCAGCTAGGCCATGGTCTGCTGCAGCCAGGTGCCACTGCCCCCTCCACCATCTGTACGCCCTCTGCCACCATGCTACCATGTCCTTCTATTGGAATCAGCATGACGCCTGCATTATTTGTGGCCCTCCCGGGCTACATTTGGCAGACTCAGCTCTCGGTAATGCGCCTGTATGTGGTGTCTGTGCTCAGTGCGGAAAAATGTTGGTGTTCCACGCATGTTTATTCTATCAGCAATACCTGGTTGCATCTTTCCACTCGCGGCATCTTACTGGTAAAATGTATGGGCACAGAGTTGGCAGGGACCACAGCTCAGGATTGAACCTATGACCTTCAGCTCCAGAATGCACTGGCTGTGCTTGCTGCGCCACACTGGTACCACAGGGATGGATCATTCCCTGGGGGTACCATGACTGTTTGTCATACTGAGCCTGTCTGTTGCAGTGCATGACACCCACCTACATGGGTCTGGGACGTGGCATGCTATGGTCAGGTGTCACTTCCCCCTCCTCTTCAACCACCAGTACCCCTCTGCCACCATGCTGACATACCCTTCTGCTGGTCGTGCTGGTGGTGGGCAGTCACAGGCCATCCAGTGTGCATGTAGGCAGCTGCCTATGGTATGGGTGGTAGGGTAGGGTTGCCTGGATGGACGCCCCCACTTCCCCCCAGCACCGCCTGCCACTGTTATGTGCCCGTTGGGGTGGCTGCTGGGTACTGTCCCCTGTGACACTGTGGGGGGCACACTCATGTCCCTGTTGGGCCCTCATCAGTTGAAGTCCGGCTCTACTGTTTATGCATTCCTATGGGCCCAACTGAGCATCTGCCTGGTCCGCACTGTGCCCCAGCTGCACCACAGCATATGCCGCCTGCAGCCCTCTGTATCCCCTTTTCCAGCATCTGCCCAGTTGCCCTTTCCGACATGCCCACCCTGCTGTTGCTGAACATGTGCACGCCATGGGGGGCCTGTTTATTAACAGGGGGGAGCCCTGATTTGTGCTATTTCACTGTGGCATCATTCACCTTCTATGGTGACAGAGCATACACCCTTCCACAGTTAATATCTTTTTCTGAGGCTTTCTCAGTGCTATTTTTGGCTGTTTCACCTTCATACCACTATTGGCCAGCTTGGTTATGGTTTTCCACAGTTTGTTGAGGTCATTTTCAATGTTTATGTGCCCTTTTGTTCTGTGCGCATGTATCATACTTCTCACTTTTTTTAGGTTTCCCTGCCTATGCTGTACATTGCTGACACTTAAATGGTTTCTCTCCCCTGCATATGTGCATCTAACGGCAGGTTTTCAATTGCGTTAAGATTCAGCTCTTCAGATCAGCGCGTTAGTGTGCCTGGAGCCTCTCCCCACCCACTCTCCGCCCATTGACCCCTTCTCTCCGCCCTCTCTCCACCTTCTCCGGTGTTTTACCGCGCCGCAGAGCTTTGCGATCGATACGTGCGGTTAACGCGCGTTCTGAGTCGTTAATGATCGTTAACATCTCAGAACGCGCGTTAATGTCACGTAACGATCGTTAACGTTACATAACGCGCGTTATGTACCATTACCGCAGTTTGGTAAACATCCCCCTAAAATATACGGTATGCTTAGATAGCAATTTATCTATCCGGTCAGTGGCAATAACAGCCACTAGCTGATAGATAAATTCAGGCCACCTTTTTTTTGGGCCTAACTTTAGTTGGTTCAGGTTAACTGACCAGCAGCTGAATATCACCACTGACCATCTAACCTTTGTTATCATCCCTGCTCTGCCCTTTGAACTCCGTCATTAAGTGGTTAGCATCGGTGTATTCAGCTGGTCTAAAAGGTGATATTCAGTGAAAGAAACCGTATATGTGCTGCTAAATATCCTGTTCAGCAGGATTAATATGGTAAGCAGGTCTGCTAACCGTGTTAATCCCTTTGAATATGTTCCCCAAAGTATTTATAGCAATCTGGATTCCTGAATTTGAGTTTTTCAACTTGTTCATTGCTTCAACCAGACCTATGACTGAGCACCATTGAATTTGGGATTGATTAAGAGGCAGTCATTTTACAAAGTATTTTTTTTCTTTTTCAGGGTGTCTAGCGGAATAAGCACATGTTTTTATTTTCTGTCTTCACCTATGATCTTACTTTTGAGCTCTTTTGTAATTTAAGGCCCTTTTTTATTTTATATATACAAATTTTATTTTTTTGTTTTGCCTAATTAGTTTTGATATTTGCTATTTATTATTGTATCAATGTCTCTTTTTCATTCTGTAGCTTTAAGTGATTACTGTTTATAATGGTTTATGTTTATGTTTATTAACTTTCTTGATATACTGCTCCTTCATAACACCAGGGCGGTTTACAAAACAAAATAATGAATGATGGCCGTAGGCCAGGGAAAGGAAAAAGAACTCCATTGTATGACAGGACAGTAATAGTACAATCACAGAGAGGGAAAAGAGGAGATAGCAGGAGGAGACAGAGGGGTAGAAGGTAACTATTAGAGGCTCATAATGGAGGCAGGAACTATGGGTGGTTAGGAAAAGGTAGGAGGCAGGTCAAAGGCAGACTGAAAAAGGTGGGTTTTCAAAAGTGTCTTAAATTTGGGAAACGAGGATTCTTGGCGTAGCATGGGTGGGAGGGAATTCCAAAGAGAGGGATCCAGGAAGAAAAAGGCAGAATGCCGGATAGACTGAAGGTGAGCACGGGAGGGAGATGGAAGGACCAGGCGATTAATGTGAACTGAGCGGAGGCTGCAGGTAGGGGCATGAAATTGGAGCAAATCAACCAGATATTGTGGAGCATTTGAAAATATAGTGTGGTGGGTCAAAGTGAGAATTTTGTATTGGATGCGGTAGAGTTAATGAGAATTTGAGTGATGTGTTCCTGGCACATAGTGTGGGTGATAATCCGGGCTGCTTTGTTCTGAAATAGTTGTAGTTGATACAGTTGGACCTGGATGATGCCAGCAAGGGCCAAGTTGCAGAAATCCAATCATGACATAACTAAGGATAAGAAAAGAATGGTCAAAGCCTGCGGGGAGAAAGGGACGGATGGCTCGTATCTGGCAGCGATAAAAGAAAGATCTGCGGGAGAGGAGTGAAATATGTTCCTGAAAGGAAAGTGCAGTATCTAGTGTTATGCCAAGGTAACAGATCATGGGAACTAGGGGGACTGTAACATTAGTGAAAACTGGGGCAACCGATGGACCAGGGCTACCAAATGTAAACCAGATTGCTAGTGTTTTAGTGAGGTTGAGATGAGGCAGTTAGCAGTGAGCCAGCCGGAGATTTGCACTAAACAATCATTGAGAAAAGAGAGAGGTTGGGCTGTTGCAGGTGAGTGTGGTGAAGTAGGACTATGTCATCAGTATGCTGACAGGCCAAACTGTTGAATAAGAAGGGTGAGTGGTGCTAAAAACACATTAAATAGGAGAGGGGCGAGGACGATTGTGAGGAAGCTGTTGATAACCTTTGTTCTATGGTTGGTTGCATCACATGTTCAATAACAATTGTTTAAAAAAACAAAGGTGATGGCCATGGTGACCTTGAGGTAGATGGGCATGGGCTGCCCCCTCTGTGTAGTGCAGTGGAGAAATGCTCTAGTTCTTGACAGAGAAGGTAGATGGCAGCCTTGTCAAAATGATATATGCAGCCATCCTATAAGAAACAGCACAGACAGCACATATTTGCAGCAGCCGGCAGAGGAACATACACAGTGTGACCTAGTACCCAGCTGTGGATTTGTTAGATGCTTTTGTATTGGTGTAGAGGCACAGCGTTTTCTGGTTGTTGGTAACTCCTTACAGCACGTTAATCTGGACTGATGGTCATCACTGGTAAGCGTCTGTTATGTTGTAATGAATTTGTAGCTATCCTTGTTACAGTTTTGCATTTTTTGTTGTTGTAAGGGATAGTGAGGGTTTAGCATTTCTGGGCTGGGTACTATGTCACACTGTGTATGTTCCTCTGCCAGCTGCTGCAAATATGTGCTGTTTGTGCTGTTTCTTATAGGATGGCTGCATATATCATTGTCTCCCTTTGTAAATGTGTCTGAATGATTGCCTACACAGGTTTAGTAATTTATTTGCATTTTTCTTTCTGTACTCTCCTCTATACAGCAGTTCTACTGACACCCCTTGAGAAAGCACACTGCGAAACGCTGTGTCGACGAAATGTTTTGGCGTTGGGGTATGAAGGGTAATCTGTATGACCCGAAGTATGAGTATTGAGCTTATTGAAAAATAAGCTATATAAACCACATGTTTTAGAAGGGAGGATTGTTTAAGACATTGCAATATATGTATTTAATTGATTGAAAAATATGTGCAAATATGAAGAATGTTAATTGATGTTTAAAGGAGTTCTTTTGGATATTGATGTGATGGAGATGGCAAAGACATGCTTGGGTTTGTCTCCCTGACCCGTGTAATATGAAGCCTTTTTTCTCCTTTATAGACCTGTGATTAGGTATTGTATGGGTATATGTTTATTATTTTAATACGTAGCCTAATGTTTATTGGAGTAGAGTGATTTCTTATTTTGTTGAATTGAATTATTTTCACTCTGGAATTGAGGATTTATTATAAATTGTATGGTCACTTTTTGGTCAAGTGAGAGTGCCATCTCAGCATGACATGCACATGGCAGATGGGCACAATGACGACTCAGCCATTGACCTTACTGTTGCGGCAGACACATCCAGGCCAATCTGTGCTGTTTCAGGTAATACCCACAATCCTCTGCCTTGCGTTATTCACATTTTCAAACAAAGGCTGGGAACAACTCAGATAATGTGAGCCAACCTGAAGTGCAGAAAGCCACGGGACAAGGGGAGCCATACACACACACACACATACACTCTCATTGGTGCACTGTGCAAAAGTGGGGATGGTTGGCTTTCCTGATTGCCACTCCTGTCTCCATGTCAGCTCAAGGATTGATAACATGTGCTCTGTGTGCAGGTGCTATTAGCACACCTTGGCTGCACCACATTACTGTCTGCTCAGTGTGCTATTAGCCTCCAATCAGCTATGGATGGTGGAGCCTATCAGTGCAGCTGGTGGGTGTTTCCACTCTTGTTGGTTGCACATCCTGAAGCTGTACTTGCACTGTTGGTTAAATCTTGTCCACAGGAATGTGCCATATAGAAACCCCAGCAGGAATAAGAACATGTGACCTTCTGCACATATGCACACTGACCATGGGGGTTGCACCACAGTGCTGCCATATGGGGCTAACAGCCCCTGTTGCTGACATGCTTCCCGTCAGCTGGCCTTTGGCACATGCTGCAATGAACATGGCACACAGGACTAGTACAAGGCTTCTGTCTGCTGCAGGCTTGTGCTACTGCCCACACAACCACCACCACCACACCATGCAGACATTCCCACGCGCTGTCAGTGGTGGTGGTGCACAGTCCCAGCATGTTAAACATGCGGGTTAGGTGGGCACCTTGGGTGAAAGACCTGGATGAGGGAGTTAGAGGCACACATGGATGACCACACAGCCCCCCCACCAGCTGACTATGCAGGGGCCCCATCACCACCTGCCACTGATACGTCTCAGGTGGAGGATGGCAGTCACTGCTGTGGTATTTCCCTGGGCACCTGCATTTTCCATCTACCTGGAGGGCTAGAGCTGCAGGAGCTATTGGCTTCTTCCTCCACAGCTGGGTTCAGTGGCACCATAGGGGGAGGCCCGCCTGGATCTTTGCCTTGGGTGCCATGTTCTTTGGACTTCCCCATGTGGCAGATCTCCTTTCCATAGCTGCCATATGTCTGTGTTTCACCAAAGTCACAGTGTGATCATGATGGACATCACAGATGGTGCAGATGGGGGGAATGCCCCTATGTGCGTAGGTTACAACAGTTAGGCCTCTTCAACCTGGAGAACAGACGACTAAGGGGAGATATGCTGGGGGTCTATGCATTACTGAATGGCGTGGAATGGGTAAATGTTGATCGGTTGTTTACGCCATCAAAATATGGGGGGCAAGGAGACAGGCAATGCTGCTACAGTGTAACGCATTCTGGACTGATAGGGGCATATAGTTTGACAGGCAACACCTAAGCAATCTCTGGCACTCCAATCACAAAGATGTTATAAAGGCTCCTCGTGGAGCTGTGCTTAGAGAAGATTTGGTTAGGTTCCAGGGGAATGGTCATTGCACCATTAGGTAGGGGGCACTGCGGATCCACAGCTTGTTCCACTACAGGTATCATGAAACATGGACCAACTAGGTACTTATGAGTGTGATTAGCCACTGTAGGACAGAGGATATGGGGCTTGATGGACCATGGTCTAACCCAGTATGGCATATCTGCAGATCCTTTGTTCTTATGCCACTATGTGCAACCTGGGCAGCTGCTAGGTCCACAAATGTATACCTGCACCTACCACTGCATGACCAACATGCCACCCCTTTGCTCCATTGGCAGCATCAACATGGTGCCCTTTCCTACTTGTGCACCATACTGCTGCGGTTAATGGAACACTACTATCACTGACTTGGGCTCCCTTTTCATTTCATCACATTGCTCACATTTAAATAGGCTCTCTCCCCTCTGCAGACACCCTTTCCTCAAGGTTTCACTTGGCGGTATGGTTACAGGTGTAAAGGGGCTCTAAGGGGTGTTGCTCAAGAGGCGGTAAGGGAACATATGGTGTTACTGCCCACTCTCCACCCCTTCACACTGCTCTCCGCCTCCTGTTCCCTTTACGCTGCAGGAGCCTTTTACACACGGAAGCTCTGCATCTTTGTGGCATTAAAGGGACATGTGTACAGTTACCACACATAATGGCACACTTGCTCCCTTACCGCCGTTTAGTAAACATACCCCTTAAATTTCTTTTTCTCATCACATTCGCCAATGATTCAAATTGAACATGAATATTTAAATTATCCTTAATAGAAGACCCACTGGCAGCTTGAAGAGTTCCCAGTTGAGAAACGTCCAACTTCTGCTCCACACCTTGAAGCCTTTGATCCTGGTCCTGCAATTTGTCCACTGTGGCCTGAGAAAAATGAGTAATCTCATCCATGTTACCCTTTTGTCTGTGACACAACTTTCCGTATATCCCACAAGGAAACATCAGAAGAGAGTACAGTGCTCAATGTGGGGGCAAAAGCCTCCTCCATTTTAGGAATCACTGTGAGCAAAGGGACCAGGGACTGACCCCTATCCATATAAACACTGGTAGGGATACTGACATCTCCACCCCTTAGGGGAGGAGACATTTCCCTGAATTACAAGCCACTGTGAACCTCCAGCACAAGGAGGAGGAGTAGGCTAAGGGTCTGTTTTACTAAGCTTTTATTCCCCATGGACAAGGGATGGGAAAACAGCCTTAGCAAATCATCAGGCCCTAAAAGAGCTATGGGAGACCTCAGAAGAGATCTCTCCTCTACTTTCCTCTGCTTGTCAAGTACAGTGGAAACAAGTTGGGAAGCAAGACTGAGCCACTTGCTACTTAAGTTTTACCTGGTTTCAAAATCCAAAAAAAGTTTGCCAAGGCTTGTATTAAGCCAGAATGCCAAATATAGATAGTATGGATATATGTGTGAATAATAACCTCAAGGGTCTTGCTTAGGTTGGTGTTAACTAGAACAATTTCTTGTGTGTAATACTGGTATCCACATATGAAGTGAATCGTTCTGCCCTGATAGTATATTATCAGTTAATAAGAAAGATTTGAATTAAGCTCAAGATCTGTTTGTAGGTATTGATCTGTCAAAGACTGAATATGCTTCCAAAGGAGTGTTTAAAACCCTTGAGGAGAGGGAAACACTGCACAACAGTGACACCTATGGGTGGTCTAGAGGCTACATACATGTGGTTCCAGTGGAAATCCTACTCTGTGTTGCCCTACTGAGAGCTATTATTATGCAGACTGGATTATTATGATTTGCAGGGATTTTTGTTTTGCAAGTCTTGGAGCAGACTTGACTATGCTTTCCCAGGGAAGATGACAGCTGAAAGATACTCTTAGCTAGGTCAGTGTAGACAGGCATAGCCGTACAGACTGTGTGGGCCAAAGGGTCCTTATGAGACATCATCTACTATGTTACTCGGTTACACTACTGTCAGTCCTTCCCACTGTATGCAGTTGGAGTCTGTTTTCTTCTTCAGTGAGGCACTTAATAAAATCTATTAATCTTTGCTGTTGAATTTCCTGTCTTTTGATGTTATGGTCTAACCTTTCTCCCTGTGTGGTTCCTTTTTTTAAAACACATTTAAAATAATTATGAAATAAGGAGATTATACACACGCACTTGCCAAATGTATCCACACTTACTGTACCATGAAAATCCAGTCCTCCAACCAGTCCAAGACATTGCTGACTCCACAGTTTATATAATGGTATCAACTGAGCCAAGGAAATTGGAGCTGGGATAAGATCCAGACCACTGCTGACTTATCCTTTGTCAATCTGTAGTCTTGAAAGGCTCATTTTCAGTCCACGTGTTGGGCTAGAATTGGTTGATATGTAAATCTAATAATTCATCCTTAAGGCTTGTACCGTATTAGCTTTTCATTTAAAGAGGTTCCTCTTCTGCAGGTATGAATACAGAAAAAAAGGAAAGGTGTCATCATGGGTATTAATTTCATATTGGAACCCTTTATCTCAGCATCTTTTTGATCAGCCACAGAATGAGAGAAGTCTTTTCAGAGCCAGACTGCACAAAGGGTGACAAGTTCAATCCTTGAAAGCCACAAACTGGTCAGGTTTTCAGGATGTCCCTAAGAAATATATATGAGATAGATTTGCATGCCTACTATCTCCTGCATAATCATTAGAGGTATACCAAGGCTGAAGGAGATGAAGCGCCCCAGGTGAACCTCACCTCTTGCGCCTCCCCTCTCACTCCCATTCACATTAACACTGCTGCCGCCCCTCTACAGAACCTGCAGCGGAAATGGTCTCAAGCAGCCCTGCAGTGCTTACCTTACACCTCCAGAGCTGCGAGGCCATTTGATTCCGACCACAGCTGGAAGTCAGCATTGGGGCTTGGTGGGGGTGGGAGTCAAATAACCTCGTAGCACCAGAGATGCAAGGTAAGCTCTGTGGGGCTGTTTGAGACCATTGCTTCCGCTGCAGGTTCCAGGGAGGGGTGGCAGCAGTGACAATGGGCTGTCCCCAGACCATTGGCGCTCTAGGCAGCTGCCTAGTTTGCCTAATGGTCACACCAGCCCTGAGGAATCCTGAAATGTTAACCTGTTTGCACTCCTGTTTTGGAGGAATGGGATAAGTCAGTACTATGGGGTATGTTTACTAAACCATGATAACCAACACGGCTTTCGACCCAACCATGGAGTCAAAACATTGCTGATTTACCTCTTCGACAACATCCTCAGAATAATAGACAACACCAAAAAAGGAATCTTAATGATCTTCATTGACATCTCTTCAGCATTCGACACTGTAGACCACAAAACTCTCCTGGAAAGACTAAAGAACATTGGGCTACATGGCCCCACCTTAAAATGGTTCCACTCATACCTAACCGACAGGCAGATACAGGTCAAGGTAGGCCATAACACCTCTCAACCCATAAAAGTCCTCCAAGGAGTGCTTCAAGGATCCGCCCTCTCAGCACTACTGTTTAACATCTACATCCAACCAATATGCGACATCCTGAAAACGTACAGCATTCAGTATACAATCTATGCAGACGATATCATGATATACACACCTATCTCAGTTGACAACCCGGACTACTCTAAAATAACAGACTGCCTCACACAAATGACAAGATGGTGTCAAGACAACAACCTTGCAATCAACTACAGCAAGACGGAGGCACTAATCATCACTCTCAACCCAAACTTCATCCACCCACCTGACATCAAGGTACAAAACACCACCATACCAATAAAAACGGAAGTAAAATACCTCGGAGTGACCCTGGACAATGAACTGAATCTCAAGCCACACGTCAGCAAAACAATCAAAAATGCATACCACAGGATGAGAATCATCAGAAGACTTAAACCCCTCCTTGCCACTGAACACTTCCGTACCGTTTGCCAAACGCTAATAACACCCTTACTGGATTTCTGCAACCCAATCTACCTTGGACTAGCAAAACAAACACTCAAACCACTACAACTAGCACAAAACATGGCAGCCCGCATAATATCTGGATCAACAAGACATGAACACTTTACTCCTGTGCTGAAAGACCTACACTGGCTCCCAATCAGTTCACGCATCAAATACAAAACAATCATAAACATATTTAAGATCAAACAACACACTTCAGCCAACAGCCTGCACACCCTCATACAACCAGACACCAGCACACGCCCAAGAAGAAAAGAAACCTCCAACCGAGTTAACACCCCTAAAGACTTCAGAAAAACACGCAAAGACACCACAGAAAGAGCACTCTCCCTGGCTGCACCAACAATCTGGAACTCTCTACCAGACGAGCTGAGATCGACGACGGACCTCAAAGACTTTCGCAAACAGCTGAAGACAACGCTGTTCATAGAACACTATGGACACGTCACCTGACCTAACTACCAGGAACTACCAACTTACCCCCCTCCGACCCCCTGATAAGAAAATGTATAATGGCACACGATGTATCTTATCACTCAATGTATAGAACATTGTATTATAGCACATGCTGTATCATAGCACACAATGTACATAGCTCAACCTAATCAAACACACTATAACATCTTACACACAAAGCATGATATATCTTTCACTGCATGAAAACACGTTCACTACTTTTGATTGTTTTGCTGTGATACCGCCTTGATTGAAGGATAAGGCGGCATAGAAATACTGTTAAATAAATAAATAAATAAATAAATAAATACCCATAATACCTTGCTCCTCATTATGCACATATTCAGGCTAACACTGGTAACAGTGGGACATTGTGGGCCCAGTGAGGAGTGGGCAGCCACAAAACAATGGATATAAATACACACAGACACACTCCTATTGCAGCATTGTGCAAAGATAGGGGTGGTTGGCAGCCCTGCCTGCCACACTTTTCCTGATCACAGTGCCAATATTGATAAACTGTGCAGGAGGTAGTAGTAGTGCTATGGTGATAACTGCAGCTCTGTGCTGGGGCCAACAGCCTGACTCTCCATGCAGCTTTGGATTGTAGAGCCTGTGTAGAGTGGGTGTTTGTACCCCTGTTCGCTGCTGCTTTGGGCTTTGCACATGTTGCTGTTGTATCTGCATTGTAGGGTATAATATGTGGGATATGCTCTGCAGGATCCACAGCTGGGACTTGAACCTCTGGCCCTCTGCTTCTGGACACACTGGCTGTGTGTACTGCACTACACTGTTGCCACAGTTGCACAGTAGTTCCTGGATCTACCTGTACTTTTCCTCAGCCAGACCTTTTATGTTTGTACTGCACACCACGTACTGGTACAGGGCATGGCCTAGGTCCACTGCAGGCAGGTGCCACTGCCCTCTCCAGCACGGGAACACCCCCCTTCCATGCTGACATGACCATATGCTGTCGGTGCTGGTAGTGCACAGTCCCTGGCCATTCACTGTGTGGATAGGCGGTCACCTAGGGAACGGGGTCTGGGGTGGGGAGGTATACATGGGCATCCTCACATCCCCCCCATCACCGCCTACCAATATTATGTCCCTTCCGCTTGGGGGCGGGTTGGCTGGGGGGTTGTCAGGTCAGTGCCCTGGCAAATGTTAGCTAGGGTGGACCAGGTAGATGTAGGTAGATTGTGTTTGTCAACTGCTGTCTTGCTGATTTCCGGTTTCTATGTTCCTATTATTTATTTAGCTGTATTTATATCCTATGTGACACCTAGGCAACTGCCTAGTCCACCCTGTGCCCCAGGTGCCCCACTGCATGTCCCGCCTGCAGCCCCCTATGCCCCATTTGCAGCATCGCCACAGTGGCCTTTCATACCTGAGCACTATGCTGTTGCTGCACATGTAGCACTACTTTCACTGTTTTTGGGCTCCCTGCCTATGCTATACATTGCTGACACTCAAATGGTTTCTCTCTCATGCAAATATGCATCTAACGCCAGGTTTTCACTCACGGTACTTTTCAGCCCTTCATTTCCCCGCGTTAGTGTGGCAGGGGCCTCTCCCCGCCCACTCTCCACCCATTGACCCCTTCTCTCCGCCCTCTCTCCACCCTCTGCGGGACTTACCATGGCCGGTGACTGTAACACGCGTTAGGTAACGTTAACGTAGCCACTGCTATGTTACCGCAGTTTAGTAAACATACCCCTATATGTCTGTTTTGGTTAGTACACTTTGTTGCTCTTTCTCCTCTTGCTAGAGCACTCTTGTCTCTTGTCATCACTATGCTTTCCTCTCAGCACCCCTTGTGACCAGCAAAACGGGGTGGGGGGCTGGTGGGTCCATCTATATTTAGGGGCATGTTTACTAAAGTGCTGTAGGTATGGTTATGGTTATGGGGTTTAGGCATTTGATATACCGCCCTTTACTTACGCATCAGAGCAGTTTACATGTATGCTAACAGGTACTTTTTATTCCCTTGTCCCCGCAGAGCTCACAATCTAAGTGTACCTGAGGCAATGGAGGGTTAAGTGGCTTGCCCAAGGCCAAAAGGAGTGGCCATGGGACTAGAGACCCAAGTCCCTCCGACCTGAGGTTACTTGTCCCCATGCGGGAATTGAACCCCCGGCCCGAGGTAGCCTGTCCCAACCACTGAGCCACTCCTCCCTCTAGGTAGCATGAGACAAACATGCATGTAGCAGATGTTTTATCACAGTGGGGGCATACAGTTGTGGTCAACATTATTTGCACCCTTCAAGTTCAACTACTTAATGTTCAATACCTACCAAAAATAAGTGGCCAGTGAAATGGCTTTGGACTATATATGCACACATATTTGACACATAAAAGAATCAAATACAAAACCAATTAAAAAATGAAATAATAGGAAATAGTATAAAAATTGGGACATTGCCTGGACATGATTATTGACACCCTTCTAAACAATTCATATCAGTTTGAATAGATGAACTACATGCCCATTGTATTAAAATTAGATGTACCTGTGATCAATTGTCAGTACTCACATGACTTGAATCAACCAATGAAAGATGGCTGCAATGTTTAAAATGGCCACATTCACTCCCTGTTCCATTTTCACAATGGTGAAAGCAAGAGAGCTGCCTGAGACCATCAGAAAAGCTATTATCACCAAACATCAAACTTCAAAGGGGTACAAGGCCATCTCCAAAGACCATGGAATTCCTGTGCCTACAGTTTGCAGTGTTATTAAGACGTTTTCTGCTCATGGAACTGTTGGAAAGAGGAAAAGTAATCCAAGAAGTCTTCAAAGGTTAGTGTGAACTGTTGGAAAAACACCATGTACATACAACATCCAAAGTTCTTAAGGCTGATCTGGAGCAATCTGGAGTGGTGGTTTCAACTTGCACCATATGTCATGCACTAAACAAAGAAGGACTTTATGAGTGAAGGCCAAGGAGGACCCCAGTGCTCAAAGACAGACATAAAAAGGCACGCCTGATTTTTGCCCAAACCCACCTTGAGAAACCACAGTCCTTCTGGGAAAATGTTTTGTGGACAGATGAAACCAGACTTGAGCTCTTTAGTAATGCAGACAAGCGATACATTTACAGGCAAAGAAATGAAACTCATAAGGGAAAAATCACCCTTCCTACAGTTAAATATGGTAGAGATTCCATAATGTTGTGGGGCTGTTTGCTGCCTCAAGAAATGGAGGCCTGGAATGTATTAAAGGAATCATGAAGTCAGAGGACTGCCAAGGTATTTTCGAGTGAAATGTGCTACCTAATATCAAAAAGTTAGGTCTGGATCGAAGATCATAGGTCCTCCAGCAGAAGAATGACCCAAAACATACATTTAAAGGTACAAAAGAATGGTTAAAAAGGAACAAATGAATTGTTTTAAACTGGCCAGCAATGAGTCCTGATCTCAGTCTAATTGAGAACCTTTGGAAAGAGCTGAAATCTTCCTTTAGTTATAGGAATTCTGGAAACATTCATGAGGTGGAACAAATCACAGTTGAAGAGTGGGAGAAATTACCAGCAGACAAATATACAAAACTTATAGATGGCTACAAGAAACATTTTGAGGCTGTCATCACTGCCAAGGGTTGTGCAACCAAATATTAATGAAGGATGCCATTAATCCTGTCCAGATCATATTTTGTTTTTTTTTCTCAGAAATTACTATATCTAAGTTGCTCAGACATCTTTTTGTTTTGTTGTATAGCTTTGAACATACTATTAAAATATTATGATGACATGCAGTTGGACTATTTCCAATTATTTCTCAAGATATTGTACTACTGCTATTACTACTACTGAGCATTTGTATGGACGAATAGATGTGCGCAGCACTGCACAGACATGGAAGAGACAGTCGCTACTCATCAGAGGTTACCTCGTACAATCTAGTAAAGACAGACAACACAGTAGGCGTAGACATGGGATACATCTAGGGGGAATGATAAGGAAACACAAAGGAGATCAGGTGAGTTGAGATCCGAAAATGGCAGCGAAGAGGTGAGTTTTCAGCCTGGATTTGAAAAGGGCCAAAGAAGGTGCCTAATGTACAGACTTAGGTAGTTTGTCCAGGCATTAGGAGCAGCAAGGTAAAAGGAGTGAAATATGGAGTTAGCAATAGAAAAGAAAGGCACAGATAGAATTGATTTGCCAGAAGAGCGGAGTTCCGAGGAGGGGTGTAGGGAAGTATAATAAAGGAAAGGTAGTGAGGACTATGCACAACATACCTAAAATGCAAGGATGCCAATAATATTGATCACAACTGTAGCAGTCACAGTAGAAGTAGGTGGTGTGGGTGGTAGAGAAGCACCACGGGAGTGGTGAATGCACAGTCAGAGCACATGTGCAGCAAAAGCACTCGCAACGCACGACCTGCAAGTGCAAGCTATCAATGTGTTAGGGTGCCTGTAGATTACAAAAGTACAGCAGAACACCAACAGAAGAGAAGGAAATGGCCAGTGCTGGATAGAGAGGGGTGACTTGGAATATCCACAGCCAGCTGCACAGCCCAGAGCAATGGGACAAAGTACAAGGGAGTGGGGCATGCAAATCAGGAAAGCAAACTGATGCAGAGAGACCATGCTGTGGTCATAAAAGTTGGAGAGAAGGTGAAAATGTGACATCTGAGGAAGCAGGGTGTCCTGTATGGGATCAGGCAAGTTGTACGCAGTGTCCACCACGTGAAATAGGTGTATGTTTCTCTCTCACCATGACTCTGCCCAGAGTACAGTGAACACACTACAAGGTACAACCAGCAACTCCATTTCATGGAGACCATGATGTCTAGAGAAAACCCCCAGGCCCACCAGAGGTATATTTATTTAGGACACTCATGCTTCTGAAATGAAGAGAACTAGGGGTAGGGGTAGGGGAGGGGGGAGGGGGGGGGGAGGGGGAGAGGGGGGAGGGGGAGGGGGAGGGGGGAGGGGGGAGGGGGGAGGGGGGGAGGGGGGAGAGGGGAGGGGGGGGGGGGGGAGGGGTGGGGGGTGGGGAGGGGTGGGGGGAGGGGGTAGGGAGGGGGGAGGGGAGGGGTGGGGAGGGGGAGGGGGAGGGGGGAGGGGAGGGGTGGGGGAGGGGGTAGGGGAGGGGGAGGGGGGGGGGGGGAGGGGGAGGGGAGGGGGGAGGGGGGGGTAAGGGGGAGGGGGAGGGGGAGGGGGTAGGGGTAGGGGAGGGGGAGGGGACTCCACAAAGCAACTTCTGGAAGATATTTAGGGCACTTATGCTCCTGAAATGAAGAGAACTAGGGGAGGGGAAGGGAAGGGGACTCGACTCCACAAAGCAACTTCTGGAAGATATTTAGGGCACTTATGCTCCTGAAATGAAGAGAACTAGGGAAGGGAAGAGGAGGGGAGGGGAGGGGAAGGGAACTCCACAAAACACCTTATGGAAGATAGATAACCTCCAGCATGAGTACTCCAGCTATCAGGGAAACAACAGTCCAAATACATGTGAGGAATTGGTCAAGAGCTTCTTAGATTAGTAAATACTCTCATCCCCAAAACAAGGAGAAATACATTGAACAGCAAGTTTGAACATAACAAAACCATGTTCAAGAGTGAATCTAACATTTGCCAGTTCTGAGCTGGTAGGTCAAACACATGCCTTCCATGGTTGTAGTGAGAGGTAATCTGCCCACAGGAACAGAGCCCATGACACTGACATAGCCCCCCAGATACACATATGCATTGCAACGTGGCCCCCCATGCAGAGCTGTTGGGGGACCTGACAGCACATATTGGCACCAAGCCATCATCTTGCCAGTGCTAGCAACATTCATTTGCATGCCCCACCCCCAGTTGTAGTCTTGTGGCCAGTTCTGGCTGAACACAGAGCAAAGGCCCTATATGCCAGCCCTTTTACAGCACATCATACGAGCAGTCCTCCCACAGCTAGCCATGCATAGGTAGGCGTAATCAGCAGTCTGTTAAGACAGCAATCACTATTTATGAATAGTCCCAATGGGTTGAATCCTGTGATGCAGGCACTAGTACTGTGCCTCTCTGGCTCTAGCTGTTATTGCAGCCACACCCTTCCACTCCTCCGAATAGAAGCCCTAGGTAGTTACCTAGGTTTTTTGCTAATATTGCCTATCTGCCCTGGTTTTGGTAGTCTGTGTTTGCTCGGTTTCTGCCTTCACATTTTGTGAGATTCACATCTGAACCACGTGTTTGTGGTGTACTACCAAGGCAGATGTAACTACCATCTAGTCAGAGGCAGTTGGTAGTTGCACCCACCCTAACGGTGTCTTTCTGCATCCAGAGCACCACTAGCATGGTCACACTAGCAGCGCTCAGCAGTTGCCACTCAATTTTCATCCTGACTCTGCTCTAACCCTGCCTATCTGTGAGCTACTCAAGTAGTGCTGTGGTTTAAATGCAGGATTCATACCCACCTTTTGCAGGATTTGGGCCTGATATTTTATCAAGATACATAGGGGTATGTTTACTAAACCATCTTAATGTTACCGGAGCTAGTTGAAGCAATAATGTGAAGAATGCCATATAAGGAGTGGGCGTTCCGGCGGCAAGGTAGCAAGAATCTGTATCGCGTGATAGTGGGTGCCATGGCACGTTAACGCGCATTAACCCTAGGTTTATGCCAGCGCAGTGCTAAAAGCAGTAAAGATATAGCCCACTGGTTACTGCAATGATTGTGGAAGCAGGGGTCATGGGTTCAAGCCTGAAGTGGTGTTATGTAAGAAGGCTGTCTGAGGCAATTCCTTTTAATCTAAATCAGTGCTGTCTGAGGCATTTCCTTTTTTAAGTTAAATCAGTGCTGCCAGCAAAAACACCCTCACAGTGCCGTAACATAAGGTGCCACATAAGGCGCTCTATAAGGCACTCCATAGGGCACATTATAAAGTGCCCTATCTGCCAAGGCGCCTTCTAAAATGCCCTATAGGGCGCCTTATGAGGCACCTTAAGGTTACAGTACTGTGAGGGTGCATTTTGCTGGCAGCACTGATTTAAATTAAAAGGAAAAGCCTTAGACAGCCTTATTAAATAACAACACTGTGGGATCAAACCCATGACCTCTGCCTCCACAGTCAATGAAGTAACCAGTGGGCTACATCTCTATAGCTACTAACATGCCCCTGGCTGGCTACAGAAAGACTGCAGGTCACCACACAAACTGTCTGCTGTGGTTACCAGGATAGGGTAAACCCACCCATACCCATGATGCACTGTACATGCAGATCAGCAGTCTACAGCTGATCACAAGATGGAGTATGCACCCCTACAGCACCTCGGCCTGGTAGGGGGAACTGACCATGTGTGTTACTGGCACAGAGTAGCTACAGACCATGACATTGTGCAGGTCCTGTGCTCACCCTGAAGGTGAGGTGGGGCGCCCAGCACCAGGTCCACAGCACCTGGCTTGGCTGAGATAGGCTATGCTGTAAGTTGCTATCAGTGCTAGTGTGTGATAGGTAGTCTTTGCAGAGGGACCTAGAATACCCCTGTGTCCATCTGTATTTCCCAGTCACGTCTAGCCCTTGTGGACTATGGTGCACCCAGAATAGTGTATGTCCTCTGAGGGGTGCCATGGTCGCATGTTATAAGCGACGGGGGGTGTTTGGACCCAACCTGCCCTCTCCGGCTTTTGGTGGGGGACAGGATCTTCCACCAACAGATCCAAATTCTACGTCTCTACAATGGTGGCAGTAGAGGGGACCATCAACCCCAGTCCTGCTGGGGAACAGGCACCCTACGGGGCAGTCAATGCAGATCTGTACACATCACATAAGGCAAAGGCAGACAGGCAGAACGCTGGAAAAGCTCAGCTGCCCCTCACCACTACCTGACATTCACCAGCAGAGGGCACAGTCAGTCTCCACCCACTGCACCCTGCAAGGTGTTCTAGCCATACACATGCTAACTGCAGACAGTCTGCTAGCTAGTACATGTTTCTGGAGGAACTGTGTGCACCTATAAATGGGATGAGCACGCACACACATATGTTAGGGATTGGGCCCCAGAAAAAAAAACCCATAAATATCACTTGAGAGAAATACTGAATAGCACTATGGAGGAACCTAGCCATGCCATGGTCACTGCTCAGTCAGGGTGAGAGTGACCTCCCAGCATGACATGCTGTGGCCACCCTGTCCGTGCAGGTGGTGGTCGGGCATTACAATGTCCCAGCCATTGCCCTATGCCCTGTGCAGATGCATCATGCCCAGGCCGCCTTGTCCGGGGCATACCCACAGTACCTTGCTCTTCATTATGCACATTGGCAGACTGACACTGGAAACAGTGCAAGCAGTGTGGGCTCAGTAAGGTGTAGGCAGCCACAACACTCTGGATAGACATACACACACTCCCACACCTATGCCAGCATTGTGCAAATATAGAGGTTTATGGCAGCCCTGGCCGCCACACCAGTCTTGGGCACAGTGCGGGCATTGCTATGGTATGCAATACTGTTGGGGTCACTCCCCGGGGTGGTAAACACTGTCAGAAGCAAAAACTGAAACACGCTCTACAGATATTAGAAAGTTGCTATGATGAATCTCTGCCAACAAATCGTATTTAACTTAGGATTTGTTATCTGATATTAATCATAGCAACCTTTTGATATATGTGGAACGTGTTCCCAAGTTTAGGACGAGATTGCTAAGGTATGCAGGTGCCAGTATTTGGAGATGCTGCTCCACACAGGGCCCAACAGCCTGACTCTTCATGAGGCTTTGGATAGTGGAGCCTGTGGGTGTGGGTGTGGGTGTTTGTGCCCCTGTTGGCCGCTGCTCTAAGGTAGAGGTTTCTAACTCTGTTCCTGGTGGGCCAAACACTCTTCAAGTTTTCATGCTGTCCCTAATGAATATACATGAGATAAATTTGCATACAATGGGGGCGGTGCATACAAATGCAGCACAGGCATATTTATTAGGGACAGCATGAAAACTGAATGGTGTTTGACCCTCCAGGACTGCAGTTGGGAAACTCTGCTCTAGGGATTACACATGTTTATGGTGTCTGTGCTCTGTAGGGTAAAATATAGGTGTTTCAGGCATGTTTATTTTATCTGCAATAAAGGTTCCATCTTTATTACTGGGTAAAATATGGGGATGAGGCTGGCAGGAGCCACAGCTGGGACTTGAACTTGTGACCTTCTGCCCCTGAACACACTGGCTGTGTGTACTGCACCAAACTATTGCTACGGGGCAGATCATTCCCTGGGGATACCATGACTGTTTGTCAGACAGACCTTGTCTGTTGCAGTGCATGACACCCACCTAAATGGGGCTTGGCCGTGGTCTACTGTGAGCAGTTGCCACTGCCCCCTCCACCACCAGCACCCCTCCGCCACCATGCTGACATGTCCTTCTGCCGTTGGTGCTCAGTCCCAAGCCATCCAGTGTGTTGGTAGGCGGCTGCCTATGGTGCGTGATATGGGATAGGGGTGCCTGCATAGACATCAACGCTTCCCCCCTGCACCACCTGCCAATGTTATGTGCCCTTTGGGGTACTTGCTGGGTACTATCCCCTGGGACACTGTGGGACACACACTCGTGGCCATGTTTGCCCTTGGTCAGTTGCTGCCCTGCTGGTTTTCCGCTTCCACATTCCTATGTGTCACCTAGGCATCTGCCTAGGCCACCCTGTGCCCCAGCTGCCACACTGCATGTCCCGCGTGCAGCCCCCTGTACCCCATTTGCAACCTCACCGTAGTGCCCTCTCTTACTTGGGCACTATGATGTTGCTGCACATGTATCACTACTATTACTTTTCTTGGTTTCCCTGCCTTTGCTGCACATTGCTGACTGAAATGGTCTGTCTCCCCTGCAAATGTGCCTCTAGCGCGAGATTTTCACTAGCACTAATTTTCAGACCTTCATTTCACGGCGTTAGTGTGCATGGGGCCTCTCCCCGCCACTCTCCGCCCATTGACCCCTTATCTCCGCCTCTAGTGAGCCTTAATTCCGCCCTCTGGGGAGCCGTACTCCACCCTCTGCGCACCGTAACGCCGCAGGAGACATTATCGCGTGATACGTGATGTTCTCACTCAGTAATGCACCATTATCGCATGATAACATCACGTATCACGTGATAACATCGCAGCTGTGCCATTAGCGCTGTTTAGTAAACATACCCCATAGAAACCAATATGTCTTTAGAAAATAGGTCCAAAATAAGCACCTACAAGGCTTTCCCACCTAGACAATCTGTTAAAAAATTACCATCAAAGAGTAATCACTGCCAAAATATTGAAATATTTATGTATCAGGGCACCACTTTTCCTCAGTGAGGTAAAAAAGAAAGTGTTTTTTTTTAACTGGACGTTGGGTTTTGACAGCATAGGCTCTTGTCAACTTTCTTCATCCAGTCAAGCTGCCACTGATGAGCGTTAAAACAAACAAAATCAATAAAGTTACTCTTGTTCTTCCATTTCATTTAAGCTGAATGTTGTTTATGTTCTTTTAGAAAACACCTCAGGCCCGATATTGCATTGGACAGGGCTAAACGCCATAGTCGCGTAGCCTGCCCGCTGACCCCTTAACCCTGGATTTTCACTTCTGAGGCAATGGAAGTGAAAATCTGGGGTTCGCTGCACAGCCAGAAAGCTGCCAAACCTAACTGGGCAGCATCCAAAATCGCTGCTGCCCAGTTAGGCCTGGCACCTTAAAGATAGGCGAGGGTTTTCCTTTCCTATCTTTAAGGCACAGAGTGCTAACTGGGCAGCATCCAAAATCACTGCTGCCTAGTTAGCACCATTCCCTGCCTCCCGTCCACCCCGGAACATCCCCAACATGCCCCTTTGTTAACCGGATAGCATCGGGGCGCGTAGGGGTCTTAATCGGGGATTTTCAAAGGCACTAGTCATATAGTTGCTTTTGAAAATCCTCAATTAAGGCATTTACACGGTTAACATGGGCTGTTGACCATGTAAATGCCTTCGAAAATCGGGCCCCTCCTACCCAGCCCCTCTTGCCACTATGAATCAAAGCTGAGCATTATTATATTTGGACCCATAGGCAGGTGACCCACCAATGGATGTCAGGCTTCAGCAACTGAAATGTCCTCAGCTATCTATTCTTTTTTTTTTTCTTTCTTTTTTTTTTAAATCTTTTATTTAATGCTTTTCTGAATTTACAAATCAAATCATGAAGAAACATCTGTCAACAAGAAAAATAAAATTCAAAAATTATCCAAATACACATAATAGATCACATCAAGAAGAGAGAATCAGCACAAAAACCCCCCCACATAAAACATACTTAAGCAATAAGGAGTAATAATAATACTCCACACTAGGGAGCGAATACAAAACAATTTTGCCTCCTATCTACTTCTTAGCCATTTCAGAAGTTGACAAAAATTTCTGTAGCTGTAACACATCATTATACACATAATTATGCCCTTGATAAGTTATCAAGCAACGACATGGAAATTTCAGAAAGAAGGACGCCCCTAAAGCTATTACTCGTGATTTTAGTTCTAAAAATTGTTTGCGACGAAGTTGAGTAACACGCCCCACGTCCAGAAAAATTTGGAGTTTATGACCACAAAACAAAGCGTCCTTATGCTTAAAATAAGCTCTAAGGACTAAAAGTTTACTGGACTCAGAATCAAACGTAGCAACAACCGTGCAACGCTTGGGTATGAGATCCAAAGTATCCTCCAAAAAGACAGTAAGATCCTGAGCAACAGACTCCACAGGGGGGGAGGAAGATTCCCCATCCTGGAGAGGTACTGCTGACTTTGGATTAAAGGAATAAACATGGAAAACTTCCACTGTACTCTGTAAACGTAATATCTCAGAAAAATATTTTTGCAGCAAGATCTCTGAGGACAGCAGGTGGGTAGAAGGAAAATTAAGGAAACGGAGATTTCTTGCCCTCTGCTGATTCTCCAAGCTTTCCAGACGGAATGAAACAGCAGACATATCTCGAATTAAAGCAACATTATTATCCCTACTCGTCTGGAGCTGAGAATCAGCTAGAGCAGAAGCTCGAACCAAAGAACCTATCTGATTATCAACATTTACAAATTTATCTACTACATCTTGAGAAAAAACACACAATGCAGAAACAGTTGGAGTTAGACGCTTATCAATTCGTTGCATCACAGTCCAAATGTCCATAAGAGTTATCTCACCAGCTGGAGTAGGCAAAGGAACATCTTCTCCAATTGGACCGACAGGCTTCAAAGGAAGAACCAGAGTTTCTAAAGGAGCGTCGAGAAGAGTAGAGGATAATGGCTGTGGAAAAGGAGGAGGCAGCCGAGATTCGGGGCTCAAAGAGACCTCTTCCGGCACAATTGCAGGCAGTGATGACGTCAGATGTCTGTCCATGGGTCCGACCAACTTCCCTCCAGCTGCAACATTGTCTGATCCAGATTTACCACCAGACTTCCCTTTTCGTTTCCCCATGGGCACTACAATGACGACCAGTGCTCCGAGAAACCTCTCAGGAGCACCGAAGGAGCAGGTCTACCCCCTTGTGACGCGCCCCTTAGGACGCGACCACACGGGCCGCGACTCGCGGCCGCGAGTGAGCAAGCAGAACTTTTATGGGAACCGGAGGGGGGGTCCTCGGAGGCAGGGGCGTCCTCACAATGCCTGCAGCTCAGCACTGCGGCTCCGCTCCTCCTCACTGCACTGCTCCGCACAGCTGGTATAACGCGGCAGACTCCCAGGCAAGTTGACACACTCTCCTTCAGCTATCTATTCTAATTTATTTATAAAATTTATAGTCTGCCCATCTAAACATTCATTTAATCATTTACAGTGCATGAAGGCTGAGTATAATACCATCATTTGGAGGAAAAACTTTCAACTTATACTAAACATATTTATTTGTTAATTTTTAACTGCCTTTTATATAGTGATTCATCCAGGGTTGCATTAGGCAGGTGTAACTGAGCTAAGTCAGTTTACATTGTCGCAGCAATATAACTATATTAAAATGACCAAATGTCAGTGCCATACACAAATAAAATGTGAGGTCAGCTTGCAAATGGGCAAATGGAATTATAATAATAGCAGCAATATGATACTACTATTATTACTGAATATATGTATAGCTCTACAAGACATACCAACGCTGCCCAGACACATATAAATGATGGTCCCTGCTCATTAGAGCTTACAATCTAGTCAAGACAGGCACCACAGTAGCTGTAGAAGTGGGATACATCTACAGGGAATGGTAAAGAAACACAAAGGACATCAGGTGAGTAAAGATCTAAAAGCGGCAGCGAAGAGGTGAGTTTTCAGCCTCAGCTTGAAAAAGGTCAGAGAAGGCGCCTGATGTATCAATAGTGCAAACATTAAACAGCACAGTAGAACTTTCATGTAACAGAAATACGAAGCCCACAATGTCAGCCCAATTCACATGAAACAATTTAATGGGCAGCTGAAGGAATGTGTGCAACTGGGACATGTAGGTAGACAAGATGGGTAAGAAAAAAGGCATCGGGAAATGGAAAGTGGACAGCTAAATAAAAGAAAAGTTGTACAGTCAAATAAAGTATGTGCAGTTGATCTAGTTAAAGGACATGTGGCAAGCCGGCCCTGAAGTGGTGTGAGTGACTGGCTATTAAGTCACCACCACTGGCATCAGAAAGGGCTGGGTCACCTGGACTCTGGCCAATCGACTTTTGAAAGGGCTGATATATTCCTTACTGCATGGTAGCAGGGACAGCTGCCGTCGGCATCCCACAGCTCTCTGAGAGTTTGAGCCAAGGAGGTGCCAGTGTTCTCGTGCTCACCTCAAAAGATGGAGACGTCAAGGGCAGGTATTCAAGAATGCAGGCACCTGCGTGACTCAGACTCACAGAGAGCTCTTCCAGCTGCTGCATGATAAGGAATATAGGAGCTGTTTCAAAAACGGGTTTGGCTAAGACCCAAGTGGGCCAGTCCATTCTGACACCAATGGTCACCACAGTCATTAAAGGGGGAAAGGAATTTTGGATTTAGCTTATACCTTTTAAAGGATTAGCTCAAAGCCAGTTTCAGTCAGGTACAGTATGTCTGGAGGGCTTACAATCTAAGGGACCCGTTCACTAAAGTGAGGTAAACTTTTGCGCTAACCATGTAAGTGCAGAAGCTGTATAGTAGATGCCAGCATGCCCCCTGTAGTTACCGCATGGGAAAGTCCCTTACTGCGCGTTGTGAGATTTAAACTAGTTTTGCTGGTTCTCAAACCTGCTTCTCTAACCATTAGGCTAATCCTCCATCCCTACAGGCTTTGTTTAAAGTCTTGGCAGACCAGGCTTTTGCCTGGTTCCTGAAGAAAAGGTAGACTTTAGTTATGAGTAACCTTTCTGGGAGTGAGTTCCAGAGTTTGAGGGCTGCTCTTGAGAAGGCTTGTTGGCAGATGTCATATTGTACAATTTCCTTCAAAGAGGGCAGTTAGGAATACTTCTCAGGAGGACTTTAAAGGCCTCAGAAGTTATATGGAAGGGTAACCGATTCTTTAAGTGCTCACACCCATTTTCTTTAAGGGTCTTGAAGACCTGATCCTGTAGGGTACTATAAGCTAGTGAAGATTTTGGAGGAAGAATGTGAAGTGGTCAAGCTGTTTGCAATCCTCTATTAGTAGTGCTGTGATACTCTGAGTTAATACATACCGTAGAAGAAGAACATAAATGAGCACTGTGTAAAGCAAACAGATAGACTAAAAACAGTGATTCTCAATCCATTCCACAGGGCACACCAGGTTTTCAGGATAAGCACAATGAATTTGCATGCAGTACCTCCATTGTATGTCAATCTCTCTTGTGCATATTCATTGTGGGCATCCTAAAAACATGGCTAGCTAGGTGTGTCCTAAGGACTGGGCTGAGAACCCCTGCACTAGAAGAAGGGACAGACTTTGTGTAATGACTTCAGCCTGTCTGATTTAGAATGGTAGTGGGAAGCTGCAGCCTTTAACAAGGTATCCCCAAGTTCTAGGAGTAACTGAAATCCATTGATGGTCAGAATTGTTGGAATATTAATTAGATTAGAAATTTGCTAAGGTGACTATGGCTCATGCAAATGAAAAAAAATGGTGCATTCTTTGATACTCAGCCTTGTGGCATGAAAACACAGGAAAGAGAAGAAATCTGACACTAGAGGAAATTGCAGGGTCTCACTGAATTCCGCGGAATTGTAAAAATTCCAATAATAACAACTGCTGTGAAAAAGGCAAGAAAATACCAGACCTGCTTTAAAAATAATATACCCCATCATTCCTGTATTGTTTGATATATTAGGAGGAAAAAGAGAGGAAGCAGCCAAAATGGCACATAGATTTTCCTCATAGGGTTCTGTTATATCAACAGCATGAGAAGCACGTCTGGTTTTGAAACAGAAACACAGAGGTTGTAATAGTTTTAAAGACACAAGAATCTAATATTTTACATCAAGAAAAACTGGCATGTCCATCCAGCCATGCCTACGTCCCATGAATGTTCACAAAATAGTGAGATGTGTGATGTGTGTTTGCACTTTAGATCTCTTTTGAGGATGGGGGTGAGGATGAGTATAAGAAGAGGAAATGTTTGGTTTTCACCACCACTGCTGCTGCTGTTTATTTCTCTGTTGCTACTAGAAATCTACCTATATAGTGTGGTTTGAATTTTTTCATTGTTTAAAGAACCAGTTAAGACTCCTGCATTTTAAGTACTGCCTTATGTAGGCAGAGAGCTGAAAGAGAAAAAGCATGAACCAGAGTGGGCGCATGAGTTCTCTTCAATACCACTTTCCTAACGACACCTCCCAGAGAGACTGTCAAGACCCACTAATCTCCCACTTTCTCTGATCTCATCTTTCAGTCTGAAGGGACTTTAATGGTTCTAGTAGAGGACATAGTAATAGCTCCCCTACATGGCAAAAGTAATGAGTATGCTATTTTTGCAGGGACAGCCCAAGGGTTTCTGCTGCCCCAGGCAGAAGCCCCCAGCTGCTGATGCTGCTGTCCCCCTCCCGCCACTGCCACTGCCACCCCCCGAATCCATCTTCTCATCTTGCGGCGGCGGTGGCTCAACTCCATTTTGAGCTGTCACCGCAAGAAGAGGGAGATGGATACGGGAAATGGAGGCAGCCCGACTCCATTTTGAAAGCGGCTCTTTCAAAACAGAGTCAGGCTGCCCACCAGGTCTGCCACCCTAGGCGGCCACCTAGTCTGCCTAGTGGACAAGCCAGCCTTTATTGTTCTTATAATATTGTAGGGAAGGGCTAGAGGAAGGGGAGAAATGACAAAACAGGAGGGGCTAGATTAGTGAATAAAGTAGGTCTGCTCTGTTTTGTCTGCTCCAGCCAGACAAGGCAGGAGGGGATGGACATGGAATAAAAAAGGTGAGGGTCTGGTTTAGAGAGCAGACTAGCTTTGCTTTGTTTGCTCCTTCCTCACCATCTCCCTTCCTGTTCTCTGCCTAGAACAGAAAAAGAGGAACTAGAGGGAAACAACCAGGGTAGGCAACTTCCACATCCCATGAACACCAATGCTTTTTCTGCACCCCGGGCCTGCCATCCTCCACCGACTAGGGGAAATTATTCCACCTCAGAGATGCAATAAGTTCCCCATTCAGCCCGCTGGCCCCGGACATACAGGGCCTACATTGGAATCGACCCTGTACGTCCGGGGCCGCTGACCACCCACTGCCCGTCCTAACTCCGCCCCCACAATGCCCCTTTCCCGTACGGGGAAACTCAGGATTGGCAGAATAGCGGGGATGGATGTCCCAATGGGACGTCCAAACCCCCCCATTTGCACCTCGGAATGACCCAGTAAGTGATTTATTGTGGCATGAGCTTTTGAGGAGAAGAGTTCATTTTGTCTGATGTGACAATGTGGGATCATGTCCTTGAAAGCTCATACTTCAATAAATTGATTAGTCTATAAAGTGCCACCTGCCTCTTGTCGTTTTTGCTGCTTCAGACTAACATGGCTACCCCTCGTAAAATACTTGCTACAATGTGCAGAATCTCATTAGCTAACTTGATTCTTTATATTGACATACTTTTTTTCTCTATTCTATTTCCATATACCAAACATCGTCTTTCTTGTTGATTTTCCTGTATCCCATAATTAACAATGTTTTCCATCATTTGTTGAAATATAAGAAAGTCAGAATTCATAAGTACCTAATGCTATTGGCAGCACTAGTCACCTACGTGTTTAAAAATGTTCGGGGCAGAATGGATAATTTTGAACATATAAATTGTTACATGGCCAAAGTTAATGTGGAATGGATGAGTATTCTAGGGGTTAGGATAACAACCTGGGACCAGGATTCAAATTCCACTGGTACTCCTTGTGGCCTTGGGGAAATCCCTTAACCCTCCACTGCCTCAGGTGCAAATTTGAATTGCAAGCCCAGCGGGGACAGGGAAAGCTTACAGTACCTGAATGTAGCTCACCTTGATCGGCTACTGGGAAGGCGTGAGCTAAATATAAAAAAAATAAATAAACTATCCACCAGACAGACAGGGTTTGGGGCAGTTTGAGAGATGGTACCATTTAGACATGCAGAGAGCAATTTATAACAGGTTGCCTAGGTTATTTGAGCAGGAAGGTGCATATATTTAGCCTGTTTTATAAAGACACGCGGCGCCTATGTGTCCTTATAAAATACTAGCAAACATTCTGCAGAAATTGCGCCTACATTGAAGATGTGGAGATTTATTTGTTTGATATTCATCCCACAGATATATTTTGGTCAGTTCATTGCCTTATTTCATTTAGCTTGCTGTTGTTTGTCCAGGAGACACCCATGGGTAAGGTACCTAAGTTATTTTAACTCCTGCACAAGGTCAAACCAGATATACTTGCTTCAAAACCTTGGATCTGAATGATCAGACAAAGTACTGGAATTCATACCTTGCCTCAGCATTAGATGTACTTGCATTTGATACCTTGCACAAGAAAACTCACCAAACTTGTCACTTGTTGGTGTCACAGTGCATTGCATATTCTTAAACATCAGGCATGCTACACAGAAACTCTAGGGTGTGCAACAGCTGCTGAATTGATGTGCATCTCTTAGGGGGAGAGAATAAAGTTCCCACTTCAAGTCTTGCTGAGTAACTTCACGTGGTGACTCCGTTGTATAACATCTATACCAAATCTCAGCAAGGCTACACTACAATTGAAGTATGGTAGGAACGAAGAAGAAGAATATATACTGGCCGCATGTCGCCCAGGATAAAAAGGTGTCCACCTGTAGCTCATGCACTAGGGCTAACGATGATGGCTGTGATAGTGCAAGTGCTGCGGATAACATCCCTGCCTAGATGAAGGCCATGGTGAGCCTGTTCATGGACTCATTGTGCCAGGAGATAGACCACAAAGATTAATGAAAAAATTCAGAAGATTAACTACAGTTAAGTGGAATTCTGCAGATAAAGAGGAGATAATGTACTGCTATTTTTATGCTACAAACCCTATATTTAAATCAAGAGGGTATACAAAGAGAGTCCGCCAAAAGCTGGAAGAAAGAGGAAAACTGCAGCCATTAGAAAGACTGCAAAAAGCAACAGATGCAAATTTAAGATCTTTAATTTTAAAGATCAAAGAAGAGAAGTATGAGTGGCATTTTCAAAGGCATTTAATGGGTAACTGTCCTAGTTACCCATGTAAATGCCTTATCCAGCATTTTCCAAAGGCACCTATATGGGTAGTGTCTTTGGAAAATCCCGGATAAGTCCCTAATGCGCCCAGATACTATACGGTTAGCATCAGGGCATATTGGGGGTGTTCTGGGATAGAGAAAAGGGCTAAGTGGGTAGCAGCGACTTTTGATGCTACTCGTTTAGCCCTCTGCACCTTAAAGATAGGCAAAGTTTTTCCTCGCCTATCTTTCAGGTGCAGGGGCTAAGCAGGTAGCATCAAAAATCGCTGCTACCCGCTTTAGCCTCAGCGGCTGCTGGCGCATCCAGCCAAATCCAGAGTTTCAGTTCCCTCGCCACGTAAGTGAAAATCGGGGTTAAGAGGACGGCGAGCAGGCTATGCGCCGACACAGCACATAGCCTGCCTAACTGAAAATTGAGCCCTATGTGAATGATAACATCTTGAAGCAATTGAAACATAGAAACATAGAAATATGATGACAGAAAAAGACCACATGGCCTATCTAGTCTGTCTTTCCATATCAACAACTACAACAGTCCCCTTTTTACCTTTAGAGATCCTTTGTGTTTGTCCCATGCTTTTTTGAATTCATTTACTGTCCTCATCTCTACCACCTTCACTGGGATACTATTCCACGGATCCACTACTCTTTCCGTAAAGAAATATTTCCGCATATCACTCCTGAATCTATCTCCCTTCACCCTCATCTCATGTCCCCTCGTAGCAGAACTTGCTTTCAATTGAAAGAGGCTTTCTCCCTGAACATTTATGCCATTGAGGTATTTAAACATCTCAATCATATCACCTCTATCCCTCCTTTCCTCTAAGGTGTACATATTAAGATCCTTCAGTCTGTCCTCATATGCTTTTTTTTTTTTTTTGATATCTTTATTTAACTTTTCAACAAACAAAACATAACTTAAAGCAAACAATTACAACTGACAGAAGTCCCAGGAAATCCCACTCCTCTCCCTCCCTCCCCTCCACCCGAAGTCCACCAGCAACGGGCAACAACACACTGGTACATAGCAATTCTACTAAACAAATCCCAGACAAAGCGGTTTACAGTCGTCGCACAGTTACCAGATTAACATTGCGCCGCCTCCCCAAACTCTATTAACGTTTTCCATTTATTTCTACTCACAGGGGATGGCAGCAGACCCTTACGGGGCATTAGTTCGAATTTACTATAGACACAAACTTGGTTCCACCATGCTTGCCAGTGGAGTTCAGCAAGATTTTTCCAATTCCGCACGTGGTGACATATAGCAACCCCCAACATGAAATCCAACAAAAAGGTATCATGCCGACCCTTTGACAGGATCCCTAGGGCAGAGCGATAACCTAGGATTTCCCAGGTGAGGGGGATCTTCAGGCCCAATATCAGTTGAATACGCTCCCAGACCCCCTGCCAGTATGGTTGAACAGTCACACACTCATAGGCCACATGCCTGAAAGTACCAAGATCCGACTGACATAGCCAGCACTTGTTGCTAGCAGACCCATCCCATCTACTCACCCGCACCGGGGTAATGTAGGCCCTATGGGCAAAGAAAAATAACGTTTGAGTAAGGGAGGCAGATTTAGAGACCCGTACAATGGCAGACCAAAATTTCTCCCAGCCCTGACCTGACAAGCCTATTCCCGTGTCTTTCTCCCACGCTCCTCCCAAGCTCCCCAGGCGAGTGGGACTATCTTGCTTCAACTCCTTGTACAAGGCTGATGCCTTACCCTTACTCAAGCCCTCCCGCACTTGCGTGATCGTGACAGTTAACGCCCCTTCTGCTTTCCAATGCTGGACGTCCCCAAGAGCTCCAGACACACAATACCGCAACTGAACCCATTGGAAAAAGGCCGACCCAGGGAGGTTAAACTCAAATTGTAGCTGCTCAAAACCTTTCCACTGGCCTGCCTCTACCAATTGACCAACAGTCCATATATTTCTACTGAACCATGGTTCCCAGGCAAAGACTTTATGCTGAATCTTAAAAAGGGGGTTATACCACAGGGGCAATGTCATAGAAATCTCAGCCCCAGGCTTGCGGACTTGTATTAATGTCTGGAAAGCTCTCTGTGTGTCCATCAGCAACTTGGGCTGCGGAGGTGAGCAACCAAAGATCATGCCCGGGAGCAAATACAATGGAAAGGGGGCCGCAAGTTTCTCCTCCAAACTTAGCCAAACCGGGCTTTGTTCAGTCACCCCTTCCGTCCATCTGATCCCCTGCTTCATCAGGAATGCACTATGATATAAGTAAAAATCGGGGAAGTTCACCCCCCCGGCCTCCTTACTAGCCTTCAATTTTTTAAGAGCGATTCTAGGAGGCTTACCTGCCATAAAAAAGTGACCAAAAGTCTCTCCATCTGCCGGTAGACCGGCAGTGGAAGATACAAAGGCACCATTTCCAAAATGTAGTTTATTTTGGGGACAATTGCCATTTTAATTGCCTCCAGCCGCCCCCACCAAGACAACACCAAAGGGGACCACTTAGTAGTCATTAACTTTACGGTGGACAACAAGACTTCAGTATTGTAGGTAACTGCAACCTCTAAGGGATAACAATAGTAGGCTCCGAGATATTTCACCGGTGCTGACTCCCAAACAAAAGGAAATTGTGCCAGATCACATTTAAACACACGGGAATTAAGGGGGAAAGCAACTGATTTAGACCAATTAATCTTATATCCTGACATCTCTGAGTACCGACCAATCTGTTCTAAGATTTCCCCAATCGACCCCGGAGTGGTAAACAGGAGGAGATCATCAGCATATGCTGACAACTTAATCTCTTTACCCGCCATGGTAAAGCCTTGTATACGCGGATTCTGCCGCAACAGTAGGGCAAGAGGCTCCAGCGCAATATCAAACAGCATAGGGGATAGTGGACACCCCTGCCTAGTTCCACGGCCTAATAGGAGCTCCTGAGACTGGGTATTGTTGACACAAATGCGTGCTAATGGCCGAGCATACAGCACCTTGACTAAACGGATAAAACCATTTCCAAAGCCAAACCATTCGAGCGTAGAAAACAAAAACTCCCATTCCAGTCTATCAAAAGCCTTTTCGGCATCCAGTGATAATCCCACTAGCGGGCCTTCTGACTTCTCCGCACCTGCCAGAACATGACAAAGAAGCCTGGCATTATCAGCTGTCGACCGACCCTCCACAAAGCCGCATTGGTCGGGGTGAATCAAGACCGGAAGCACCTTTGCCAAGCGCTCTGACAGCACTGTTGCATAGATCTTATAGTCCATGTTCAATAACGAAATGGGACGATAGTTACCAACTAGTTGCGGGTCCCTTCCTGCCTTCTCTAACACTACCACATTCGCAGAGGCAAAGGAGCCTACCTGAGGACTTTCCTCCAACAACGCCTGAAAGTACTGTTGCAAAAACGGTCCCAGGTCTTGTGCAAAAACTTTAAAAAATTCCGAAGGAAAACCATACGGGCCAGCAGCTTTCCCAGCCGCCAAAGACTCAATCGCCCGCTGTATTTCCTCCAAAGAAATCGGCCCATCTAGCTGAGCGGCCACCTCCAACTCCAACCTAGGCCTGTGAAGCCCGTCTGCTAGCCGCACAAAGGCAGCTTGCGAACATTCCATCTCCGAGGCATACAACTGCTCAAAGAAACCTTTGAAAGATTCTGCTATTGCCGAGTCTGTAACTAAAAGCATTGGGCCACCTTGATCCCGAATTGCAGTAATTCGGCGAGCCTCTCTACGGGCTTTCAGGGTATTAGCAAAAAGCCCTCCAGCTCTATTGCCCTCTCGGTAATACAGCCCTTCCTGAGCTTTAACATTCTGCGATGCCTCAGAAGTCAGGGCTTGGTTATATCTAAATCTCAATCGTTGTAATCGCAGAAGAATACACGGGTCTGCCCGCTTAGCCAACACTCGCTCACCAGCCCTTATCTGAGTCTCCAGCACGCGTAGTTGCTCTCTACGCTGCCTAGCCTGCCCTATACTGTAACTGGTAATAACCGCCCTCAAAGAGGCTTTAAAGCCCTCCCATCTGGCCCACCCCGCAGTCAAATGCGGGGGGTTGAAAGAAAAATACTCCACAATAGCCTCTTTTACCTTTAGACAGAACTCTTCGCTATGTAGTAGCGTTCTATCAAAGCTCCACCTAACAGATGAGGAGTCCAGACCGCCACCCTGTAACATCACTGACACTGCAGCGTGATCTGAGACATGAGTCGCAAGAATCTCTGCTGCCATCAAATGAGGGGTCAAAGACTTGGACATCAAAAAGTAATCAATTCTCGATAGCGACTTGTGAGGCGGTGAATAAAAGGTGAACCCCAGCTCCTCCGGATGGCACATACGCCAAACATCCACCAGCCCCATCTCGGTAATCATAGAGGCAAGGACCCTCTGAGCCCTGGAGGGCCCGAAGGTTCTAGGAGGCTTCCTATCAACCAGAGCATCCAATACCAAATTAAAGTCTCCACCCAGAACCTTCGGGATCCCCGGATCTGCACACATTTCCTCAGCCAACACTCAGAAGAACTCAGGGCTATCTTTGTTGGGAGCATACACAGTCACTAGAACTAATTCAAGAGATCCTATTTTAATACGAGCTTTGGCCCATCTCCCTTCCTGATCCGCTCTTGTTTGGACCACCGTAAAGTTAAGGGACTTCCGGACCAGAATAGCCACTCCATTATGTTTACCCCTTGCAGCGGAGTAAGCAACCAGCGAGAAGGGCCTGATGTCGAGTTTCAAGGACTCACGAGCACTGAGATGAGTCTCCTGCAACATCAAGACATCCCCCTGTTCCTGTTTACCATAGAGAACGATTTTCTTCCTCTTTATAGGATTATTTACACCTTTCACATTGAGGGAGAGAATCTTAATAGGTGCCATACCGCATCATACATGGATTAATCCCTAGCCACTTTACCAAGTTGTTATTATGTCCATACCCTGTAGGCTCTCTCATCCCATACACACAGTCATTCATTACCCATCTTGCATCCTTCACCCGCAGCACACTCCAAACTCTAATACATCCTACCGCACTCATTATAACACAGCATAACCACCACCAACTATTCAGCACATACCCAAGCATGGCGGACCTTAGGGAGGGGAGAAATCCCAAAAACCAACCGGGTGAACCCACACAGGCAGAACATGTGCGAGGAGCCATCCCACTTTAGACCTCTTGATGGACTGTGCCCTCCAAAACATTTCAAATTCCCTTCCCCTGTTGCAATTGACATTTGCACTTCACCCAGTACATGCAGAACACTACCAAGAAACTTTCCCAGCTGCTGTAGCAGCGCAAAACAAAACCCACGGCATCTCCTTCCCACGTCCCTCCCGTGCGGCCCTCAGTTCAAGGCCCGCAGCAAGAGGTCCACAAAAGAGTCACAACACCAAAAGGGAAACCTCAACGCATCAGCTCCTGCTCTCTCTCATCGATGAAGGCCAGCAAAGCGTCAGGGTCCTCGAAGGTTCGTGTGTTATTATGGAGTGTAACTCTCATTCTCGCCGGGTGAAGTAACCCGAATCTCGCTTGGAGCCGCTGTAGCCTGGGTCGCAGTTCCAGGAGACGCTTTCGCTTTTCCACCGTTACTTTAGCAAGGTCCGGAAAAAACATTAACTTGTGTCCCTCAAACTCTGTTGGAGAACGGGAACGCGCCGCCTCCATGATCCGGAGAACCTGCTGATGCCTCAATACCTTCAGAATAATCGGCCGCGGTCTATTGCTGTTCGGGAACACTTGTGCAGGGACTCTATGTGCCCTCTCGATTTCAAAGGGCATTTCAAACACAATCTTTAGCACTGTAGGAATCATTTTGTGTAGAAAGCCATAGATATCTTTCCCTTCAGCCCCCTCAGGCACTCCGACAATTCGAATATTATTCCTTCGGGACCGATTGTTGTTATCCTCCAACTCTCTTTGCAGCTGCTGGATCTGTTTGGCCTGCTTAGTAATGGCCTTCAATCGTTCCTCGTGCACAGCAACTTTCTGCTCCGTTTGCTCCTGACGTATATTAAGAGTCTCAAGGCTGTTCTTAAGCCTGTTGATGTCCTCTTGCACAGCTGAGAGTGACTCACTATTCGCTGTCACTATATCTTTAATAGCGCGTACCTCCACTAATAGCTCCTGAAGAGCCTCGGGATGCTCACGCTTAGCCGCCATCTTTTGGGGAGACGGCGGTTCCGTCTTGGACCTCTTCACACTCCCACTCTGGCCCGCGGTAAAATCCAATCGGGCCGGCTTAGAGACGGACATTGCGGTGCTCTGCTACAGCCGTGTATGGTCTGCTTGCACTTCAGAAATAGGCACAATTGCCGGATTCGATACTAGGCCCCGCCGGAGCTCCACACTACACAACCGATCCGCTCTGCGCCAGGCTCCGCCCCCCCTCATATGCTTTATAATGAAGACCACTAATCATTTTAGTAGCCACCCTCTGCACCGACTCCATCCTGTTCACATCCTTTTGAAGGTGTGGTCTCCAGAATTGTACCCTATACTCCAAATGAGGTTGCACTAAAGACTTATACAGAGGCATTATCACCTCCCTTTTTCTGCTAGCCATTCCTCTCCGTATGCACCCAAGCATCCTTTTAGCTTTTGCCGTCACCTTTTCTACCTGTTTAGCTACTTTAAGATCATCAGACACAACCACGCCTAGGTCCCGCTCTTCTTTAGTGGACAAAAGTACTCCACCCCCTATACTATATTGCTCCCTTGGATTGCTGCAGCCCAAATGCATGACCTTACATTTTTAAACATTAAATTCCAGCTGCCAAATTCTAGACCATTCTTCAAGCTTAGCTAGATCCCTCCTCATGTTATCTACACCTTCCTGGGTGTCTACTCTATTGAAGATTTTGGTATCATCCGCAAAGAGGCAAACCTTACCCGACAGCCCTTCCGCTATATCACTAACAAAGATGTTAAAAAGAATCGGACCAAGGACAGATCCCTGGGGCACACCACTGGTAACATCCTTCTCCTCAGAGTGAGCTCCATTTACTTGTACTCTTTGTCGCCTCCCACCCAACCAATTTCTAACCCAAACAGTAACTTTAGGGTCCATCCCTAGGGTGCTCAGTTTGTTTATAAGTTGCCTGTGAGGAACAATGTCAAAGGCTTTACTGAAATCTAAATACACCACATCTAGGGCTCTCCCTCGGTCCAGCTCCCTGGTCACCCAGTCAAAGAAATCAATCAGATTTGTCTGACAAGACCTGCCTCTGGTGAATCCATGCTGCCTCATGGATTCCGTGGACAAAGAAATACATGGAGGAGGGGACCTAGGTGAGAATACCAGAAGAAAGGAAGACACAGAAAAAGAAAGAGAGATTGAGGGGGATATGGAGTTAAGAGATTTAGAACTGCAGGAGAGTGCACTGAATAAAGGAAGGGTCAACAAATTAACTGAAGAGGAAGAAGAAAAGGAGGTAGAAGCAACAGAGGAGAAAGGCTCAGAGGTGGAGGAATTCAAATTAGAACTCCTATTCCACATGGAAAGAGATGAATATGCTGGGTTCCCAGCAAGTGAAAGATTACCTAAGCTAAATTAACACCTAAGGTTAGAAGTATGATAATTAAGATGAACAATGCCATAGCCAGTATAAAGGGATCATTTATTGACATCTGAGAAATTAATTGAATACAATATTGTGCAACTAAAATTATTACTGGAGGAGGAGTGGCCTAGTGGTTGGGGCAAGTTACCTCAGGCCAGAAGGTTGGTGGTTCAAATCCCACTAGAGGACAGCAACCTTGGGCTGGAAGGACTGGGGTTTCTAGTCCCACAGGTGCACCTTGGGCAAGTCACTTAACCCTCCATTGCCCATGTTCCCTGTAAATATTTATCTCCAAGTTATAATGCCTTGTTCAATGTAAACCACCTTGATATCATGAAAGGCAGTATACAAGAAATGTTAAATAAATAAATTACTGCAAGATTACTATCAACTAAAGTGCTAGGCCAGAAGAAAAAGAGAATAACAGTTCCTGCTTAGAAAAAGCACATCAAAGGAAAAATACAATTATTGTATGCAGAGGTATCCCTGATGGATGCCTATCTAAAAGGATTAAGATCACTAAAGAAAATCAAAGACATCAAGCTAAAGCATGCTGCATTAACAGAAGAAGACTCAAAATTTATATGTTCCAACAATAAATTGAACATAGCAGCAGAAGTGCAAAAACTTCAAACATATGAAAATAACAGCAAAGAAAGATATCAAAACAAAACTATTTAGAGAGAACCCAAAACAACTGGGAAAGAGCATTAATCTGGTAGAAGCACCACTAACCATAACTGAAACTGAAACATTCTGGAGAAAGTTAAGAGGACCACTCGTAGCACAATCAAGAACCAGAATGGTTACCCTGCAGTTAGAAAAAACAAACATCAAACCTATGGAATGGCCTGTAATAAGAAATAAAGGGGTATGTTTACTAAACCATCTTAATGTTACCGGCGTTAGTTGCAGTTTTACTGTGACGAATGCCATATAAGATAGTGGGCGCTCCAGTCTTAAGGTAGCATTTCTGGTTATAGCACGATAAAGTACATTATCACGCGATAGAGAGAGCCGTGGCACGTTAACGTGCATTAGCCTTAATTAGGCACTCTGACCTACAAACACACCAACAGAGGTATAGCACACTGGTTAATGCAATGACTGATGGAACAGGGGTCATGAGTTTGATCCCCCAGTGGGCTTAATGAGTAAGACTGTTTGAGGCATTACCCTTTACTTTAAATCAGTGCTGTCTGAGGCATTTTCTTTTTTAATTTAAATTAGTGCTGCCAGCAAACACACCCTCACAGTGCCGTAACCTAAGGTGCCACATAAAGCGCTCTATAAGGCACTCCAGAGGGCACATTATAAAGTGCACTGTCCTCCAAGGCGCCTTATAATGTTCCCTATAGGGCGCCTTATGAGGCACCTTAAGGTTACAGCACTGTGAGGGTGTTTTTGCTGGCTGCACTAATTTAAATTCAAAAAGGAAATGCCTCAGACAGCCCTATCAAATAACACTACTGTGGGATCAAACTCATGACCTCTGCATCCACAGTCAGTGAAGTAACCAGTGGGCTACATCACTATAGCAAGCCCCTGGATGGCTACAGAAGGACTGCAGGTCACCACACAAACTGTCTGCTGTGGTTACCAGGATAGGGTTAACCCACCCATACCCATGATGCACTGCACATGCAGATCAGCAGTCTACAGATGATCACAAGATGGGGTATGCACCCCCACAGCACCTTGGCCTGGTAGGGGGAACTGACCGTGTGTGTTACCTGCACAGAGTAGCTACAGACCGACACATTGTGGGGGTACTGTGCTCACCCTGAGGGTGAGGTGGGGCACCCAGCACCAGGTCCGCAGCACCTGGCTTAGCTGAGATAGGCTATACTGCAAATTGCCATCAGCACCAGTGTGTGATAGGTAGTCCTTGCAGACACACCTAGGACACACCTGTGTCCATCTATATTTCTTAGTCACATCTAACCCTTGTGGACTATGATGTACCCAGAATAGTGAATATCCTGTGTGGGTGCCATGATCACAT